>JASPKZ010007743.1:255000-577500 GCA_030220185.1 Diploptera punctata
TCGAGACCACAGCGGTGGACAATAGATAAAAATAATTAAAAAATAATTATATTCGTGCCTAGACACTAAAAATATCGTAAGCAATTAAATTTTCATGGGATTCCGGTTTATGACAAACAATTAAACTAAAAAAAATAATAGTTTAAAAAACTAAAACAACACGCTTTATTAGAGAACCGAACTAAAAAAATGAAAAATAATTTTAATTTCCAACACGCTTGGGATAAAATTAAAGTGGTCAACAAAAAAATAATCTCCAACACATCTAGAATAAAACCAGAGTTATCTACAAAAAAATTACCATCTAAAGCGTGGGGTGCTTTTTATGGTTTTTACGTTTTCTTCGTGGAGACTTTACTTTTACCAATATCTGTTTATTATCAAATATATTAATTGTTATATAGCACACCACGCTTTTAAATTATTATTTATTTTTATTTGTTTAGCAGATTTCACAATATTTCACAACATCTTCCTGCGCCCAATTATGTCTAATCTACTATCATTCTTATGTCTGTTTGTCCAACGTTTCTGTCATTTGGTATATATTTGTGGCATCACACTATTCGAAACAAGATGGCAGAAGCCTTGCGAGATTATGGATAAACAGTTTATGAGGAAATTCATGGTGTGGCCACTAATGGGAGTAACAGACGAATAGATATTATTGCATTTAGTTCCCACAATTCGTTTTGAGACTCATAGTGACCAGCCTCAGGAAGTTGACTCTGAAAAGAAAGCCATATATGAGCCAACAGTTGACTATTACAAAGATAAATACCAACGGGATAGTATAACTGTCACAGGATTGATGATCGGGGCAAGAAGTACTACCACGGATACTTACTTACTTACTTACTTACTCACTGGCACTATCGAACCCGTAGGTTCATGGCCGCACGGACATAAGCTCTCCATACATCCCTATCCTGAGCTAATGCTTTCCAATCATTCCCTGTATAATCTACTTCCCTCAAATCATAGTTAATGTTGTTTTCCCACCTCATTCTTGGTCTACCAACTGGGCGCTTTCCCTCTGGCTTTCCTACAAGAAGTTTCCATGCACGTCTTTCATTCCCCATACGTGCAACATGTCCTGCCCATCGCAGTCTACGAGACTTAACTGTTATTATTATATCTGGCTTCCTATAAAGACCATGTAGTTCATTGTTATGTAGTCTTCTCCATTCACCTGTCTGTTCATCTCTCTTTGGTCCAAAAATTTTCCTAAGAACTTTATTCTCAAATACTCGTAATCTCCTTTCCTCCCTTAAAGTGAGGGTCCATGTTTCGGACCCATATAATATAACTGGTAGAATAATAGTTTTATATATTTTCAGCTTAACGTTTTTTGAAAGGAGTTGGGACATCAAAAGTCTCTGCAATGCATAATAGCATGCATTTCCAGAATTGAGCCTATGTTTAATTTCTTTGTGCGTCTCATTCCTATTTGTGATTATTGTTCCTAGGTATTTGAATTCAGCCACTTCCTCAAAATTTCCCTCATTTGTCATTAGCTGTCCATTTCCATTATATACTGAATTTCTACCTGTGACCACATATATAGTTTTACTGATATTTACTTCCAGTCCTAATTTCTTAGTGTTGGTACTACCACGGATTCATAGCAAAATTTGGAAATTTCTTAGATTTGGACAGGGTGTATCTTTCTATAATTGCCATCGCTGCAATTAGTGGATCAATTTCAATTTTAAGAAACCATCCTTACAAAATTTCTATTTTATACTTCAATTACAATTTGGATTTTTAAAGTATTTCTTCTTCTTCGGCTTTCTCCCACTTATAGGTTTGCCGTCTTCAGTTTCCATTTATCTCTATCATTCCAATCTCCTCTTCCGAATTTCTATCAATATTATAGTTCTGACGTAGGTTTTCCATTTCCATCTTGGTCTGCCACGTTTATTTTTTCCAGGGAATGACCGCTGGTATATATTTTTTGGCCATTTTCATTTTCCATTCTTTGTACATGGCCATACCATTTAAGCGCTTGATTTTCAATCCTCTTAACAACAGATGTGGTGACATTCATTTCTCTCCAAAGGAATTCATTTCTCATTTTATCCTGTCTTGTTTTTTTGGAGGCTTCTTCTAAAATAATCAAATTCAATTGTTCTAATTTTATTCTTTTGTAATTCCGTCAAAGACCAAGTTTCACTTCCATATGACAAAATATTCTGTATTATGCTCCTATAAATTTTCATTTTAGTTTCCTTTGTAATATTTTTGTTCCAAATTATTCCATGTAATGTCTTAGTTGCATTTTTTGCCATTGCAATTTTAGTCTGTACATCTCTCTCACAGGTACTTAAACTTGTAATTATTGACCCAAGATATTAAAAAAATTCACATTTTTTTATTTTCGCTGTTTCGAGTATGAGGTCATCCACATCCTTTCCCAAACACATATATTCTGTTTTCTGTAAATGTTTATTCAGTCCCCATTTTTTATATTCTTCCAATAGTTTATTTTAATGTATTTGCAAAATGTATTTAATCAATTTTGAAAATTAGTTGTACGGGGCACCATTTTGCACTACCTTGTTCACACGAAAGAGGAATTTTTATCTTGAAGACTGGATCGTGACGCTGCACAAGTTAAATGAATAACTCTGTTTAAAAAGAGCGCCTTATCTTTACAGTGAGTGAAGTATAGCACTTCACATAGTGTTTCTCCTCTGTGTTATGTTTTACGCTTATCGCCTGCTGTCCATTCTATACAGGATGTATCTAAAATCATTCAGCAATTGTGAATCCTTAAAGGACCGTAAAATTATATAAAATAAAAGCCAAAAGGACTTAAAATTGGCAGGAATTACTAAAGAAGATATCCCAAACAGAGATATATTTAGAATTAAGGTGAATAAGTGGCAAGTTGACCAAGAGGACAAACCGAAGAAAAAAAACTGAAACAACTTGGACAGATGATAGAAAACAAGCTCATAGCAAAAGAATGAAAGAAATTTGGGCTCAAAGGAAACGCCTCTAAGTACTTTGCGTAGTCCTACATGGGCTCATCCTCAATAATAATAATAATAATAATAATAATAATAATAATAATAATAATAATAATAATAATAAATAATAATAATAATAATAATAATAATAATAATAACAATAATAATAATAATATTTCTGTGCATAAATTTTATTCTCCACTCGTACCTGTCCATGTATTCTATAATTTCTTAAGGCTGTCCGCTCTTAAAGTGATCGTCGTGAAAACAAAACCATGTGACCTGCTCTATTTTCATTGGTTGTGGACACCGACGTACGATACATAAGCACTAAGTACGCGAAAAAGTAATTATCTTCATTAAATTAAAAATATGTCCTCTGAATATACTTGTTATTCTTCGTGAGTGAAAATAATAGTATTGAAAACATGGAAAATATTCTAAAATATACGTAATCAATAATTACAACGTAAAACAGTTCATTACGTATGGATGATGCATTTGAGCCATGCTTCAGTCGATTCTGACGCAACAAAATGGTTGAAGGTTATGAGTCTTCTGTTGCTGTGTCTAAATTTTTAAGACATAAGTCTGGCAAAACTTTGACTATTGCTAAAAAAAAACAGTTATTTTAAATGTATTTCACAAGTTCAGTGAAAAATCTCACCAGCTTTCTTGTAATCTATCCCATTCAACGATCACATGTCTTATATACTTCACACGTGTTCCCTGTCAATGTGACAGTAATTGTGACGCGAATGGCGGAAGGATACAATTGGCGTTTGTTTATGTTAGGATCACTCTGAGAGCTGATAAGATATAGTCCTCTTTCAAACGTTATTCTTGTGTTATGGATACATGAATTGCGATTTTTCATTCTTCTCCCAAGGGGACACCATTAAAACACCTTTATATAAAAATTTTTCTTACATTCTTTTCACCATACCAATTCAATACAAAATAATAATTATAATAATAATAATAATAATAATAATAATAATAATAATAATAATAATAATAATAATAATAATAATAATAATAATAATAATAATAATAATTGTATTGTAAGCCTATGTTTTCCCTTTACAGAGATTTAGGCGCTCTCCCCCTACAGGGAAGAATTTGAACCATACTAATTTAGTTACACTTGTTTTCGTATAGATGTCATTTGAGTGCTCTGTGGTCAGCGTTCCGCCTCATACTGATATCTAGGAAACCAAGGTAGTACTAGGACGGGAAAATTCGGTAAATTTTGCTTAGAGGCCTTTTCATTCAGGCTTAAGGATCTTTTACGAGCCTGAAAATCTTCCGACTCGGGACCCACGGCTTAAAGTCCCTCCCGGAGGACTTGCTTCTTGGATTTTTCCGCCCTAAAAAAATCCATCGACCCCGGCCGGGTTTGAACCCGCGACCCTCGGGACCAGAAGCAAGGAGAATAACCACTAGTCCACCGCGGCCGATAATAATAATAATAGCTAATAATAATGCCGGACTGGTTGAAGATGATAAGCCAGACGAAAAAAGTACCTTGGTCGAAAGAGTGACGATCTTTCACCGTAAAAATACAACCGTCAAGAAATGCGGACATGGGTTCCACTGGGGTAAAATTTTCCGGAGGTCAAATAGTCCGCCATTCGATTCTCCGGGCGGGGACTACTTCAAGGCACCTAAGCCAAAAGCTCAGATTTGAGGGAAATAGACTATAGAGAGAATGATTGGAAAACATTAGCTCAGGATAGTGAGCTTATGTCCGCTCGGTCATGAACCTACGGGTTCGATAATGCCAGTGAGTTAGTTAGTTTAGCTAATAATAATAATAATAATAATAATAATAATAATAATAATAATAATAATAATAATAATAATAATAATAATAATAACAATAATAATAACGATACTAATAATGATAATGATAATAACTATTACTATTATTAATCTACTAACTGGCACTGTCGAACCCGTAGGTTCATGGCCGCATGTACATAAGCTCTCCATACATTCCTATTCTGAGCTAATGTTTTCCAATCATCCCCTGTATAATCTATTTATCCCAAATCATTGTTAATATTATTCTCCACTCCATTCTTGGCCTGCCTATTAGACGCGTTTTCCCTGGTTTTCCTACAAGGAGTTTACATGCCCCTCTTTCATTTCCCATTTGTGCCACATGTCCTGCCCATTACAGTCCACGCGACTTAACTCTTTATATCAGATCTGGTTTCCTATAAAGATCATGTTGTTCATTGTTATGTAGTCTTCTCCATTCACCTGTCTGTTCATCTCTCTTTGGTCCGAATAATTTCCTCCGATCCGATTGAGGTTCTTTCCACTTTTCAGCGGTTGCCCTTTTACCAGCCGACTGCTGGCCCTTCACATCCACATGTGTCAATCACAGAGGTAGATGATCAACAGCCAGTGTAGGGGTGACATGTGGTTAGCATGTCGAGTCCCCCAGCCGTTATAGCTGGTTCCTCAACCTGGAGCCGCTACTTATTGTAGCTACCCAATTGCCTCACGATGCTGGGTGGGCACCGGTCCCATACTGGCCGAAATACCATGAGAAAATGTCTTCCCCCATGGAGACTCGAACCAGCGCAAGTCCCGTAGCTCTGCGCCAAGGCTTCCTACGGCTACGGCTACGGCTACGGCTAAGAACTTTATTCTCAAATACTTGTAATCTTTTCTCCTCCTTTAAAATAGCAGTCCATATTTCGCACCCATATAATATAACTGGGAAAGCAACATTATTATATATTTTCAGTTTGACGTTTTTTGAGAGAAGTTAGGACGACAATAGTCCCTGTAATGCATAATAGCACGCATTTCCAGAATTGAGCCTATATTTAATTTCTCTGAGCATCTCATTCCTATTTGTGATTATTATTATTATTATTATTATTATTATTATTATTATTATTATTATTATTATTATTATTATTATTATTATTATTATTATTATTATAGTTAGGATTTTGTACAGTATGTGTTAGTTTGACACAAGAGATTTGAGATATTGTGTATGTTTGTGGAAAGGAATGTTGAACATGGCGCCTGCGCGGTTTTCCATATCTTCAAAACGCAAAACAAAAACCGCAGAATTTAATAAAACACTGCAGTGAACATTAGCCCTGTGGATCTTTTCAAACGGAAAACTACCAACTTTTGTAACAATCTAGAGCGAGCATCCGTCCCTAAATATAACCATTGACATTTTTATTCCAGTACTTTATTTTAAAATTACATTTACCAGTTTTATAGCTGTTGGGTTATATTCTTTCCTCACAACATATTGTTTTATCTTTTAAAAATCTGTTTTTCATCGACTGCTAGCGCAAGTGGTTATACTCTAGCTCTCAATTTTTGAGTCTCGTTTTGCGTCTCTGTTACTCGATTTTAGGTTTATGGGGGAAAATCGGAGCCACGGAACATTTTCTCGGGGTCGGACGTGGATTTTCATAAGTAATGCCACGAGTGATTTCCAAATTATCGATAAATTCACGACTCACGAAGTGAGGAGTGAATTCATCTAGAGAATTTGAAAATCGAGAGTGGCATTTGTTAGGACTATTTAACGAATAAAATTAAGCTGTTTACTTACAAATCATTATTTAACTATAGTTATTTTAAAATATTTATATATTTAATGTAAACGGCGATGTTTGAAAATAAATGAGAAACGATAGGTGCGCTTCTTCTGCTTCCTTTGTTTATCACTGCAACCTGATATTATTTATTGACAAAGGAACGCAATATTGTAAGAATGCTCTCTAGTGGAGAAAAAATGAAACACATCAAACTGTATATTAATACATTTCTGATCGTTTCTGATGTCGTATGATGTAAATATGACAATTATATTTTTCTGGATTATTACCTGGGAAAAAAATACATTTAAGAAAGTGCAAACAGTGGTTTCTTTTTTTGGTGGTATAATCAATTGCTACAAATGTTTTTATATATGTGTTGACATTCATGCACTATATATACAATATGGTAGCCGTATTTCTCACAGGCTCAGTCACTGCAAAATAATGGCCAGACCTGTTCAGAATATTAAAAAGGAGGAGCTTTCTTTAATATGGTAATTATAACACTGATAAATATTTCGTGAAACACGACTGTGATTGGTTGTAAAACAGAAATCATTGAAACGTGATTGGTCATTGACTCCCATTTGGGGCATGAGTTAAATAGTCATTGAAACTAACTACCTAATATTATAGCCTCACTATGATGGTTGTCCAGCTGCCCGCTTCGTTTCCCCGCAGCTGTTATATGTAAGTCAATATAATAATTAGTCTTATGGAATAGATATATAACCAGGGAAAATAAGTTACAAATATATAATTCAATAGTGAGAAATACTGTCACATATGGATCTGAAGTTTGGAAATTCAACAAAAACTTAGAACAAAAACTTATGTCGATGGAAATGAATTTCTTGAGGAGAGCAGCAAGATGTTCAAAATTAGACAAAATAAATACTGTCATAAGAGAAAAAATGAATACTGGTTATTCAATAGTGGATTATATACGGTATAAGCAATTATATTGGTATGGGCACGTACGACGAATGCAAGAAGAAAGATTACCCAGGAAAACATTGGAATGGTGTTCACCTGGAAGAAGGAGGAGAGGAAGACCTCGAAACTCGTGGATGCAGGAAATAAGAATTGGAATGAGAGCAAGAGGACTGGAGGACATGGACAGGATGGAGAGAGAGACGAGTGGAGAAGAAAAATAAAACTTAAGCACAGAAAGATGTGTAAACATTAAAATTCTGTATATAAATAAATAAACAAACACACACACACACACACACACACATATATATATATATATATATATATATATATATAAGCGTTACTGCTATAAAGTAAATATTCTCTTTAATAATATGAATTAAAAAACTTGAGAAATGATGAAATGCGGCAAGAATACCAAATCAAAATTGCTAATAGATTTGAAGTACTGGAATCTTCAGATGACAATGTGGAAAACGAAGAAGAACCTGATATAAATAAAGAATGGGAGGCTATAAGAGATACTATTAAATTGTCAGCATCAGAAAGCATTGGTTGTTTAAAAAAGAGGCAAAACAAGAAATGGTTTGATGAGGAATGTGCCAACATTGTAAAGAAAAGAAAACTAGCAAAAATTAAATGGTTACACGAGCCAAATGAGGTAAATTTAGAGCAATTGGGTAGTATTAGACGGGAAACCACTAAGTTACTAAAGAGTAAAAAGAGGGAATATTTGAGAGAGAAGATTAATGATCTTGAAATGAATGCAAAAATAGGAACATTAGAGAATTATATCAGGGAATTAGTATAGAGAAGAAAGGGTTTCAGGCTAGAACAAACATAATTCGAAATGAAAATGGGGATATGATTGCAGATTCTAGGAGTATATTAAATAGATGGAAAAAGTTACTTTAATCACTATTAAATGTACATACAGAACAGGACATTGAGGAGGTTAAGTTACAGACAGCAGAAATGCTAGTCGCAGAGCCAAGTGCATTAGAGGTTGAAATGGCGATTGAAAAATTGAAGATGTATAAAGCATCAGGTTCAGATGAGATCCCAGCAGAACTCATAAAATCAGGAGAGAAAGTTGATAGACAAAATACGCTGGTTGCTTAGTATGATTGGGAAAAAGAAGCTCTTCCAGATGAATGGAAGGAATCAATTATCGTACCAATTTATAAGAAAGGAGATAAACTGATTGCAACAACTACAGGGGCATCTCATTACTTTCAACTTCATACAAAATTCTTACAAATATATTAGTAAGCAGACTTACTCCCTACATTGATGACATTCTAGGAGATAATCAATGTGCATTTAGAAGAAACAGGTCTACAACGGATCAGATTTTTAGTATAAGACAGATTTTAGAAAAGAAATGGGAATATAATGGCACTGTACATCAACTATATGTAGACTTCAAAAAAGCATATGATTCAATTAAGAGGGAGAAGTTATATAGTATCCTGCTGGAGTTCGGAATTCCTAAAAAGTTAGTTAGACTTATACGAATGTGTCTAAATGGCTCAAATAGTAGGGTGCGTGTAGGCAAACAGTTTTCAGACACTTTTGAAATCCAGAATGGGTTGAAGCAAGGAGATGCACTATCCCCTCTACTATTTAATTTTGTACTAGAGCATGCCATTAAATCTTTAGAGAATGAGGAAGGCTTACAACTGAATGGTATTAATAAGCTGTTAGTTTATGCTGATGATGTGGTGCTATTGGCCGATAGCGAGGAGATACTAAAGGCCAACACGCACACACTATTGAGTAACACTAAGAAATTGGGACTGGAAGTAAATGTCAGTAAAACTAAATATATGGTCACAGGTAGAAATTCAGTATATAATGGAAATGGACAGCTAATGACAAATGAGGGAAATTTTGAGGAAGTGGCTGAATTCAAATACCTAGGAACAATAATCACAAATAGGAATGAGACGCACAAAGAAATTAAACATAGGCTCAATTCTGGAAATGCATGCTATTATGCATTGCAGAGACTTTTGATGTCCCAACTCCTTTCAAAAAACGTTAAGCTGAAAATATATAAAACTATTATTCTACCAGTTATATTATATGGGTGCGAAACATGGACTCTTACTTTAAGGGAGGAAAGGAGATTACGAGTATTTGAGAATAAAGTTCTTAGGAAAATTTTTGGACCAAAGAGAGATGAACAGACAGGTGAATGGAGAAGACTACATAACAATGAAGTACATGGTCTTTATAGGAAGCCAGATATAATAAGAACAATTAAGTCTCGTAGACTGCGATGGGCAGGACATGTTGCACGTATGGGGAATGAAAGACGTGCATGGAAGCTTCTTGTAGGAAAGCCAGAGGGAAAACGCCCAGTTGGTAGACCAAGAATGAGGTGGGAGAACAACATTAACTTTGATTTGAGGGAAGTAGATTATACAGGGAATGATTGGAAAGCATTAGCTCAGGATAGGGATGTATGGAGAGCTTATGTCCGCGCGGCCATGAACCTACGGGTTCGATAGTGCCAGTGAGTAAGTAAGTAAGTAAGTAAGTAATAATTTGCTTAACTGTTAGGTTAGCCGCTAGATGGTAGTTGAATGATATTTCCGCTACCTCTTGTGTGAATTGAGAATACTACATGTATAAGAAAATTGTATGTTTGTCTTGGAATTCTTGGGTAGCTCAGTTGGTTAGAGCGCTAAAGGTACAGACTTTAGAGACTCGAGTTGAAATCCCGACTCAAGCATTCTTTTTTCTTTTCATATCATATATATATATATATATATATATATATATATATATATAGTTTTTCTTCATTTATGTTAGTCCCATTTTTGGCTGCAATTTTTATTGCTAAGAATGTTTTCTTCAAGTTAATTTCATACGTAATTGTGTTTAAATGGGAATGATTAATTTATAACATATCTGGCATTTCGATGACTTAGAATCATCAGACAAGTGTTGAGTGACGTCAGAGAGGTATTTCATTAACTTGGCCCACACGTGACAGCTGTACGTACCACATGTCAGCCAACCACGTTTATCTGTTATCACATCAAATTAAACAAATTAAGAGCTAATTTAAAAATGTTATCTACCACTAGCTAATACCCTGCGTGCACTGCTACACCTAAATAAATGAAATATTAAAGGTTAATTAAATTGTATGGTATACGATGAGACGAACTTGCAATGCCCCATTTTGATTATTGTGACACTCTTTTTACAGACTTAAATATTATTTCCACTCAAAGACTTCAACGTGTTCATAATTCTTGCGCACGTTTTATTTGTGGTATTCGCAAATTTGACCATGTTACACCGTCCCTGGAACAATTATCGTGGTTTCGTCTAAGAGATCGTAGAACTGTCCATTCCCTATCCCTTCTCTATAAAATACTCCACACATCATCGCCTAATTATTTATCACGCCGCTTCATCAGACTATCCGACACACATAATCTTGACACTCGATCCCATCAGCACATTGTCCTTTATATCCCGCCTCATCACACTGTATATTATTCATTATCTTTTACGGTGTCACTTACCAAAACATGGAATTCCCTTCCACCCTATGTCAGAGACTGTCAAACTATAACATCCTTCAAAAATAAACTAAAGAATTATTTAATAACAAACTAACTTATACACCTCACTGATAGTATTCTTTTAGCAATATTAATATATTTAATTATTTATGTAAATAATATTAAGAATAACAAATATTTTTATTTGTTTTGTTTTAAATATTGTATAATCGTAAAATTAGTTTTCTATATCTCATTATTTTCCTGTTTTTTATATACACTAGACAGGGACAATTTAATATGTCTTGCTTGTATACATTTTATTATTAGTTTTAGTCTTAATTTTAACTAATATTAACTGGTTGTATTATAGATCGTAATATGTATATTAGATATTATCTTTTGATCAAATTTTTACTTAGTGTTTAATATTAGAGTTAATTAAGATTGTTATATTCTTATGTAATATATGTTTGTCCTGGTGAGTGGAAGAGAAGGCCACATGGCCTTAACTCCACCAGGCTAAATAAATCTTAAATCTTAAAAATCTTAAAACATGGCGCTTGCTAGTCAGGTTTTAATTTCGGATTTCAAGTAAACCTCCACTTTTAATTTTCGGATTTAGCTCATTTTTTGATAATACCTACCTCGGTTTATTTTAATAGTATATACTGAGTTTCGTTTGGTTTTTAACTAGCTTGCTATCTAGTAAGAGGAGAAGGGAGGCGAACTAGCTCCAACGCGGGACACCTCAACGGCTTCAGAAGCGGATGAAGAAAATTGTTCTCAATGGTTAAGAAGGCGGAAGAGGAAACCTGCAAGACAAGGGGTAGATGGGACTTCAAAGTTTTGGTTAGCAACCCGTGTAGGAGAAGGAAACTCCGAAATAAATCCCCGATCCACTAAGGAATGTGGTTGTGCGTCTGGGCTGGTAACCCGACCATGTAAAAAAATTTCCAAACTCATCTCTCTCACAGTGTTCAGCCGGACGGATTTAATGGACGACGGACGACTTAAGCAGAAAAAGGATAAACGATTAGGGATTTGCGATAGAATAAATATTGTTACTTGTAACGTCAGAGGTCTAGGAATTAAAGAAACAGAATTAGAAAGCTGTGGTCTCGAGGTAGCGTGCTGCCTTGTCACGCAGCGGGCCCGGGTTCGATCCCCGGTCAGGGCAGTTTTTCTGGGTGAGGTTTTTATCGGGGTTTTTCCTCACCTGTAAGACAAATGTCAGGAAAACTTTAAGGCCCAAACGGTCCCCGAAATCATATGGCCATCATCATCATGATCATCATCATCATTATCCTTCACCGGTGTGGAAAGCAACGGGAAGCTACCACACCTACACAATTCCCCAGTAAAGCTGCAAGCATAGCATGAAAATGCTATGATTGCAGTGAAGGACCTGCATTCGGGCAGAATTACTATGAATGTATTGTATTGCATGCCTATGTTTTCCCTTTACAGCGATTTAGGCGCTCTCCCCCTACAGGGAAGAATTTGAACCATACTAATTTAGTTACACTTGTTTTCGTATAGATGTCATTTTGAGTGGTACGTGGTCAGCGTTCCGCCCCATACTAACATCTAGGAAACCAAGGTAAGTACTAGGACGGGAAAATTCGGTAAATTTTGCTTAGATGCCTTTTCATTCAGGCTTAAGGATTTTTTACGAGCCTGAAAATCTTCAGACTCGGGACCCACGGCTTAGAGTCCCACCCAGAGGACTTGCTCCTTGGATTTTTCCATCCTAAAAAATCCATCGCCCCGGCCGGGTTTGAACCCACGATCCTTGGGACCAGAGGCAAGGAGCATAACCACTAGGCCACCGCGGCCGACATTTGAAAGTATACTTTATGAAAAAGATGTTCACATTGCGGTCATAACTGAAATGGGCAGAACAACTGTGAGGCGGAACAGGCAATTTGCCTAGCCCGTGAAGTGAAGAAGAAGAAGAAGAAGAAGAGTTTCGTTGTGAAACATCGAAAATTGTGACCGCTAGAGTGATTTATAAATGTTTACTTCAGGTGAAACCTAATGGTTTTAGATGGTCAAATTGTGGATCAAAACCATCCAGGAACCTACTCAAACACTTCCAAATTGTTTTATCAGAATTGGTCCAGTCGTTTAGGAGGAGTCCAATGACATACAGAAGAATTATATAGGCATAAATGAGCTGAAAGACAAAAATTAATGTACTTTTATGATTAGTTGAATAAGTAAAATGATTCCGGGCAACGCCGGGTAATCAGCACGGGGTGTCTAAAAATATGCATTTATAATTATTTTTCCCTTTACTTATTCAACTAAACATACTTACTTAATACAGGCTTTCCACTTTACAGCAGTTTGCCCTTGATTCCTGCTTTCCAGAGATTCCTATCTTCTCATTGTCCATCTTCCATACCCCTCTTCATCATGACATCACATATTCCCTCATACCATGTTCTTCTACTTCTCCCCCTCTTCCTTCTGCCTGGTACCATCCAATCCAACACCTGTTTAGGCCACTGGTCTTCCGACATCCGTTGTACATGTCCATACCACTGTAGAGCTCTCTTTGTTATCATTTCGAGGCTTGGTTTGAGACTTGAAAGCAAATGTAATTTTTATTTCGCCCAATGGGTTGCTGTCCCAGAGGGGTATTATGTGGGGTTCCTACTAATGTAGCATTTCCTCTACATTAAGGTGATGTGGTTATACCGCCAGTACTCGATCCTCAGAGCCTCATTTGTAATAGCAGGTTGCACCACGAGCAGGTTGAGGATGAGATTTGGATAGGAGAGGTGATGAAATGCACATCACTATCCCTTGTAACCCTCATAGAATTCCAAAAGCCATACTTCGCTCCTGCTCCCAAGGCAGAAGATCGCTGGGACGCCCAAAAAAGCGCCGGATGAAAAATTCCTCTTTGAGACCGTAACAGGCAACATGGCCTAATACTTGCATGGATGATGATGATGTTATCCTTTCGATAACAGTTTCTTGTGCATCCATTTCTTGTCTGATATATGTATTTCGAATATATTGTAGCCTGGATATTCTCATACTTCTCCGTAGTCCATACATTTCTGTCGCCAAGATTCTTTTCTGCATCCTTTCATTTATTGTCCAGCTTTTTGATCCATATGTAAGTATACTTTCTATTATTGTCTCTATAATCTATTTTTTGTTTGTTTTTCTGGTCAAATTTCTATTCCATAAATGACCATTCAGGGATCTAATTGCCTTCCTTGCACAATTTACTCTGTTAATAATATCTTTTTCACAAGTACCAGATTTATCTATTATAGATCCAAGATATTTAAATTCTTCAACACGTTTAATTATCATATTATTTATTTGTAGGTCTTCTGAATTTCCTCCGATTACCATATATTCTGTTTTAATGTAATTTATCTTAAGTCCACCTACCTCAAATGCATCGACCAACTATCTAATCATATATTCTATATCTTCTTTATCTTGTCCTATTATAATCTGGTCATCAGCGAATAATAAATTATGCAGTAAAGGTCATTAATGTAGATTCCCATTTCCCTACATGACTTATTCCATTTCATTAATACATCTTCTAAATATATCTTGAACAATGTTGGTGACATCCCGCATCCTTGTCTTAATCCTTTTGTTATATCAACTAAACATAAAAGCACATATATTTTCATTTATTTTGGCGTAGCAGCGCTCGCCGAGTATTAGCTTAGTTATTAATAAGAAAATGTGTTTTTTTTTTTGCATGGCTACTAGTTCCCTCCCTCACTCGGCAATGTTCCCTCCTGCCACGCGCCTTTGGTTTTACAAGACGGTTACAGTTATCACAACTGGACTATAACTGGGAGGAGAATAAGTGTTTTATATATTTTCAGTTTAACGATTTGTTTATATATTCTCATGTTTATTTTTGTTTTTTATTTATGGAAAAATAATGCACGTACAGCCGAGCAGGCCCGTGCGCAATGTAAATGCAAATACCGTAAAAGCTGTCTATGAAGGAACATGACGGCTCCTTAAATATATTTCCGTCTTGGCAGTTTTCCTTCTTATAAAGGGTTCCCAAATTACAAGCTTGAAATTTCTCACGCAGTTTTAAGGGTTTAAAGACATAATGCATTGAACTGAAATACAGACAAAATAGTGTATGTAACACAGCTAAGTTTTCACTGCAATACAATACAACTTTATTACACAAAAATGAGAAGGAACTCAACTACGGGAAGACTGGAAGAGTTTCTCAACTCCCTCGCAGGTAACGTAAGCATGCAAGGAAAAGCGAGGGATTCCCCGCTGTCACACATAAGTAAGGGTATCCCCGCAATACAATGGCAACACAAGAAGGTAAAACGATATAATGCAGAAAGCGTCATATGCATATTTTTCACGTGTGGTCATTAATACAGTAATTAGAACGTACTTAATAATAATTTTCCGTTTTATTGAGGTAGAAATTAACTATCGGTACTTTAAAAACCATTCCGTTTCCGCATTATGAAGGTTTTCGGCTTATACAGGACGATTTTACATATAAAATCATACCGTTCTGGAGATTTTTTTCCGTCTCCACAGGTTTCCTTCTTATAAAGGTTCCGGCTAAGACAGGTTTTATTGAATATATATATATATTTTTCAAAGCGTCAATAAATTCCATCTCTGAGACTAAGGAAGTATCGCAGAATGGTGCACCACCCGGTAGAATACATGCATTTATCATAAGTAATGCCACGAGTGATTTCCAAATTATCGATACATTCACGACTCACGAAGTGAGGAGTGAATTTATCTAGAGAATTTGGAAATCAAAAGTGGCATTTGTTAGGACTATTTAACGAATAAAATTAAGCTGTTTACTCACAAATCATTATTTAAATATAGTTATTTTAAAATATTTATATATTTAATGTAAACGGCGATGTTTGAAAACAAATGAGAAACGATTGGTACGCTTCATTTGCTTCTTTTGTTCGTCACTACAACCAGATCATATTATTTATTGCCAAAGGAACGCAATGTTGTAAGAATGCACCCTAGTGGAGAAATGTATAACCAACGTTATAGGTATTAATTAATTTCTGATGTAAATATGTCAATTATATTTTTCTGCAACGTCATTTCCTGGAAAATAATTCGTTTAAGAAAGTGCAAACAGTGGTCTCTTTGTTTTGTGGTATAATCAATTGCTACAAATGTTTTTATATTATCTCTCATATGCGCTTTATGTTGATATTAATGCACTATATATACAATCTGGTAGCCGTATTTCTTAGAGAGTCAGTCACTGCAAAATGCCATGACCTATTCAGAATGTTAAAAAGGAGGTGCTTTCTTTATTATGATAAACTTTAGTTGGTAAATTGTAGGGGAAGCACGACTGTGATTGGTTATAAATAAACAATCATTGAAATGTGATTGGTCATTGACAACATGTATTTGTATAAACGTGACTTAAAAGTTCCAAGTGTGCGGCAACCCCTGATATCTCGAGGAAGGAAATTCCAGGAGCGGGCAGATCTATGTGTCATCAATTATTTCAAAGGATGTATTACCCATCCAAGTGTTTTGTGCAGGCGGAAAATATGTTAACTAACAAACTGTCTTTCTCTTTCTATTCCTTACTATGTTGCCACTTCCTGTCCTTTGAATTATGTTGTTTGATTGGCAGGTAGAGAGCTGACAAGTACTATGTATTTTAATGATCCGTCGTTCTGCGCGGTCAGTGGCTGAATGACTAACTTGACAACCCTGTTACTTTTGGGGTTACGTCTAGGAATGAGCTGTCCCTTCCTTGCCCTTCTCATTGCATGTTGCCACTTGTGATTTATTGTGAGGCTGGTAATGGAGAGACGACAAATACTGTGATTTTAAATGATCCGACCGCTTGAGCGTTCCGTGCTTAAATGACTGATTTGACAACCATGTTAAGATCTTTCACACGTGTTTAGAGGGATTCTCCCCCCACATTTGAAGTTGAAAAATTTCAATACGTGATCGGAAGTACAGTTTTCTCCTACATCCCTTCTACAGATTCAGCAGATCGGCGACACTAGCGCTAAAACTCTTCCCCTCTGCCCGTGAACAGTTAACTTGGATGTGTAATACATATTGTAAGGGACTAACGAAGTATGGTAGAATAGTGTACCACCCTGTAGAATACGTGCATTTATCCCGCTAAGCACGTGCTGGCATCTCTCTTGAATTAGTCTTGATGAAGAGATACTGGTGTGTTCCATCCGCTCTCGTAAATTTGTGTTTAAATTACAGCCCGCCCGCTCGCTCGCTCCTGCAACAATATTTACACCTTACCAATTACACCAGCCATCTCTTTTTTATTTAAAGTTATTTATAGTCGCTCCACCTGCTAATGATTACTTCGCGACCTTTAAACATTAGGTGTGTTCTGTATTTTATCAACTTAAATTCACAAACAGTAACTAATTAACTAACTCACTGGTACTATCAAACCTATAGGTTTATGACCGCGCAGACACGAGCTCTCCATATATCCTTATTATGAGTTAACTTTTTTCCAATTATTCCCTGTATGATCTATTTCTCTCAAATCATGTTAATATCATTATCCCACCTCATTATTAGCTATTTTCCCTCTGGTTTTCCTTACAAGGAGTTTCCACTCCCTCTTTCATTCCTCTGCCACATGCCCTGCCCATCATAGTCTAAGAGACTTAATTGTTCTTATTATATCTGGTTTCATCGGCCGCGGTGGACTAGTGGTTATGCTACTTGCCTCTGGTCCCGAGGGTCGCGGGTTGAAACTCGGCCGGGGTCGATGGATTTTTTAGGATGGAAAAATCCAAGGAACAAGGATGTCAATATAAAGTGATCATTTATTTTATGATATTCTTCTATCCCTCAAATAATATTTTTAGGTAAAATTAATCAACGGTGACAATATAATAACTTAGACATTTTTTATTCTTTGTTATGTGATTTATTGTAATTATAGTTATATTATTTTATTAATTTGAGGGACTTTAAGCCGTGGGTCCCGAGTCTGAAGATTTTCAGGCTCGTGAAAGATCCTTAAGCCTGAATGAAAAGGCCTCTAAGCAAAATTTACCGAATTTTCCCGTCCTAGTACTACCTTGGTTTCCTAGATGTTAGTATGAGGCGGAACGCTAACCACGGACCACTCAAATGACATCTATACAAAAACAAGTGTAACTAAATTAGTATGGTTCAAATTCTTCCCTGTATGGGGAGAGCGCCTAAATCTCTGTTAAGGGAAACATGGGCTTACAAGATACAAGAAGAGAAGATTATATCTGGTTTCCTATAAAGATCATGTAGTTCACTGTTATGTAGTCTTCTCCATTCACCTGTCTGTTCATCTCTTTTTGGTCCAAAAATTTTCCTAAGAACTTAATTCTCAAATACTCGTAACCTCCTCCCTCCCTTAAAGTAAGAGTCCATGTTTCGCATCCATATAATATAACTAGGAGAATAACAGTTTTATATATTTTCAGTTTAATGTTTTTTGAAAGGAGTTGGGACATAATACATAATAGCATGCATTTTCAGAATTGAACCTATGTTTAATTTCTATGTGCATCTCATTCCTGTTTGTAATTGGACGCCGTTATGCATCAACCGCCTATAGGTTATTATGTAAGTTTCGAAGAGGGAGATCTAAGAAGACATGGTCAGAGGGAATTATGTATTTGAGGTAGGACAGGGGACTGCAGGATGGTGACTGGAATGATAGAGTTGAATGGAGGAAGAGAATCAAAACTTAATATTGGGCATAGAAAGATGTTGTATACATTTAAAACCCTGTTAAAAACAAACAAAAAAAAATCATGATGCGAGGTTGGGAAGTAGTTTTTAAAGAAGGGAGGAAATGTTTAAAAAACGAGCGATAGTGAGGTTTTTATTTCTGAGATTCTATAAAACACTTCACAAACATGCGTTGTAGATTATTTTTTGCGCGATGGTGTTTTCAAAATAATAAATAATAGTAAAATAATAACATCCTTGTTGGAATTATTTGCGTTCATTATAAACAATTGACCAAAGTTAACAGTGTGGGCAATATTTATTAGTTGAAACAACAGGAGGCATTGAGAACAATTATTGATAACATGGCCGCAAGTACGTATTTATTGTTTTATATTGTTTCAAATAAAGTTCAGTCCATTTAAAATGCAGTGATTTGTTTCGTATAATGTATATTAACACTACCTTTTGGATATTTTGTGTATATACATTGCGTAATATGCATAGATAGCAGTGGTTTTACTTCCCGCACGTGGGTGAAAATGTAATATTACAGTATAGAATTGTAGGAAGTTGAACTTTCAATAAAGATCGCCATTGCTGTAATTACGACAAAGCGCACTATCGCGCAAAAAAAAAAAAATACCGCAATACAAATTTTCGGTCGTACATTTCTGATTTCATCAACATTACAAACCACATGGGAAAAAATCTTTGGGACGGCTAAGGAAACGATGGACTTGAGACCGGAACAGGTCACATTGACCTAATCCTGGAAAGGAAGAAGAAGACATTTCTGATTTTGAGGTTAACATTTTTTCTTCTTCTTCTTCACCGTTTAGGCTTATTTACTAGCCTGTTCCGGCTCCAAATTGCTGCTCTTTCCATCTTTACCTTGTCTTCCCAAACTTCTTCTTCCTCGTGGTGAATAGTTGTATGCTGCTTTTGGTATTCTATTCTCAGTCATCCTTGCCAAGTGTTATTTCCAGTTTGTTCTGTATTTCTCTATTGTTGAGTTTAATTCCTCTATTTTTAGTTGTCTTATTTTTGTGTTATGTTTTTTTGTGTGTTCTTTGATATCCTGCTATTGGTCTGAGGAATCTCATTTCAGCAGCTTGTATCCTGGCTGATTGTTGTGTTGTCACTATCCATGTTTCGGATCCATAAGTAATAATAGGCACTGCCATTGTCTTGTATAATTTCATTATAGTCTTTCCTGGCTTTATTTTTCGAAATTTTGTGATTTTGTTATTTATATCTGTTTCAGATGTGTTTGATATTTCGCAACCTAGGAAGTTATATGTTACTACTTGTTCTATTGGTTTATTTTCTAATATTATCTTTGTCCGAACTGGATGAGCACCCTTGAAGGCCATTGTTTTTTATTTTTGTGAGGATATTTCCATGTTGTATTTTTTATTTTATTTTATTTAGTTTAGTTTATATAGCATTCTTTGTAGTTCGTCCTCTGTTTTTGCTATTAAAACCTGGTCATCTGCAAAGGCTACTGTTTTTATTGCTATGTTTCCTAAGTTAATTCCCCCAGTCGTCATTTGCTTCCATGATCACGTCGTCAAAATAAATGTTAAATAGCGTGGTTGATAGTGGACAACCTTGTCTAACTCCTCCTGTTATATGTATTGGTTCCCTTTGATTTATTTTTATTTTCTCATACATTTTCTTAATTACTGCTATCAAGTGTAGTGGAATTGTATTCACGTAGACTTTCACGGCCGGAGTTGCTATGATGATCTTGAAGAAGATTTTCGGGCTGTAGGCCGTGGTCGTGAGGCTTGTAGTTCCCCGACGTTTCGCCAGAGGCTGCGTCTGGCATCCTCAAGGGTTGTCTTGAGACTGACAATTCTGTCCGCTCTATTTATACGTTCACCGCGATGTGTTCGAAGGCAGATACAACTTACGAACACATCGCGGTGAACGTATAAATAGGGCGGACAGCGGACAGAATTGCCAGTCTCAAGACAACCCTTGAGGATGCCAGACGCAGTCTCTGGCGAAACGTCGGGGAACTACAAGCCTCACGACCACGGCCTACAGCCCGAAAATCTTCTTCAAGATCATTGTAGTGGAATTCCTTTTTCACTTAATATGTTCCATAATGTTGGTCTAGACACTTTATCAAGTGCCTTCTTATAATCTATAAAGAGGATGAATTCTCTTCGCTTCTGTATAGGCTCAATTCTGGAAATGCATGCTATTATGCATTGCAGAGACTTTTGATGTCCCAACTCCTTTCAAAAAACGTTAAGCTGAAAATATATAAAACTATTATTCTACCAGTTATATTATATGGGTGCGAAACATGGACTCTTACTTTACGGGAGGAAAGGAGATTACGAGTATTTGAGAATAAAGTTCTTAGGAAAATTTTTGGACCAAAGAGAGATGAACAGACAGGTGAATGGAGGAGACTACATAACAATGAACTACATGGTCTTTATAGGAAGCCAGATATAATAAGAACAGTAAAGTCTCGTAGACTGCGATGGGCAGGACATTGTTGCAGTATGGGGAATGAAAGACGTGCATGGAAGCTTCTTGTAGGAAAGCCAGAGGGAAAACGCCCAGTTGGTAGACCAAGAATGAGGTGGGAGAACAACATTAACTATGATTTGAAGGAAGTAGATTATACAGGGAATGATTGGAAAGCATTAGCTCAGGATAGGGATGTATGGAGAGCTTATGTCCGCGCGGCCATGAACCTACGGGTTCGATAGTGCCAGTGAGTAAGTAAGTAAGTCTGTATTATTTGTTTTAAAGTGACATTTTTTTTACACCTTCAATTTGGGATCCACCTTTACTCACGTGCGTCTTACATTCGGCGATTTTAGGTGACTAGTAAGTATGATCGATCAAGATTTGTAATTAACATTTTTATGAGTACAATCACAATAGCAATATTTCTTCGGAATTCGTTAAAATGTACTGTTGTTTTGAAAGGAGTGAAGTTAACATGATTAGAGAAAGTTGAAATTTGTGACATAATAGAGAGTAGTTTTATTGAGGCTTACTTATGAACAGCAGTTCCCAAGTGAGCCATTAGTCTATAAACAAGTAAAGTTCTCATCACATCCGGATAAATCTCTAGAGACTTTCTCAACCCAACTTTATAATGTGCCATTTATTATCATATTTTAATAGTTAAAGCGAAACTTGCACTCATAACATGTTGTACCCCAGCCTTGGTGATTTTACTGTAGCCTGATAGACAATTTGGATGCGAGATTTGATCCCTCGATTCCCGACTAAGTCCATATAAATTGCAGTTGTTTTCGTTGTACATTACACTGGCCAACATGATTTTTGTCACATGAGTACCAATAGTTGTACATAATGCAGTTTTTTTATCGTGTTTTCAAATATGTATTCGGAATTTATCCATCACCCATATATTTTTTTAATTTCGATTTCAATTAATGGATTTAAATAATAATTTTTTTAATAAACGTATTTTCGTCCGTTTGTCCATAGTAAAATAAAACCAAATGAGCCAACTCAAATGGTTTCAGCTATGGAAAAGAGATATCAAGGCAAATGGAATCCTAATATGCTGGCCGATTATTGTTGGACCATCAAGAGGGATGCTCCACAGGCGAAATATAGCAGAAAATCGCCATTTCATACTTTCTAGGTGAGTCTGAATGTTCGAATATTGTGTAGTTGCGAATGTAGAAAATATTAAAGTGTTTGAAATTATAAATTCCTATCTCTCGGAAACCTTGCGTGATGGAGAAAAACCGATATCGTATTTGAATTCAGGAGAAAAAATAATATCAGAATCACATATTTTTCTTTCTGAGACAAAAAAAAAGTTTATTTGTTGTTGCGCAGTGATATTAAATGCCTTACTACAATTTTAATTGTTATTACAGATTTTTTAATTTTGCTTTTTTTATATTAAACGCGATCTTCTTCAGTGTCCATTTTCATAGTTAATAATTTGGAATTTAACATAATAAGAGAGAATAATTTGTTAAAGATGACCTACAACTCAATGGTATTAATAAGCTGTTAGTTTATGCTGATGATGTAGTACTATTGGGCGATAGCGAGGAGATACTAAGGACCAACACGCACACACACACTGTTGAGTAACACTAAGAAATTGGGACTGGAAGTAAACATAATCATCATCCGGTATCTTGGCAGCTGCCGCCTCTTCCGGAAACCAAACGCCATTCTTCTCTGTCCATCCATTGATCTTCCTCCAATCCTCTGATATTCATAAATGTTTGTATCCCTTCTATCGAAGTTTTCTTCGGTCTTCCTCTCTTCCTCCTTTCCATTGGGATCCATTCCATAACAATTTTAGGCAATCTTTTGACATGGCCATACCACTGTAATATTTTCTTTTCTATAATGTCTATGATGTCCGGCTCTTCTTCTACACCCATAATTTCCCTTATTTCTTTATTTCGTATTCTATCCATTCTAGTAAACATCAATAAAACTAAATATATGTTCACACATGGAAATACATTATAATTATAATGAAAACGGACAGTTAATGACAAATGAGGGAAAATTTGTACAAGTGGCTGAATTCAAATACCTTGGAACAGTAATCACAAATGAGAATGAGATGCAGAAAGAAATTAAACATAGGCTCAATTCTGGAAATGGGTGCTATTGTGCCGTATTACAGGGACTGTTGTCGTCCAAACTTCTCTAAAAAACGTTAAACTGAAAATATATAAAACTGTTATTCTGCCAGTCATATTGTATGGATGCGAAATATGGACTCTTAGTTTAAGGGAGGAGAAAATATTACTGGTATTTGAGAATAAAGTTCTTAGGAAAATATTTCGGTCATAGAGTGATGAAGAGACAGGCGAATAGCGAAGACTACATAACTTTTCCGTCTCAATCAATACTTTTAAAAGTCATATTAAAGAACTAAGAAAATTATCTAATACTGTATATAAAAATTAATGTTTGTTTGTTTGTTTGTTCGTACTTTATGCGTGGCCATGCCATCGATCCGATTGTGATGGAGCTTTTTACAAAATGTTCAGGAGATTCCGGGATTAACATAGGCTGTAAGAGAGTTGTGATACTCAACTCCTACACCCTTAAAAATCGCCCTTTGTAGTGGAAAACGTGAAAAAAATTAGCTCTTTGAACGCTTAAATGGCTTACGCTGTCTAAACCATAACAAATACACAAAATTAATGTACACAAAATTGAATATCTCAAAATCTCTACAAAAAAGTCCGCGACAGCATATGTTTATCTCTTACGGATAACTCACAATAACCATTTTTGTCTTTCATCGATGCCAAGAAGATCGAGACATGTACGTAGATTCCTGTGCAAGCATAGCAGCACATGGCGGGTATTTTTACGAATAACTCACAATAACTAATTTTGTCTTTTAGCTCATTTATGCCAAGAAGATTGAGATAAGTAGATTCCCGGGCAACACCGGGGAATCAGTACGGGGAATCTTAAAATAATTACGGTATAAATTTATAATTATTTTTCCTCTTACTTATTCAACTAAACATAAAAAACACATTAATTTTCATTTATTTAGGGTCGGTTTCACCAACAGATGTAACTGTATTACGCCAGTTTAAGCTATGCATTATACATGGGGAAAACTGGCGTAATACAGTTACCTCCGTTGGTGAAACTGACCCTAAGAAGAAAACGTAAAAACCATAAAAAGCACCGCACGCTTTTGATGATAAAATTATTATTTTTAGATAACTCTAGTTTTATTCTATATGTGTTGGAAATTTTTTTTTTTTGTTGACCACTTTAATTTTATCCCAAGCGCGTTGGAAATTAAAATTATTTTTCATTTTTAGTTCGGTTTTCTAATAAAGCGTGTTATATTTTTTTTAACTATTCTTTATTTTTTATTTTTTAGTTCGGTTTTCTAATAAAGCGTGTTGTTTTAGTTTTTAAACTATTATTTATTTTTTATTTTTTAGTTCGGTTTTCTAATAAAGCGTGTTGTTTTAGTTTTTTAAACTATTATTTATTTTTTATTTTTTAGTTCGGTTTTCTAATAAATCGTGTTGTTTTAGTTTTTTAAAACTATTATTTATTTTTTATTTTTTAGTTCGGTTTTCTAATAAAGCGCGTTGTTTTAGTTTTTTTAAACTATTATTTATTGTTTATTTTTTAGTTCGGTTTTCTAATAAAGCGTGTTGTTTTAGTTTTTTTAAACTATTATTTATTTTTTATTTTTTAGTTCGGTTTTCTAATAAAGCGTGTTGTTTTAGTTTTTTTAAACTATTATTTTTTTATTTTTTAGTTCGGTTTTCTAGTAAAGCGTGTTGTTTTAGTTTTTTAAACTATTATTTATTTGAAGAGAAAAATTATACGCTCAGACCGGGACTTGAACCCGGGACCCTTGGTTCTCTAGACCAAGTGCTCTACCAACTGAGCTACCTGAGCAAGTACCGATCTAAACGCAAATCTTTCTCTATATACATTGTAATTCCCATCCACCAAATGCTGTGAAGCCATGCTTCTATCTTGCAAATGGCGGCTCCTTTATTAAGAAGACATATTTGGGAATTATATTATTTATGTTTTATTTTTTAGTTCGGTTTTCTAATAAAGCGTGTCGTTTTAGTTTTTTTAAACTATTATTTATTGAAGTATTCATATAGTTGATGTACAGTGCCATTATATCTTAATTTATTTTTTAATATCTGTCTTATACTATAAAATCTGATGTGTTGTAGACCTGTTTAAATAATGATCTACAATGTTATTTTAAACATCTCTAAATAAGGATGTTGATCACAGCCCTTAATACAAGCCATTAAGTTTTTAGTGAATAAAAGTGCGGGCCCTAATGATGAGGTCTTGAACCCGGTTACATCCCCCGCTGAGGCTGATTGAAAGAACATTAATCCTGCGAGGTATACAGTGACGTCACACGCACAGTGTAATTCAGTTAAGAGTAACCTTGTGAATTATATATTAGGCATTTCATTAGAAGGGCGTAGTCTGCCTTCTAAATGTTCTCAAACCTAATTTTATATTCTTGCCAACGTTCTGTATGCTTTGTGAATACCAGAAATCTACAGTGGTGCATAGTTCATGTCGAGCCATCGTGTTTCAGTAGGCAACATGCTCCCCTCTGTTTCCAAGGCTTGAAGGTTTAAATCCGGCCGGGGCCCATGGATTTTTCAGTAAAAAAAAATAATCCTATCTACAATGGCTGTTAACAGCCCAATTTTGGGCCGTACAAGGGAACTATAAACAATTTCATGCCGAAACCTGCCTTGAAATTTCACCCAGTGAAGCATCTGGACCCATGCCTCCACCCCTTGGTATACCTCGGTCAAAGACCATACTCCCAAAGTCCCAGAATCTTGTCCTCCCTATCTATCTCGCGTCCACGTTCAAGTTCTCGGCCTTAAACCAACACCTCGGGGAGAAGGTGTTGGAGTCGCAACTTCAGGGGAATTGCTGAGCTACATAGTACGTCAGGTCGCTCATTTCCTGACGACCCCACAGTTGGTCCACGGGCTGCTCGAGCCTAGCCGGGAGGACTGCTGTCGCAGATCCACCGACCGTTCCCCTGTTCTACCTCCAGGGACGCATCCTGCAGCCGTTGTGAGACCGGCTAGGGCTTGAGTCCACAAGCCCCGCAGTGTGAGACTTTAGTACATCCAGGTGCTCATCTCCTGGTGACCCCACAGTTTGTCCACGAGCCCGTAAGCTTAGCCGGGAACCAGCACAGTTGCTCCCCTCTCCACTGGTCCGAGCCGTGCCCTGGTCTGTCCCCAGGGAAGCAGGGTGATGTACCTAACCTCAAAACCCGCCATTACGGAAAAGTTTTGGCGAATCCCCTGGGAGTTCGCGAACCACAGGTTGGGAAATGATGTCTTAGAACAATATTTGTATCGATGACAGTTCCTTACACAATTCAGTTACATGGCGGGTAAAAGTGCGTGTAGGTAAACAGTTTTCGGACACTTTTGAAATCCACAATGAGTTGAAGCAAGGAGATGCACTATCTCCTCTACTATTTAATTTTGTACTAGAGCATGCCATTAAATCTTTAGAGAATGAGGAAGGCTTACAACTCAATGGTATTAATAAGCTGTTAGTTTATGCTGATGATGTAGTACTATTGGGCGATAGCGAGGAGATACTAAAGGACAACACGCACACACTATTGAGTAACACTAAGGAATTAGGACTGGAAGTAAATGTCAATAAAACTAAAGATATGGTCACACGTAGAAATGCATTATAGCCTATAATGGAAATGGGCAGCTAATGACAAATGAGGGAAATTTTGAGGAAGTGGCTGAATTCAAGTACCTAGGAACAATAATCACAAACAGGAATGAGATGCACAAAGAAATTAAACATAGGCTCAAATCTGGAAATACGTGCTATTATGCATTGCAGAGACTTTTGGTGTCCCAACTTCTTTAAAAAAACATTAAACGGAAAATATATAAAACTCTTATTCTACCAGTTATATTATATGGATGCGAAACATGGACTCTTACTTTAAGGGGAAGAATAAAGTACTTAGGAAAATGTTTGGACCAAAGAGAGATGAACAGACAGGTGAATGGAGAAGACTACATAACAATGAACTACATGGTCTTTATATGAAGCCAGATATAATAAGATCAGTTAAGTCTCGTAGACTGCGATGGGCAGGACATGTTGCACGTATGGGGAATGAAAGACTTACATGGAAGATTCTTGTAGGAAAGCCAGAGGGAAAACGCCCAGTTGGTAGACCAAGAATGGGGTGGGAGAATAACATTAACTATGATTTGAGGGAAGTAGATTATACAGGGAATGATTGGAAAGCATTAGCTCAGGATGGGGATGTATGGAGAGTTTATGTCCGCGCGGCCATGAACTTACGGGTTCGATAGTGGCAGTGAGTAAGTAAGTAAGGCGGGTAAAAGTAGCACCACGGTTCCCCCAATTGACGGAGTAATATCTTATGCAAGTTTGTTTAGAGCACAACTGGAACTTGATATAGAGGCTGAATTTCGGTGCAGTACATGAGGCGAGACTGTAGACATCTTTAAAAGGCATAACTCATTGTTAATTCAACTTGGAGAATAAATTTATTTTCTTATTTAATGTAAAAATACGTTGAACTGTGACGTGAGACAATTTCACGGCAGGAAATTTATAACGTCCCGGTGCGCAAGCGCGTTATGAATAAATTTACTGTCAGTTTATTACATTATTGTGTTATTGTGTCTCGTGAGACATTCGACGGAATAAATACAATACACAGTAGCTACCTCGTTTTTTATGCTCTAAAGCTGCTGCCTTGGTGGATATGTGTTTAGCGCGCGCGACTGCTCCGACTGGGATCGTAGCTTCGAATCCTGGAGAATTCGGAGCGGTATTAGTGATGGGTGTTATATTATATGGATGCGAAACATAGACTCTTACTCTAAGGGAGGAAAGGAGATTACAAGTATTTGAGAATAAAGTTCTTAGGAAAATGTTTGGACCAAAGAGAGATGAACAATCAGATGAATGGGGAAAACTATATAACAGTGAACTATAAATCTTCTGTATCTTGTAAGCCTATGATTCCCTTAACAGAGATTTAGGCGCTCTCCCCCTACATGGAAGAATTTGAACCATACTAACTTAGTTACACTTGTTTTCGTATAGATGTCACTTGAGTGGTCCGTGGTCAGCGTTCCGACTCATACTGACATATACGAAACCAAGGTAGTACTAGGACGGGAAAATTCGGTAAATTTTGCTTAGAGGCCTTTTCATTCAGACTTAAGGATATTTTACGAGCCTGAAAATCTTCAGACTCGGGACCCACGGCTTAAAGTCCCTCCCGGAGGACTTGCTCCTTGCATTTTTCCATTCTAAAAAATCCATCGACCCCGGCCGGGTTTGAACCCGCGACTCGCGGGACCAGAGGCAAGGAGCATAACGACTAGTCCACCGCGGCCGATTGAACTATAAATAAATGAATAAATATTTCCTCAACTCGTGTACAACTCAGGGTAGGAACGAGGGATGAGATGAGATGAGTCCCTATATATATAGAGGTCTATGAATGACAAGAATACCGGCTGACCACACCTGACGCACCATCACAGGGGCAGATGAATGAAATGAATGAGATGAGTGTGGGGAAATGGTGGAATGAAATTGTGGCAGGGGAAAGGAAGGAACCCCGAGAAAAACCTGCCCAGGCTCCGTTTCGTCCACCACGAAACCCACGTGGAATTACCGAGACTCGATCTCGGAACCCCAGCGGCGAGAGGCGAGTGTCTAACCGCTTGCGCCACGGAACTGCCTGCGCGTATTCCCTCTGGTTTTCCTACAAGAAACTTCCATGCCCCTCTTTAATTCCCCATTCGTGCCACATGCCCTGCCCATCGCAATCTACAGGGTTAATTGTTCTTATTGTATCTCGTTTTCTATAAAAATCATGTAGCTCACTGTTATGTAGTCTTCTCCATTCACCTGTCCGTTCATTTCTCTTTGGTTCATAAATTCTCCTAAGAACTTTTTTATGAAATACTCGTAATCTCCTTTCCTCCCTTAAAGTAAGAGTCCATGTTTCGCACCCATATAATATAACTGGTAGAATAATAGTTTTATATATTTTCAGTTTAACGTTTTTTGAAAGGAGTTGGGACATCAAGAGTCTCTGCAATGCATAATAGCACGCATTTCCAGAATTGAGCCTATGTTTAATTTCCTTGTGCACCTTATTTCTATTCGTAAATATTATTCCTAGGTATTTGAATTCAGCCACTTCTTCAAAATTTCACTCTTTTGTCATTAACTGTCAATTCTCTTACTTTACAATATATATGACGTAATTGGCGTTGAATCGGGGAGTTTGTTTTCCTTTATTAAGAGAACTGCTTTCGTCATGTTTCCGCAGAATTCCCAATTTATCAGAGCTCTTTTTTCCCCCATTGATTTCACCAGTCACATCCACTTAAATAGACAACTGGAAGCTGACAGCACGGGACAGGCGCCAGAGGTTTCCGGAAATTATACCAGTAAACAAAAGAATGCGTGTTGTTTTATTTACACTGTGTATCTCAAATAACGCTATACGTTTTATTACACAAATGTGATTATTACAGGAAATATGAAGGTAATATTGAAATTAATGCACCAAGACAAATTTTCGTGTGCAATCTTTGTATATAAGTTAACTAGCTAATACCCGGCGTGCGCTACTACGCCTAAATAAATTAAATGTTAGTTGAATAACTAAAAAAAAAATAATAAATTATATTATATGGATGCGAAACATGGACTCTTACTTTAAGGGAGGAAAGGAAATTACATGTATTTGAGAATAAAGTTCTTAGAAAATTTTTTGGACCAAAGAGAGATGAACGGACGGGTGAATGGACAAGACTGCATAACAGTGAATTACATGGTCTTTATAGGAAGCTAGATATAATGAGAACAGTTAAGTCTCGTAGACTGCGATGGTCAGGACATGTCGCACGGATGGGGAATGAAAGACGTGCATGGAAGCTTCTTGTAGGGAAACCAGAGGGAAAACGCCCGGTCAGTAGATCAAGAATGAGGTGGGAGAATAATTTGAGGGAAGTTGATTATACAGGGGATGATTGGAAAACATTGGCTGAGGATAGGGATATATGGGGAGCTTATGTCCGCGCGGCCATGAACTTACGGGTTCAATAGTGTCATTGAGTTAGTTATCGGAATTGTCTTTAGATTCCTCGTGCTGATTACTCGGTGTTGCCCGGGAATTTATTTATCTATTTAGTTGAATAACTAAAAAAATATATATAAATTATATTATATGGATCCGAAACACGGACTCTTTACTTTAAGGGAGGAAAGGATATTACGAGTATTTGAGAATAAAGTTCTTAGGAACATTTTTGGACCAAAGAGAGATGAACGGACGGGTGAATGGAGAAGACTGCTTAACATTGAATTTACATGGTCTTTATAGGAAGCCAGATATGGTGAGAACAGTTAAGTCTCGTAGACTGCGATGGGCAGGACATGTGGCACGAATGGGGAATGAAAGACGTACATGGAAGCTTCTTGTAGGGAAACCAGAGGGAAAACGCCCGGTCGGTAGATCAAGAATGAGGTGGAAGTATGATTTGAGGGAAGTAGATTATACAGGGGATGATTGGAAAACATTGGCTCAGGATAGGGATATATGGGGAGCTTATATCCGCGCGGCCATGAACTTACGGGTTCAATAGTGTCATTGAGTTAGTTAACCGAATTGTCTTTAGATTCCTCGTGCTGATTACTCGGTGTTGCCCGGGAATCTATTTATCCCGATTTTCTTGGCATCAATGAGCTGAAAGATAAGAATGATTATCGTGAGTTGTCCGTAAGAGATAAACATATGCTGTCGCGGACGTTTTTGTAGAGCTTTTTTGATATATTCAATTCTGTGTACATTATTTTGTGTATTTGTTATGGTTAGGAAAACTTTTGGACCAAAGAGAGATGAACAGACAGGTGAATGGAGAAGACTGCTTAACAGTGAATTACATGGTTTTTATAGGAAGCCAGATATAATAAGAACAGTTAAGTCTCGTAGACTGCGATGGGCAGGACATGTGGCACGGATGGGAAATGAAAGACATGCATGGAAGCTTCTTGTAGGAAAACCAGAGGGAAAACGCCCAGTTGGTAGACCAAGAATGAGGTGGGAGAATAAGATTAACTATGATTTGAGGGAAGTAGATTATACAGGGAGTGATTGGAGAACATTGGCTTAAGATAGGGATATATGGAAAGCTTATGTCGGTGCGGCCATGAACCTACTGGTTCGATAGTGCCAGTGAGTTAGTTAATTAGTTAGTTAGGCAGCGTAAGCCATTTAAGCGTCCAAAGAGCTACTTTTTTCACGTTTTCCACTACATAGGGCGATTTTTAACGGTGTAGGAGTTGAGTATCACAACTCTCGTATAGCCTATGTTCATCCCGGGAATCTGCTGAACATTTTGCAAAAAGCCCCATCACAATCGGATCAACGGTATGGCCGCGCATAAAGTACGATCAAACAAACATTCATTTTTATATATTAGATAAGAAAATTCAGCCTCCGTCTGTTTCTGCTCACAGATGTCTTAAAATTAGACGGCTGACTATTTTGAAAATTTGTAGATACAGGTTTTCAGGTACGGAGAGTGTTTAGTTGCCATGTATTGTTCTCTTAAACCATTATATGTAGGAGTTCACCTGAAACGAAAAGGCAGCACGCTACCTCTAGACCACAGCGGTGGATATATATAAAGAGAATATTCTCTTTAATTTGCTTACTTATTATAGTCCAGCTACTAGATGGCAGTGAAGACCGAGTTCTCGCGACATCTAGTAATAATGGAGAATATAATATGTACATATATAAGAAAAATAAGTGTTTGAAATGGATTCGCCTGGTAGTGTAATGGATATCACGCTGAGGTACAGACTCAGAGATCCGGGTTCGAATCCCGTCCAGGCATTTATTTTTCTTATCATACCATATTAAGCTTACATTGCTCAATGTTAAACATTTAATTATCTTCTTCTTCTTCCTTCCAAGTATTAGGCCAAGGCCTGTTACGATCTTATAGAAAATTTTCCCTCCAGCGTTTCATAGGACGGCCCAGTGATCTTCGTCCTCTTGGTATATAATTATAAACAGCTTTGGGGATCCGATTTGAACTCATTCTTTCAAGATGGTGTTTCCAATTTAGTTGGTACTGTTTAATATATTCCAAAATTGGCGTAGTCTTCAATTCTTTTAAGATATCGGTGTTCCTTTTCCGATCCCATCTGGTGTAACCCACTGTTCTGCGCTTGAATCTCATTTCACAAGCCGTTATTCTGCTTTCATGTTGTCTTTTTAGTGTCCATGCTTCACTACCATAGGTCAACACTGGTCTAGCCAAAGTGTTATATAAACGTAATCTGGTGTTTTTTTGTACAAGGGATGGTTTCATAACTTGATTAATAAACATTTAAATATAACACATATATATATATATATATATATATATAGGCCTATATATATATGGTGGACATACAGTTTTTCTGGATGAGGTTTTTATCGGGCTTTTTCCTCACCTGTAAGACAAATGTCAGGAAAACTTTAAGGCCCAAACGGTGCACGAAATCATATGGCCATCGCAATCATCATCCTTATCATTACCATCATCATCATCATCCTTCACCGGTGTGGAAAGCAACGGGAAGCTACCACACCTACAATTCCCTAGTAAAGCTGCAAAGCATAGCATGAAAATGTTATGATTTCAGTGAAAGACCTGCCCTCGGGCAAAATTACTATTGCTGGATATATATATTTACGCAGTTTCTGCATGACAGATTTTTTATTATTATTAAGAGGTATTACGGCATTTCAAAATAAAATTGAAGTAAAACTGGATGCAGTTTTATGGAACATTTTAATGCCTCGATGAGGTTTGATTAAGGTTTAACACGTGCTGTTAGTGAGGTATCGTGTGTTGCTTCGCTCCTACAATAAAAATGTTCAGCTCTTGGCTGTAAAACTCTACAATTGCTTTTCAAAAATTTAAACGCAATACTGTACCGACCATCAACAAACAAGTCAATAGCAAATTCGTTTTTTTTTTCAAGACACAGTGGCGGCACGTCGTAATCATGAGCATTCATGAATTTAGGCCATTTTTGACGTGTTCCAGCCTAAAAATTCATCCGTCGCGTCGGTTTCTTAATTACACGCATTCTGCAAAAAACGGATCAAGCCACAAGATAACTGAAATGACTATGAAACTGTCAACCATTGCTTGCCGAAACATAGCTTGAACATTCTCTCAGAGAAGTGTTGTTATGCACCAAGGCCGTGTCAAAAAAAAACCTGCCTTTTTTAACTACAAGGTACAGAAATCAAAGCCAGAATACGGCAATGGGAAGAAAGTGAAAGAAGTGGAAAAGAGGGATAGGATGAACAAAGGGATGAAAGAAAGGTAATATAAGGGAAGAAAAAAATGAATGTAAAGAATGGGAAGGAAAGAAAGAAGTGAAATATGATAAATCAACAGGAAGGAAAATATGTAAAATAAGGGGAGAAGGCAAATGACGAAAATAGGAGTAGGCGAACAGGTAGAAAATAAGCAGAAAGAAAATAAATTGAACAACAGGAATTAAAGATGTGAAAATTCGGAAGAGGATAAAGAAAAAAAAAAGGAATAGGATAAAAAGTAAGATGAGTAATAAGAAAAATATCGGCAAGAAAATAAATTAAAGAAGGAGAAGAGAAAATAAATTAAAGAAGGAGAAGAGAAAATAAATTAAAGAAGGAGAAGAGAAAATAAATTAAAGAAGGAGAAGAGAAAATAAATTAAAGAAGGAGAAGAGAAAATAATTAAAGAAGGAGAAGAGAAAATTAATTAAAGAAGGAGAAGAGAAAATAAATTAAAGAAGGAGAAGAGAGAAAATAAATTAAAGAAGGAGAAGAGAAAATAAATTAAAGAAGGAGAAGAGAAAATAAATTAAAGAAGGAGAAGAGAAAATAAATTAAAGAAGGAGAAGAGAAAATAAATTAAAGAAGGAGAAGAGAAAATAAATTAAAGAAGGAGAAGAGAAAATAAATTAAAGAAGGAGAAGAGAAAATAAATTAAAGAAGGAGAAGAGAAAATAAATTAAAGAAGGAGAAGAGAAAATAAATTAAAGAAGGAGAAGAGAAAATAAATTAAAGAAGGAGAAGAGAAAATAAATTAAAGAAGGAGAAGAGAAAATAAATTAAAGAAGGAGAAGAGAAAATAAATTAAAGAAGGAGAAGAGAAAATAAATTAAAGAAGGGAGAAGAGAAAATAAATTAAAGAAGGAGAAGAGAAAATAAATTAAAGAAGGAGAAGAGAAAATAAATTAAAGAAGGAGAAGAGAAAATAAATTAAAGAAGGAGAGGAGAAGAGAAAATAAATTAAAGAGGAGAAGAGAAAATAAATTAAAGAAGGAGAAGAGAAAAAAATTAAAGAAGGAGAAGAGAAAATAAATTAAAGAAGGAGAAGAGAAAATAAATTAAAGAAGGAGAAGAGAAAATAAATTAAAGAAGGAGAAGAGAAAATAAATTAAAGAAGGAGAAGAGAAAATAAATTAAAGAAGGAGAAGAGAAAATAAATTAAAGAAGGAGAAGAGAAAATAAATTAAAGAAGAGAGAAGAAAATAATTAAAGAAGGAGAAGAGAAAATAAATTAAAGAAGGAGAAGAGAAAAATAAATTAAAGAAGGAGAAGAGAAAATAAATTAAAGAAGGAGAAGAGAAAATAAATTAAAGAAGGAGAAGAGAAAATAAATTAAAGAAGGAGAAGAGAAAATAAATTAAAGAAGGAGAAGAGAAAATAAATTAAAGAAGGAGAAGAGAAAATAAATTAAAGAAGGAGAAGAGAAAATAAAATTAAAGAAGGAGAAGAGAAAATAAATTAAAGAAGGAGAAGAGAAAATAAATTAAAGAAGGAGAAGAGAAAATAAATTAAGAAGGAGAAAGAGAAAATAAATTTAAAGAAGGGAGAAGAGAAATAAATTAAAGAAGGAGAAGAGAAAAATAAATTAAAGAAGGAGAAGAGAAAATAAATTAAAGAAGGAGAAGAGAAAATAAATTAAAGAAGGAGAAGAGAAAATAAATTAAAGAAGGAGAAGAGAAAATAAATTAAAGAAGGAGAAGAGAAAATAAATTAAAGAAGGAGAAGAGAAAATAAATTAAAGAAGGAGAAGAGAAAATAAATTATAAAGAAGGAGAAGAGAAAATATAATTAAAGAAGGAGAAGAGAAAATAAATTAAAGAAGGAGAAGAGAAAATAAATTAAAGAAGGAGAAGAGAAAATAAATTAAAGAAGGAGAAGAGAAAATAAATTAAAGAAGGAGAAGAGAAAATAAATTAAAGAAGGAGAAGAGAAATAAATTAAAGAAGGAGAAGAGAAAATAAATTAAAGAAGGAGAAGAGAAAATAAATTAAAGAAGGAGAGAAGAGAAAATAAATAAAAAAGAAGGAGAAGAGAAAATAAATTAAAGAAGGAGAAGAGAAAATAAATTAAAGAAGGAGAAGAGAAAATAAATTAAAGAAGGAGAAGAGAAAAGAAAATAAATTAAAGAAGGAGAAGAGAAAAGAAATTAAAGAAGGAGAAGAGAAAATAAATTAAGAAGGAGAAGAGAAATAAATTAAAGAAGGAGAAGAGAAAATAAATTAAAGAAGGAGAAGAGAAAATAAATTAAAGAAGGAGAAGAGAAAATAAATTAAAGAAGGAGAAGAGAAAATAAATTAAAGAAGGAGAAGAGAAAATAAATTAAAGAAGGAGAAGAGAAAATAAATTAAAGAAGGAGAAGAGAAAATAAATTAAAGAAGGAGAAGAGAAAATAAATTAAAGAAGGAGAAGAGAAAATAAATTAAAGAAGGAGAAGAGAAAATAAATTAAAGAAGGAGAAGAGAAAATAAATTGAAGGAAGGAGAAGAAGAAAATAAATTAAAGAAGGAGAAGAGAAAATAAATTAAGAAGGAGAGGAGAAGAGAAAAATAAATTAAAGAAGGAGAAGAGAAAATAAATTAAAGAAGGAGAAGAGAAAATAAATTAAAGAAGGAGAAGAGAAAATAAATTAAAGAAGGAGAAGAGAAAATAAATTAAAGAAGGAGAAGAGAAAATAAATTAAAGAAGGAGAAGAGAAAATAAATTAAAGAAGGAGAAGAGAAAATAAATTAAAGAAGGAGAGAAGAAAAATAAATTAAAGAAGGAGAAGAGAAAATAAATTAAAGAAGGAGAAGAGAAAATAAATTAAAGAAGGAGAAGAGAAAATAAATTAAAGAAGGAGAAGAGAAAAATAAATTAAAGAAGGAGAAGAGAAAATAAAATTAAAGAAGGAGAAGAGAAAATAAATTAAAGAAGGAGAAGAGAAAATAAATTAAAGAAGGAGAAGAGAAAATAAATTAAAGAAGGAGAAGAGAAAATAAATTAAAGAAGGAGAAGAGAAAATAAAATAAAGAAGGAGAAGAGAAAATAAATTAAAGAAGGAGAAGAGAAAATAAATTAAAGAAGGAGAAGAGAAAATAAATATATAAAGAAGGAGAAGAGAAAATAAATTAAAGAAGGAGAAGAGAAAATAAAATTAAAAGAAGGAGAAGAGAAAATAAATTAAAGAAGGAGAAGAGAAAATAAATTAAAGAAGGAGAAGAGAAAATAAATTAAAGAAAGGAGAAGAGAAGAGAAAATAAATTAAAGAAGGAGAAGAGAAAATAAATTAAAGAAGGAGAAGAGAAAATAAATTAAAGAAGGAGAAGAGGAAAAATAAATTAAAGAAGGAGAAGAGAAAATAAATTAAAGAAGGAGAAGAGAAAATAAATTAAAGAAGGAGAAGAGAGAAAATAAATTAAAGAAGGAGAAGAGAAAATAAATTAAAGAAGGAGAAGAGAAAATAAATTTAAAGAAGGAGAAGAGAAAATAAATTAAAGAAGGAGAAGAGAAAATAAATTAAAGAAGGAGAAGAGAAAATAAATTAAAGAAGGAGAAGAGAAAATAAATTAAAGAAGGAGAAGAGAAAATAAATTAAAGAAGGAGAAGAGAAAATAAATTAAAGAAGGAGAAGAGAAAATAAATTAAAGAAGGAGAAGAGAAAATAAATTAAAGAAGGAGAAGAGAAAATAAATTAAAGAAGGAGAAGAGAAAAATAAATTAAAGAAGGAGAAGAGAAAATAAATTAAAGAAGGAGAAGAGAAAATAAATTAAAGAAGGAGAGAAGAGAAAATAAATTAAAGAAGGAGAAGAGAAAATAAATTAAAGAAGGAGAAGAGAAAATAAATTAAAGAAGGAGAAGAGAAAATAAATTAAAGAAGGAGAAGAGAAAATAAATTAAAGAAGGAGGAGAGAAAATAAATTAAAGAAGGAGAAGAGAAAATAAATTAAAGAAGGAGAAGAGAAAATAAATTAAAGAAGGAGAAGAGAAAATAAATTAAAGAAGGAGAAGAGAAAATAAATTAAAGAAGGAGAAGAGAAAATAAATTAAAGAAGGAGAAGAGAAAATAAATTAAAGAAGGAGAAGAGAAAATAAATTAAAGAAGGAGAAGAGAAAATAAATTAAAGAAGGAGAAGAGAAAATAAATTAAAGAAGGAGAAGAGAAAATAAATTAAAGAAGGAGAAGAGAAAATAAATTAAAGAAGGAGAAGAGAAAATAAATTAAAGAAGGAGAAGAGAAAATAAATTAAAGAAGGAGAAGAGAAAATAAATTAAAGAAGGAGAAGAGAAAATAAATTAAAGAAGGAGAAGAGAAAATAAATTAAAGAAGGAGAAGAGAAAATAAATTAAAGAAGGAGAAGAGAAAATAAATTAAAGAAGGAGAAGAGAAAATAAATTAAAGAAGGAGAAGAGAAAATAAATTAAAGAAGGAGAAGAGAAAATAAATTAAAGAAGGAGAAGAGAAAATAAATTAAAGAAGGAGAAGAGAAAATAAATTAAAGAAGGAGAAGAGAAAATAAATTAAAGAAGGAGAAGAGAAAATAAATTAAAGAAGGAGAAGAGAAAAAAAATGAATATGAAGAACAGGAAGAAAAGGAAAATAAAGGAAATTAACAAGGTGATCAGTGAGAAGGACGAGAAGTGAAATAAGGGGAGAGAAAAAAAGGAAGAGGAAGAACAGGAATAAGGAAGAACAATGGGATGGGTAAAGGATTAAATTAAGAGGAAAATTGAAAGGAAGGAAATATGGATTAGAAGAACGGGGAAAAATAAATAGGAAGAATAACAATAAAAAGAACAACTGGAAAAAAGAAGGGAAAAAATAAAAGTAGAATAGAAAGAAGGGACACGCCGTAGCGTAGTGGTTAAGGCACTGAGCTACAAGCCGGAGGGTCGAGGGTTCAAGTCCCGTTGGGGTCAGGATTTTTAAACTGACCCAAACCCTCTGGCGGCAATATGGCCCTGGAGTCGACTCAGCCTCTAACTGAAATGAGTACCAGACGCTTGTTCTGGGGTAAAGGCGGCCGTCACGCAGGGCTGACAACCCGGCTGACATAAAGTGCCGATTGTCTAGAAAAAGTGGGAGCCTTAACCTCCTACTACCCCAAGGGCCTCCTGAGGCCTGTAGTGGGATCACTTTAAAAAAGAACAGGAAGAAAAAAGAAGAAGAGTAATAGAGAAAACAATGGAAAAAAAGTAAAAGAAAGGGAGAAAAAGAAAAGAGGAAGAAAAGGAATAGAACGAACAAAGACAAGTGAATAAGGAAAAGTAGTTTAAGAAATAGAGTAGAAGTAAATCCAATCTCATATATAGTCCTAGATGGTCAGAAATTTGAGAAAGTTGATAGTATTAAATACCTGGGTTCTCTAATTACCACAAAAAATGAATTGAGTGAAGAGGTTTGAGCAAGAATCACAATGGGCAATAGATGTTTCTATGCATTAAAACAAGTAGTTTTATTTGATTTTCATATTTATTATATAATTCAGTGACAGCTGTTTCGGTACACTGTACCTTCTTCAGACATGTTAACAAATTATGTATTGTGATCAGTTGGAACACAATTCATAATTTGTTAACATGTCTGAAGAAGGTACAGTGTACCGAAACAGCGGTCACTGAATTATATAATAAATATGAAAATCAAATAAAACTACGTTTTATTTTTATTTTATTAATAAATATGGATTTTCATCAAGTAAACACCAACTCAATTGATTATTAAAACAAGTTTTTAAGTCAAGAACAATAAATAGAGTAGCAAAAATTAAAACATTAAAAATAATATTCAAACTGATAGTTATGTTTGGAAGCGAAACATGGACATTATCAGAAAAAGATAAGTACGCATTAAATACATGGGAAAGAAAAACATTAAGGAAGATATATAGAGCAGTACAGGAACAAGGCATATGGAGAATTAGAACGAACCAGGAATTGAAAGAATTATATAGGGATTTAGATCTGGTAGGGGATATTAGAAGAAAAAGACTGGAATGGATAGGACATGTGTTGCGGATGGAGCAAGGAAGATTTTAGAAGGGAAACCGGAAGGAAGAAGAAAGGTTGGAAGACAGAAACTAAGATAGTTAGATAAGGTTGAGGAAGACTTAAGACAACTGAAGGTGAAAAGGTGGAGACAGAAAGTTAGAAATAGAGAAACATGAAGGAGGCCAAGGTTCTTAGAGGACTGTAGAGGCAAAGAAAGAAGATGAAGAAGAAGTTTAGGAAATTAAAAGAGGCATTTAAGAAATGGGGAGAATAGAAAAAAGAACATGAGAAATAAGGTGAACAATAAGAAGAAAAATAAGTGAAACATAAGGAAAAAGAAAAAAAAACAAGTATAGAGGAATAGGTAAAGAAGTAGAATAGGAATAACAAAGGGGAGAAAAAAAGTGAAAAATGGGAAAAAAGAAAAATATTAATAGAAAGAACAGGAATAAAGTGAAGTGATCCCACTACAGGGTTCAGGAGGCCCTTGGGGTAGTAGGAGGTAAAGGCTCCCACTTTTTCTACACAATCGGCACTTGTTGTCAGCCTGCGTGACGGCCGCCTTTACCCCCAGAACAGGCGTCTGGTACTTATTATCGTTAGAGGCTGAGTCGACCCCAGGGCCATAGTGCGCCAGAAGGTTTTGGTCAGTTTAAAAATCCTGACCCCACCGGGACTTGAACCTCGACATTCCGACTTGTAGCGCAGTGCGTTAACCACTACGCTACGAAAGAAAGAAAATGAATAGATTGAATAAAACGGGAAGAAAAATAAGTAAAAGAGGAAAATTAAAAATACGGAACTAGGAATAAGAAAAAAAAGGGAAAAAATAGGAAAAATAAGAATAGGGGAAACAATGGGAAGAAAAAGAAGCAAAATGAGGGAAAAAGAAGAAAGGGAAGAAAATAAATAGGTAAAGAGAAAGAGAATGAACAGGAAAAACAACTGATGATTAAGAGTAATTGGAAGAATAGAAGCTAAATTAAAGGAAGAGGAAAAAGAAAAAACAAAATAAGAGGAGGAAGAAGACGAATAGAAACAGGAAGAAATGAAGATATGTGAAAGAGACTGGCAGTTATGGAATTCGAGGCGGAATATGGCCGAGTTGTGTAGTTTTGCGAGTTGATAAATGAAACAAATTTTTAATAACGAGACAGATGTAGGTGACATTTTCATAGAGTCGTGCATTAAACATGCAGACCGGTATGAATTTTACATTCCCACCTTTGTGTCATCAATATCAAATTATCATACGTAATGTAGAGCGCCTGCAGTACCTCTATATTATTTTCAAAGTACAAAACTAGCGAATGTGGGAAATAGAGGACATTTCTTCTATTCGGCCTACGCTGATACCCATCTGAATTAGGATAAGCACAGATGAGTGCCTTAGTGAACGTGAAAATAATCCTAGGTTAGTCCAAAAGTCTGTTTATCAGTAACCCAACACCTCCAAGTGAGGCAATAATGTTCTTTTTGCAGGAGTTGATTAACCTCTTGGCTTGTAGTTAAATGCTGCTTTTGGTAACCCTGTTACATTCATTCTTTCTACATGTCTAAACCATTTTTCTCTATATTCTTTGATTTTATCATTCAATGGATATATACTTAACTCTGTTCTTGTAGAATACAAAGCGTAGAGATGAACTTCCTTAGAACAACAAAAGGCTGCACAAGAATGGATCGGATAAAGAATGAAGATATAATAACACAGTTAAATGTATGAAAATTACTGTTACATCTAAATCACAATAAAGAAAATTGAATAATTGCCCCGAAAATAAATCTAACTAACAGAATTTCGAAAAATCAGTTTTCAGTGGATTAGTGATTTATCCGGAGAATATCACGGTGTGGTGAATGTAAAATTACGCATACTCTCTTCGAGACCTGTTTTATTTATTTTTAAAACTTGGTTTTCAAGTTAATAGTGATCTATATGTAACAAAATGGCAGAAGTAGTCAGTCAACTCGTGAGTAGCAGAGCAGAAAAACAATTATTACATTTGTGCAAATTCATTCCACCACAGTTCCGTGAATTCTACCAGAATCTTAGAGAAATTGAGTGAAAATAAAAAAAGAGAGAGAATGTAACGAAATAATATTAAATGTGAAAATAAAATTGAACACTGATTCAGTTGGAAAAAAAAATTCTAATTGAATCGGTGTTCAATATGTATTTCCTATTTCTTATTGTAACATATTTAGTTAAATATGGGTTAGATCATTTTTCTACTGTATAGAGATAGATCACTTTTGCACTGAGTTATGTATTAAATTAATATTTAGTTAGTAGCATGTTATTTTGCATTCATATTGGCTGTATATGCTACCAGTAGGATGAGAGATTAAAATTTATATGGTATAATAAAGGTAATAGCCTCAAAATGAACATTATGCACTTTTTCGTTTTCCCAACAATTTGTAGTTTAGTTAGATCTGTTTTCGGGGTAAGTATTAAATCATTACATAATACATATACAACTTCTTCTTCTTCTTCATCACGGTTTAGGCTTATTAACTGGCCTGTTCCGGCTCCAAATTGCTGCTGTTTCCATCTTTTCTTTGGTCTTCCCAAACTTCTTCTTCCTCATGGTGAATAGCTGTAATGCTGCTTTTGGTATTCTATTCTCAGTCATCCTTGTCAAGTGTTCTTTCCAGTTTGTTCTGTATTTCACTATTGTTGTGTTTAATTCCTCTACTTTTAGTTGTCTTATTTCTGTGTTATGTTTTTTGTCTGTTCTTTGATATCCTGCTATTGGTCTGAGGAATTTCATTTCAGCAGCTTGTATTCTGCAGATTGTTGTGTTGTCACTGTCCATGTTTCGGATCCTTAAGTAATAATAGGCACTGCCATTGTCTTGTATAATTTCATTACAGAGTCTTTCCTGGCTTTATTTTTCAAAGTTCTTTTTAGTGTTCCTGTTATATAATTAAACTTATTTAGTTTGTTATTTATATCTGTTTTCATTGTGTATGATATTTCGCAACCTAAGAAGTTATATCTTACCACTTGTTCTATTGGTTTATTTTCTAATATTATCTTTGTCCGAACTGGAACCCTTGAAGGCAATTGTTTTTTATTTTTGTGAGGATATTTCCATGTTGTATTTTTTTAATATTTCATTTAGTGTATATAGCATTCTTTGTAGTTCGTCCTCTAGCTGTTTTTGCTATTAAAACCTGGTCATCTGCAAAGGCTACTGTTTTTATTACTATATTTCCTAAGTTAATTCCCCCAGTCATCATTTGTTTCCATGATCCTATCATGTCGAAATAAATGTTAAAAAGCGTGGTTGATAATGGACAACCTTGTCTAACTCCTCCTGTTATATGTATTGGTTCCCTTTGATTTATTTTTATTTTTGTTTTCTCATACATTATCTTAATTACTGTCATCAAGTGTAGTGGAATTCCTTTTTCACTTAATATTTTCCATAATTTTGGTCTAGACACTTTATCAAAGGCCTTCTTGTAATCTATAAAGAGGATGTGCGTCTCTAAGTTGAATTCTCTTCGCTTCTCTATTATTTGTTTTAAAGTGAATACGTTGTCTGTGCAGCTTCTTCCTTTCCTAAATCCTGTCTGCTCTTCTGATATTATTGCATCTACTATAGTTGTTAATCTTTGGTTAATCATTTTTGCATACATTTTGTATGCTGCACATAGTAAGCTTATGCCGCTATAGTTTTCTGGCTTTGTTTTATCGCCTTTTTTAAATATTGAGATTATTTTTCAAGTTTCCATTCTTCTGGTATTGTATTTTGTTCCCAGCACTTGTTATAGAATTTTAGTAATCTTTCTTGAAAATTCTTTGGCTTCAAATTCTTCCCTGTAGGGGGAGAGCGCCTAAATCTCTGTTATGGGAAAACATGGGCTTACAAGATGATGATGATGATCACCATTATTATTATTATTATTATTATTATTATTATTATTATTATTATTATTATTATTATTATTATTATAGTTTAGTTAGATCTGTTTTCGAGGTAAGTATTAAATCATTACATAATATATCTACTACACAATCATTATACATGTACTTTGTTTACATTACAACTGAAACTTGGCTGGGAAGGGATGTAGTTAAAAACCTGGAATTTCTTTTGATTTTCATTTGAATCCTTCCACGTTAGCCTTGACTATAAGAGATAGCGTTGAAGTTGGCATTGCTTAGGATAAGACGTGGTTTATGTTGAGTTATTGATCTGTCGCAGCGACAAAAAGTTGTGAATCTTGGTCTTCACCTCCCGTGGGACTCGAACACGTTCCAAGTTGGGGGAATATTAATAGCGGGGGAACGAGGGGAGAGAAAAGTTAAGAAATGACTTCTGTAATTCACTGCAGACCTCAAATTCAGCGTCTGCCTTCAGAATCTTTCTATTTTCTATTTAAACTTCAGTAAATAAAATAACCCTTTACTCGAGTCCGGCGTATTGCCAGGTCAAGTGACGTGAATAAGGTCTATGACAAGGCTGTCCAAATTCACGTGCCATATGTGGCCGTCCAAGCTCCCGAAGTTCTATTATAATGAGATGTAGTGTTGTTTCTTGTTGATTTTTTTGAAAAAGATTTTAAGAGCTGTCAGAAGGAATCCTAATGATGTATTATTATTAGACGATTGCAAGGAGTACTAAGGGCCAACACGCACATTTTATTGAGTAACAGAAAAATACCATATAGTTCACTGTTATGTAGTCTTCTCCTTTCACCTGTGTGTTCATCTCTCTTTGGTACAAAAATGTTCCTAAGAATTTGAGAATAAAGTTCTTAGCAAATTTTTTGGACCAAAGAGAGATGTACACACAGGTGAATGGAAAAGACTACATAACAATGAACTACATGGTCTTTATAGGAAGCCAGATATAATAAGAACAGTTAAGTCTCGTAGACTGCGATGGGCAGGACATGTGACACGAATGGGGAATGAAAGACGTGCGTAGAAGCTTCTTGTATAAAACCAGAGGGAAAACGCCCATTTCGTAGACCAAGAATGAGGTGGGAGAATAACATTAAATATGATTTGAGGGAAGTAGGTTATAGAGGGGATAATTGGAAAGCATTAGCTCAGGATAGGGGTGTATGGAGATCTTATGTCCTCGCGACCATGAACCTCCGGGTTCGATAGTGCCAGTGAGTTAGTTAGTTAGTTAGGCAGGCATATAGACACTTTAAGTTAAAAAAGTATATAGTAAAATAGTGAAAACAGGCATTTAAATTTACGAAAAATTTCACAAAAATAATGAAAATAGGGTTTAAAGATTCCACCGTGAAGGCTCGTGTGGTAGCATGCCTGCTTCCTGACTAACAGGCCGGGTCAGATACCGCGAGGGGGAATTGAAATCTTTAATTAAATTATTTAAACAAAATGTTCAATTTTGGAGCCAGGAGAGGTGGTAGTGTAGAATTTTGAATCACTTGTTTATAAACCAGATTCTTGCATTAAATTGTAAATCCCGTCGCAGTATATATGTTGAGAAGACATGTGCTACAGTTGATAGCGATTCATACGTCAGCATGGCGGCCCCCTTGGTGCTTTTCGACAGGAGTATGCTAAGTACCGACACCGGGACCAGAAACAAAGATCAAAATCACTAGACCTCGGCGTACTTCAGTGGATCTGCGATGCTCCCAATCAAAGCAGTCCTCCCTGCCAGGCTCATGGAGCCCGTGAACCAACTGTGGGGTCCTCAGGACCGAGCCACCTGACGTACTATGTAGCTCAAACCAATTTACCCGAATTGGTAACTCCAAACACCTTCTCCCGGGGTGTTGGTTTGAAGTTTATGAAGTTCCGAAGTGGTTTCGCGAAGTACAGGGTGATTCAGAAATATGGCTACACGTTTGATCGCATTTTGTGACGAAAATATTATTATTAAAGGAAATATGATGTTATCATTGGAAAGGGAATCGTTCAAATTACAACAATAGAACAAAACAAAACACAACAATACTAAGCAAGTCACTTTATTGCTTCAAACTGTTCGCCGTTTACATCCAAGCATAATTGGCAACGCTTTGGGAAGTCATTCATTGCGTTACGATACATGTTTAGAGGAATAGCTCTAATTTCTTCCTCAATCACTAATTTCAGCATGTCGACGTCTTGAGGTTTCCGTTAAACTCACGTCTTGTCCGTCTTGCGGCCTCACGATCATTAGCATACGTTATTGCCCATGCAGCAATTGTAATTTGCTGTTGCATATTCAATGCCATTTTGACTAATGACGTAAGTTCTACATTGTTTTGTTTTATTACATTGTTGTAATTTGAATAATTGCCTTTTCAACGGTAATTTGATATTTCCTGTAATGGTAATATTTTCATCACACAACGTGATCAAACGTATAGCCATATTTATGATTCACCCTGTGGACAAGGGAGGACAAGGTAGTTGACTAGGGAGTATAGAGCTTTGCCCGAGGTATCCCTAGGAATAGTGGCGGGCCCAACGTCTGAACCATTACTACTACTAAAATAATTTGACGATGTTATGCATCAACCGGGTAAGCGTCATTAAAAATATATTTTGATGTCATCTGTTGCACTATCTCATAAAGTACCAAATGTACGCACACTTTTAGTACCAAATCTTTAAATATTGCCTTATTATTAAAGAAGAAAGGGATGGATGGAGATGGATGAAGTGAGAAGGAACATGATCAGCCGAGACCTCAAAGAAGAAGATGCTGAGGATAGAAATCTATGACGGAGCAAAATACATTTGGGCTGAAGGATAACTACTGTAATGTAGGGAAATTCCTTAAATAAAAAAATAATTAAAGAAAAATGTAAACGCCATCAGTCCTATAAAGAGTTTGTTTTGCAACAAACGGGTATGAAATCAGGTCTTCGTAATTGCTAATCTAAATTTTGCATCATGCAGCTACACGCCATATGTTGCCGCTCTTAGATTGCTATGCGTAACTGTCAAACAAGGAAAATAACTTGCAATATCCTGTATTGTTACTTTGCAGTTGAAGTTTGACTTAAACTTTAATGGTATATTACGATGCGAGGTTGGGAGTGGTTTTTACAGGAGTGAGGAATTGTTTAAAAACCGAGCGATAGCTAGGTTTTTAATTTCCGAGATTCTGTAAAACACTTCACAAACGTGCGTTATACATTATTTTTTGCGCGATGGTGTTTTGAAAATAATAAATAATATCCATCTATAGTAATTCTGCCCGAGGGCAGGTCTTTCACTGCAATCATAGCATTTTCATGCTATGCTTTGCAGCTTTACTAGGGAATTGTGTAGGTGTGGTAGCTTCCCGTTGCTTTCCACACAGGTGAAGGATGATGATAATGATAAGGATGATGATGATGGCCATATGATTTCGGGGACCGTTTGGGCCTTAAATTTTTACTGACTTTGTCTTACAGGTGAGGAAAAACCCCGATAAAAACCTCACCCAGAAAAACTACCCCGACCGGGGATCGAACCCGGGCCCGCTGCGTGACAAGGCAGCACGCTACCTCGAGACCACAGCGGTGGACTAAAATAATATATTTGTTGGAAATATTTGCGTTAATTATAAACAACTGACTAACGTTAACAGTGTGGGCAATGTGTGTTAATTGAGACTACAGCAGGCCGTGACACCAATTCAGTGATAAAATGGCGGCAAGTACGTATTTATTGGTTTATATTGTTTCAAATAAAGTTCAGTTCATTTAAAATGCAGTGATTTGTTTCGTATAATGTATATTAACACTACCTTTTGGACATATTTTTGTACATACATTGTACGTAGTATACATAAAGGGCAGTGGTTTTACTTCCCGCACGAGGTCGGCAATATGTAATATTACAGTATAGTTATTAGATTGGCAACCCCGAAATGTCGCCATTGCTCTAAGTATGACAAAACGGACTATCACGCAAAAACGTATTTTCACGATACTTACAAAATGGCGCATAGCCGATTGATGCATACTTACTTACTCACTGGCACTATCGAACCCATAGGTGCATGACCGCACGGACATAAGCTCTCCATACATCCCTATCCTGAGCTAATGCTTTCCAATCATTCCCTGTATAATCTACTTCCCTCAAATCATAGTTAATGTTATTCTCCCACCTCATTCTTGGTCTACCAACTGGTCGTTTTCCCTCTGGATTTCCTACAAGAAGCTTCCATGCAAGTCTTTCATTCCCCATACGTGCAACATGCCCTGCCCATCGCAGTCTACGAGACTTAACTGTTCTTATTATATCTGGCTTCCTATAAAGACCATGTAGTTCATTGTTATGTAGTCTTCTCCATTCACCTGTTAGTTCATCTCTCTTTGGTCCAAAAAAATCCTAAGAACTTTATTCTCAAATACTCGTAATCTCATTTCCTCCCTTAAAGTAAGAGTCCATGTTTCGCATCCATATAATATAACTGGTAGAATAATAGTTTTATATATTTTCAGTTTAACGTTTTTTGAAAGGAGTTGGGACATCAAGAGTCTCTGCAATGCATAATAGCAAGTATTTCCAGAATTGAGCCTATGTTTAATTTCTTTGTGCATCTCATTCCTATTTGTGATTATTGTTCCTAGGTATTTGAATTCAGATTGATGCATAACGCCGTCCAATTATTATTATTTTTTTCAAAATGATGTTTTCTAGTTTTCGACTCAGCCTGATGTCAGAACTTCTTCATAATGGAAAAGCATCATTCATTCATTATATTTCCATTGAAAATATTAGAAAATACTTAAAACGTGCTATTATGGATGGATCCTTATCAATTGCTACAGAACTTTCGCCCTTAAGGTCATTAAGAATGCATATTTATACATTGAGATTGTATATTTTATCTTCTTTCCATCGGTTAATGTTTTATATGCAAATGATAGCTGACTCTCACAGAAATGCATTAGGAAAGAAATGGACAGTTAATGACGAATGAGGGAAATTTTGAAGAACAATAAGTTACAAATAGGAATTTTTTAATATAAAAAGATTATTTATTTATATAATTACATCAGAATATAACAATCTCAATTAACTTTATTATTAGATAATAATAAAAAAATGATCAAAAATATATTATATTACGATCTATAATGCAACCAGTTAATGATAGTTAAAATTAAGACTAAAACTAATAATAAAATACAATATTCAAACAAGATAAATTAAATTGTTGGTAGACTATCCCTGTCTTAATGTAGACAAAAAACAAAGAAAATAATGAGATATAGAAAACTAATTTTACAGTTATACAGTCAGGATTTTTAAACTGACCCAAACCTTCTGGCGGCACTATGGCCCTGGGGTCGACTCAGCCTCTAACTGAAATGAGTAGCAGACGCTTGATCTGGGGGTAAAGGCGGCCGTCACGCAGGGCTGACATAAAGTGCCGATTGTCTAGAAAAAGTGGGAGCCTTAACCTCCTACTACCCCAAGGGCCTCCGGGCCTGTTGTCGGATCACTTAACAATATTTGAACAAATGAAAATATTTGTTAATCTTAATATTATTTCCATCTATGGAAGGAAATTAAAAATAGGCTTAATTCTGAAAATTAACCTGCCTCATGGGCTAGTGGTCAGAGCTTCTGACTACGGTTCACGGGGTCCCAGATTCGATTCCCGGTCAGGCCACAGGAATTTTTTCTTAAAGGGAATTATTCCTCTGGGCGCACATGGCCTGGATTTACGTTAAGTTTAGGTTTAAGGACTCTCCTGGTACTTCATTATAATTCTTCACCTATTTTATCATCGGGGTAAAATAACTCCGCCTTCCAGGCTCTCCAACTTACGAAGAAGGTTAACAATATTCCGCCAATGCCATGAGAAAACACCAGAAATGTCATAAAGACAGCCTGGTGGCATTGGTAAAAAAAACATAATTCTGGAAACTTAATGCTATTATTCATTGCAGGGATTCTTATCCTCGCAACTTTTTTTAAAACATTGTTAAACTAAAAATATATAAAATGGTTATTCTTTATTTATTTTTATTTATTTATTTAACATCAATTAGAGCATCGTAGATGCTTTAGGACGTGTCCACATTATAAACAGCAATATAAAATATAACACATACATACATAAATACGCAATAAAACCAATTTACATTGCAAGTAAAATACACCATACTATCAAGGGGCAGCACTTTCGCGAGAAAGCATAGCAATACAATTCCAATAAAATATTACAATTTTAAATTTAGGTATTCACCCATACTTAAGGCAATAAAATATTCTTTACAACAAGTTTAAATTGTCTGCCTGTAAAAAGTTTAATATAATAATAATAATAATAATAATAATAATAATAATAATAATAATAATAATAATAATAATAATAATAATAATAACAGCTTTATTTTAATAATAATAATAATAATAATAATAATAATAATAATAATAGCTTTATTTTACCTGGCAGAGTTAAGGCCTTAAGGCCTTGTCTACCACTCAACCAGGTTTTAAAAAAAATACAAAAAAAATAGTCTTACATCTAAATTACAATATATAAACGATTACAAGTTATGAATACAATACAATTAATATTTATAATGTATTTTGATTTACTCTAAATTTAACGAATTAAATATATAACATTGGAAGGGAGATGATTATATAGATTGATACCTCTATGTGATAGGCTGTTAATACTTCTGGTGAGCCTGTGTGGATATTATTAGATATTCTAGTGCTATGTTCATGTAAATATGAATTTATTTTGAAGAGTTTTAAATTTTTATGAATAAAGCAAACTGATTCTAAAATGTAAATACAATGAACAGGTAATATGCCTATTTTGAGTTCGTTGAAGAGTTTCTTACTTTCTGTTCAGATTGGTGCTTTCTTAATGATTTTAGAAAGTAGCAAGTAAGCAATGTAGGACAATGATGTTTTTACGTATATATATATATATATATATATATAGATATTATAAATATATTTTTGACATTTGGCAATGAAGGCAAATATGATATGAAAAGAAAAAAGAATGCTTGAGTCGGGATTTGAACTCGAGTCTCTAAAGTCTGTACCTTTAGCGCTCTAACCAACTGAGCTACCCAAGAATTCCAAGACAAACATACAATTTTCTTATACATGTAGTATTCTCAAATTTGTATGTTTGTCTTGGAATTCTTGGGTAGCTCAGTTGGTTAGAGCGCTAAAGGTACAGACTTTAGAGACTCGAGTTCAAATCCCGACTCAAGCATTCTTTTTTTCTTTTCATATCATATATATATATATATATATATATATATATATATATATATGTTATAATTAAATGTTTAACATTGAGCAATGCAAGCTTAATATGGTATGATAAGAAAAATAAATGCCTGGACGGGATTCGAACCCGGATATATATATATAAAGATTGTTGCAACATTGGAAGATGTTTAAAACGTGTTTAAAAGTGTTGCAAAATGTTTTAAACGTGTTTAAAAGTGTTTAGTGCATCAGTGGCATAAGCAATTAGATTGAAAATTTTTTGTGACGTTAAGTATACCACACCCGATTTTAATAATTCTTTTTTGTAATTTGAGTAGATTTCGGTGATGACCCCCATAGTATTATACCATATGTTAACTGTGAATGTATGTATCCAAAATATACTGTTTTTAATACTTCCTCTGGTAATATTCTAGTGAGGATGCAAATCGCATAACATATTCGGTTAAGTTTTTCAGATAAATGTTGTATATGGCATTCCCATGACAAATTGGAATCTATCCATACACGTAGAAATTTGGCACAATTTGCTTCTTTTATTAAGGTGTCATTAAGCATAATGTTTTTTTTTTTCAAATGCCCCAGGTTTGTCTTTTCGACATTCCTGGTTTCTCTCCTGACATGGCATACTTGTAACCCACTTCTGAGGTTGGGGCGCCTGGAAGGCGGGGTTACGTTGCCCCGATGATATGATGGGTGATGATGATGATAATGGTGCGCCAGGAGAGTCCCTAAATCCTAAGCTTAACCTAAGATGAATTTGAATGATGATGATTGCGATGGCCATATGATTTCGGGGACCGTTTGGGCCTTAAAGTTTTCCTGACATTTGTCTTACAGGTTAGGAAAAACCCCGATAAAAACCTCACCCAGAAAAACTGTCCGGACCGGGGATCGAACCCGGGCCCGCTGCGTGACAAGGCAGCACGCTACACCGAGACCACAGCGGTGGACATTAAGCATAATGTTGATGGGATTCTTCAGATTTTGATTGAAATGCATGTACACTGTCTTGTTTATGTTTAGTTTGAGTTTATTGTTTATTAGCCTTGTTCTAGATTTGTTGACTTTTCTCCCAGTTATATGGATGCATAACATAGTCTCTTACTTTAAGGGAGGAGAAAATATTACGAGTATTTGAGAATAAAGTTTTTAGAAACATTTTTGGATCAAAGGGAGACAAACGGAGAGGAGAATGGAGAAGACTACATAACAATGAGCTACGTCATATTTATAATAAACCAGACATAATAAGAACAGTTAAGCCTCATACAATGTGATGGGCTCAAATGGCGAATGAAAGAGGAGTATCAAAACTTGTTCTTGGAAAACCAGAAGGAAAGTGTCGAGTAGGTAGGCCAAGAATGATGTGGAATAATAACATTAACCATGATTTGAGGGAAGTAAATTATACAGCGATGATTGAAAAACATTTGCTCAGAATAGGGATATATGTTGGTCTGACAATGAACCACCAGGTAGGATTGTGCCAGTAACTTATTTAAATAATAGCGGAAAATATCCATAAAAATCAATTAATCCTGCAAATAGGCAACAGAATTCAAAACAGGCAAAAAGGCAATTTAAAACTGGTCCATCATTCCCAAATATACAGCATATGTTTATCTTGAACATATTATAGGAAATATGTGTTTTAATTTAAAATTTAAAATAAAATTATTTTTACCTCACCTCATATCCTGTCCTCTAATTAAACCGGCTTCAAAACTTAGGCGGTTTTATCATCAGTAATTTCACAACCTATGTTCAGAACGACAGAACATCAGTTGTAAAATTATTGATGATTAAACTGCCTAGGTTTTGAAACCAGTCTAATTAGAAGATAGGACATGAGATGAGATAAAAATAATTTTATTTTAAATTTTAAATGTTTATTTATTTGCCTCTTGTATATAGTTACCCAGATAAAAAGAATTTTGTTGAACTTTTGTAATAATATTGTGTAATTTTGTGTTGTCAGTCTGGGGAGAGAGGGTACCTGGAAGGCCTAGCATCCCGTTATGCCGATCTGTTCAACACACACTACGGAGATGTTCTGGAGCACTTGGAAGATCTCCGCAGGAGAGAATGGGATGAACTGTCACCTAGGATACGAGTTCTTGTGGGCACAACACCGGACACACCTCCTTCCGATGCTTACTCCCCTAGCACTGCGGGTCCAGTGCAGCAGGTACACATTTTGTATTCTATTTGCTTTAACTAGCCGAGTGGTTAACATAGGATGCTTCAGCGCAGAGCCAAGGGACTTGTGCCAGTTTGAGTCTGTATGAGGGAAGAAATTTTCTCACGGAATTTCGGCCAGTATGGGACTGGTGCCCAGCATTTGAGTTGAGAAAACCACCTATAATGGTTGGGGGATCCGACATGCTGACCATATGTCACCCCTACACTGGCTGGATGATCGTCTACCTCTATTGTGCTGTGGAGAGTATTAATAGGGTACAAGGAAATTTCAAATTGTTGTCTATTCCTGGATTTTTTAAGTAGCACAGCAGTTAAGTGCACCAGGATGAAAAACTGGAAATATTTGGTTCAAATCCTGTTTAAGCAGACATTTTTCTCTTTAGTTACAGAAACTGTCAAAACCAGACCAGTTTGAGGTTTTGTGTCATTAATTTGTAACTTATGTTGATTTTAGCAGGGAATGCACGGGTTAACTACATCCCACTCTCAGCCAATCTATGTTCCTGGGAAGTACTCGCCGTCCAGCTGTCTGAGCGACAAGGAGGAGGATGAGATTTACGGCTTCGGGTATGGAGTGTACGGGAAGCAGATGTTACAAAGACAACAACAGCACAAGATGATTTTGTCACCTCAAATCAACTACCAAAGGTAACAGTACTATCTGTAAGAATTAAATTAATCGTGATTATTTCATACCTCATACTTCTATATTTCTTTAAATACAGCACTGCAGTATCGGCAATTTCTTATCACCATCATCAGCTGTTTTCACGATTGGCAATTTTTACTTTTGTTGTTAAAAATTGACAATCATGAAAACAGCTGATGATGGTGATAAGAAATTGCCGATACTGCAGTGCTGTATTTAAAGAAATATAGAAGTATGAGGTATGAAATAATCATGATTAATTTAATTCTTATGAATTTGAACCTCATAATGTTAAAAATTCCCAATTTTAATATATAAGTACTATCTGTATTACAAGCTGTTCATAAGGATGGGGCTGACCCCCGATCCTTATCTGCTACCCTCTGTTAAAGAACTGCCGGAGAGGACAGCAAAGTACTATGCGACTTTGCAGTGGAAAAAATACTGCTGAGACTTTTCTGAAATTGACTAGGATGTTCAAATTTTATTTTATTTCTTTCTGCGCCTTACTGTTTGTAATTATTTTTTATATAGATTTTTGCCATTTTAGAAAATAGTATTGCTCTTATGGGAATGTTGTTGCCACTTGATGCCACACACTGAGTACAGAGATGGAAGTATTTCTCCTTCTTTTCATCTAGCCCAAGTACAGCAGCAACATAAATTTATGGCACAATTATCTTCACTACTCCTACTACTAAATCTAATTCTTTATTATACGTAATGTTACGAGTGATTTCCAAATCATCAATAAATTCACGAGTCACAAAGTGACAAGTGAATTTATGTAGAGAATTTGAAAATCAAGAGTGGCATTTGTTAGGACTATTTAACAAATAAAATTAAGCTGTTTACTCACAAATCATTATTTAAATATAGTTATTTTAAAATATTTATATATTTAATGTAAATGGCTATGTTTGAAAACAAATTAGAAATGTGAGGTTATGTATACTCACTGTAACTGGATCATATTATTTATTGCCAAATAGGATAGCAATATTGTAGGAATGCACCCTAGTGGAGAAAAAATGAAACACATCAAACTGTATATTATAACCAACATTATAGGTTATTAATTATTCTTTTAGGAAACAACTCCATAAAATTATTATTTAAAACACAATTATTGAACACACAATTATCAAATGTGTAGTTCTAAGGAATCTGTTCATTATTTGCTATATTCAACATATTTGTTGAGAATCAGTCACTGCAAAGTAACAATCTGACCTGTTCAGAATATTAAAAAGGAGGAGCTTTCTTTAATATGATAAACTTAAGTTGATAAATATTGAGGTTAAACACAAGTGTCATTGGTTGTAAAACAAAATTCATTGAAACGTGATTGGTCATTGACCTCCATTTGGGGCATGAGTTAAATGGTCAATTTAATGTCCTGTGATATACTCTTTAATATCTAATGATCAAGAAACAATGCACAAAATTTATAACATGCATTTTGAGATAAATCTGGATCTAAATATAACTAAATTAAATCTTGTTTTATGTGTTTCAGTTGTCTCAGTCCTAGATCTGCCTATTTCTACGAGTTTCCACCCAATGGTAAGTAATCTATCACTGCCAGGAACAGGATTTCCAAATTTAAAAGCAATATATCAGGAATATGAGGGACTTAAAGGGAACAGTCAACTATTGCATGTTGAAACCTGCCCTGAATTTTTTTCCCAGATAAGCGTTAAGATGTATCAAGACCATGTCCAAAAAATATCTGCCATTTTTAACTGCAAGGCACAGAAATTGAAGCCAGAATCCAGCAATGTGAACCCACTATACAGGGCAAATAATCTCCCTGCATGAGTAAGAGTGCAGTTAAGTGAGGCAGGATGCAGCACAGATGGCAGATAGTGAGGGTTATCCATTCTACCAATTCAGGAGTTGTATTACTTCCCTATAGTTTAAATGAGAGATTTGGCACTGGATTTTAGTGCCTTGCAGTTAGAAATGGCAGATAATTTTTTGGGCATGGTCTTTGTACATCATAATGTTCTCGGAAGAAATTTCAAGGTAGATTTCTGCATGCAATAATTGTCAGTTCCCGTGTTAGCCTCTTCCCACCATTTTTGTTACATGATTGTTGTCCCTTCTAATGCTATTGCCTGCAGTTTTCCCGTCTGTTCTATGTACCTCAGTCTTGATCTTCCCAATTGTTGCTTCCTATTTTTTATTTTCATTTCCAGTGTTGTTCTTGGTAGTCTCTCCAATGCATTCACTTAACATGTTCAAACTATTGTAACCTTTTTTGTTCTGTATGTTCCTTAATGATCTAATATCAAGCCAATCTCTGATTTCTTTATTTCTAATTCTCTCTTGTCTATTCATTCTTAATTTCCCATTTCCATAGAATGTAATTTCCTTTTGGTATCTTTCTTGTTAATTAAATTATGATCATGCCTGTGAAAAGATCTCTTAAGTTGTAAAAAAATAAAATTTCTGTTAGATAGATAGATCATTGGTCGATTAATGTTTTTGACATTGTCCGATTCCTAATGTCTAATTTTGTCGGTGCATCCAATCTCCTGGTTGTAGATGTTCCTCCTTCATGTATAAACATATTCCCTGACTCCAGGAAGTTCTAGATCTTCCTCTGCCTCGTCTTCCATCAGGCTTCCATTCCAAAACACATTTTGGTAGCCGATACTCTTCCATTTGGTGGACATGTCCATACCACCTTAATTGCTGAGTTTTAATTTAATCTAAAATAGTGTCTTCAATCTTCATTTTGTCCATCGCTGTGGTCTCGAGGTAGCATGCTGCCTTGTCATGCAATTGGCCCGGGTTCGATTCCCGGTCGGGACAAGCTCCTGGGTGAGGTTTTTTTCGGGGTTTTTCCTCACCTGTAAGACAAATGTCAGAAAGCTTAGGGCCCAATGGTTCCCAAAAATTATCCGACCATCATCATCATCATCATCATCCTCATCATTATCATCATCAACCTTCATCAGTGTGAAAAGCAATGGGAAGCTACCACACCTATAATTCCCTAGTAAAGCTGCAAAACATAGCATGAAAATACTATGATTGCAGTGAAAGATCTGCCCTCGGGGTGCATTACTATGGATGGATGGAATCTTAATTTTCTCCCTTATAACTGAGTTTATAATTTTTTTCTGTTTATAGTGTATCTTAATTCAGCATAGTTGGCTACAGTGGTCTAGTGGTTATGTTCCTTGCCTCTCTTCCTGAGGGTCTCCTATATCTGACATGTATATATGTGATTGCAGAACAAAGCAGCAGTCAGCAGTGCAACAAGAAGAAAACAAGTTTTTCACGGTTCCTCCGTGGACTGAAGACTAGTCACCGCAAGGAGAAACATTCTCCGAGACACACAAGAGCACACGGCAGGGCAAGAGTAAGTATTTAACTTTTATAGGAATTAATCACTATGAGGTTTAATTTATGGTAAAATTAAATGTTTCCTACCTCTCCTCATATAAATCTTTTAAGTAGATTGTGATTTCGAGACCGTAACAGTCTCATCTTCAGCACTTCTTTGGCGACTGATGTTATGTCGATTGGAAGAAACTCTTCTTCTTTCCTCTGTTGGTGGACCGATGAATCTCTGGATCTGCAAATTTTGACCTGATCCAGAGGTTCATCGGTCCACCAACAGAGGGAAGAAGAAGACTTTCTTCCAATCGACATAACATCAGTCTCCAAAGAGGTACTAAAGATGAGACCGTTATGGTCTCGAAATCACGATCTACTTAGAAGATTTATATGAGGAGAGGTAAGAAACATTTAATTTCACCATAGAGAGTGAGTATACTTACTCAGTTTGAACTTTTATACAAATAAATCACTATGAGGATTAATTTAAGGTAAATTAAGAATGTTTCATACCTCTCCTCATAACGAATCTTCCAAGTAGATCGCGGTTTCAAAGCCTTGGTGGCTTTATCTTCATCTTGACAACTGATGTTATTAATTAAAACATTTTGTCTGTTCATTCTTACCTCTTATAGTTGTTTTTGTCGAACATATGTTTCAGAGCTTCTTAGCCCCATCGTCAGCAATTACCGACCAAATAGTTTGCTAGATAATCACAAAATCAGAAAAGACATTAAAGTTTTGAAATGTTTGGAGAAACCTTTAGAATTGACAATTTGGAAGAAGATATACATTCAGAAGAATAAATATAAAGCTATGAATTACGATATATTTGACGAGAATAATTTAATCTTCAAGTTCATAAAATCTACACCAGATGGCATTTCAAAAAATGATGTTAACAACAAAGTTTGATCAAATTAATATTGAGAAGCTAAAGCTGTTACTATGATAGAAATAAGTAAATTAATGAACACAATTAAATTATTGTAAATCGATGGTAAAGAGAAAATTTTTTGCCTGAACCGGGAATCGAACTCCTAACCTTTAGCTTTCCGTGCTAATGCTCTGACCATCAGTTAGAATTTGACTGAAGATGGAAGTAATACTATACTTTTGAAACCGGTATTGTGAAGACATGCAACTTTATGAGGTGAGATGTTAAAACATTTTCTCCAACTCATTCATTAAAATTAAATAAAAATAGAACTTGGTTTTATTTGATTTTCATATTTATTAAGATATAATTCAGTGACAGCTGTTTCGGTACACTGTACCTTCTTCAGACATGTTAACAAATTATGAATTGTGTTCCAACTGATCTAAGCAACAATACAACAATAATTTATTTAAATTTTTTAATTTAAAAAAGGCGATTTATTCAAATCAAGTTGAGAATTTAACAGTTTATTACTACTTTTCAATTTATTTATTTCTACAGCCTCCAAAAGGTCCAACTTCTTACCCTTATCACAAACATGTAAAATTTCAAAATTTGGATCGGAACCTTTTGGAGGCTGTAGAAATAAATAAATTGAAAAGTAGTAATAAACTGTTAAATTCTCAACTTGATTTGAATAAATCGCCTTTTTTAAATTAAAAAATTTAAATAAATTATTGTTGTATTGTTGCTTAGATCAGTTGGAACACAATTCATAATTTGTTAACATGTCTGAAGAAGGTACAGTGTACCGAAACAGCTGTCACTGAATTATATGTTAATAAATATGAAAATCAAATAAAACTAAGTTTTATTTTTATTTAATTAATATATATGAATTTTCATCAAGTAAACACCAACTCAATTGATTATTTATTAAAGACTGGCAGTGCATGGATATCACCATAAACTCTGCAAAATTTCAAACTATCATGATCCGTGTGTAAGCTCTGTGATAGACTGTGTGCAAGATACCATTTTAGTGTCTGTTTAAAGAGAGCAAAATCATTGCTGGTATACAGCAAAGACCAAATCTAATGCACATTTGTGCACGCCTCTTACTATCATTAATAAAACCCTATAGTGTTACTTTTTTTGCCCAGTTTATTAATTTGTTAAGTCATCTTATGGATTTCTTTAATATTTTCTGGTTTTGTTTTTTCAGGTTGGTACTCCTGACAGTATGGCAGATACAGTGCTTCCATCTATCGTTGATCCTCGCGACTATAACAGACTTAGGTTTATGCAGATGAATGGTGGTACAGGGAACACATTTGAAGAAACTATACATAGAGTGAGTATTCTACATGTAGCGCTTGTCTTAGCGCTTACGATAGTTATAACTAAGAGTCCGGATGTTAAGCACTTAAAAATTCAAAATAGGCAGGCAAAAATGCACTAAAAATCTTTAATATAGCACTAAAAATTTAAAATAGGCTCTTACAAAAAATGGACTACACATACATTTTTACAGACTTGCGTAAAGAATATAAACATATGCTATCAATAGCATACGAAGATATTAGAAATGATTTTGGAACTTGTTTTGCCTTTTACAAAGAACATACTTATGTTTTGCAGTGTGTATGTGCTGTGAAACATGGCACTTCTTCGCACAATTCACTGAAATTTTACACAGTTTGCAAAACAATATTGAACCGTCACTTGAGAATATTTCTGCAACAAATTCTTTCACGAAATTGGTCAGTTTGTCTTTTACTGTTGTCTGTTCTTTAGGCATCGCAAAACAATTGTTCTAAAGATAAAACAATAAGCCACATGCACTTGTCACACCACTTTGTCTTTGAAGCATCTGTCTGTGAATGAGGACTACAGACTGAATTCAGTGTTACCAACATCAAAAATAATATTGCCAGTCACTTAAAGGTTTCAGCACCAGGTGTGAGACAGAGAAAGAAAGCTTGAGCCATCTACCCTCTTTGTCACTCAGCAATGTTTGTATTGAAAAGAAGCAAAGCTGTACTATAGAACTTTCTCCAAGCCTTAGACATAGCTTAGGGGAGTGCATTGAGGGGGAAACCATCTACCTATTAGGTTATTGGTTATTGCCAGCCTTATCCTAAAATATTCTAACAGAATTAGAACGCTTGAATTTTTTATGCAATAATATCTGTCACGAAGTTTGTCCATTTCAATTAATTTCATTGAAATACTAAGTTAATTTCGAGAAAATATGGCAAATTGGCATTTATAGGCAAAATAAACTTCATGGAAAACAACTCTAGGGTCGTCGGTATGAACTTATATGAAGTCACTTTTACAATATCATAATAAATAACTATAGGCATTTTCCCTAACATCCGGTCTCTAGTTATCACTGTGTAGGACACTCCAAAAATACAGTAATTAAGACAATTTTCTGAAAAAACTAAGGTTTTAAATAAGTTTTGAATCAACACTTTTAAAATTCATATTAAAGGACCGTTGAGTTTATGTAATACCAGTTAAAATGCAGAAGGAGAAAGATTGATCTTGAAAGGCCTCCATATTGGAACTATTTAATAATTTAGTTGAGGACGACTGACTTACCAGGTGCCAATTTTATATTTAAGTTTTGAAATTCATTGGAGAACATTTTTTGACAACTCATCTCATAAATTTCATGTTTTTCATGAAACTGCAGTTTCAAATGTAATCACGTCCATCTTTAATTCTGATTGATGAAATTCTTCGTCTGTCAACTCTTCTATTGTCACCATTTTCAGCGCTGCCATCTATGGTCGAATTTAGTAACTTCAAAATTAAATTTTGTTCGTTAGGAATATCAAAGTTCATTGATCTATTAAGTTATGTAGGTAGGAAATAACACTATGAGGTTTATTTTAATTTTGTTGAGTTGTTTTTGACTCACCTCATACTTCTTAACTCCCTCGCAGACTCGAGTTTCTTCTATATATTAAAATTGGGAATTTTTAACATTATGAGGTTCAAATTCATAAGAATTAAATTAATCATGATTATTTCATACCTCATACTTCTATATTTCTTTAAATACAGCACTGCAGTATCGGCAATTTCTTATCACCATCATCAGCTGTTTTCACGATTGTCAATTTTTACTTTTGTTGTTAATTATCCAAACTGCCATCTGATGTTCTTTTAAAGAATTATTTTCTAAACTGCCATCTGGTGTTCATTTTAATGAATCATTTTCTAAACTGCCATCTGTTGGATTTTTGAAGAACTTTGTAATCAAGCTAGGTTCATCTGGAATTTCGAAGTTCATAGTTCTAGTATGGTTTTTTTGAATATATATTTTTTCCCAAACTGTTAAATCTAATTCATTTAACAGTTTGGGAAAAAATATATATTCAAAAAAACCATACTAAAACTATGAACTTCGAAATTCCAGATGAACCTAGCTTGATTACAAAGTTCTTCAAAAATCCAACAGATGGCAGTTTAGAAAATGATTCATTAAAATGAACACCAGATGGCAGTTTAGAAAATAATTCTTTAAAAGAACATCAGATGGCAGTTTGGATAATTAACAACAAAAGTAAAAATTGACAATCGTGAAAACAGCTGATGATGGTGATAAGAAATTGCCGATACTGCAGTGCTGTATTTAAAGAAATATAGAAGTATGAGGTATGAAATAATCATGATTAATTTAATTCTTATCGAGTTTCTTCATTGCATTTGTGACATTCTCAATGCTATATCACGTTCACCACTGACATCCAACAGTTTCCTCTCCTGTAGGTTGATTTCTGCACCCTCTGATGGCGGACTGATGAACTTCCAAATCAATCTCCTCTCCTTTTCACCGGGTATTTCAAAATTCATAGTTATGTTTTATTCTTTATATTTGGGAGAAAATTTACATAAGCAAGAATAAACATCACTATGAATTTTGAAGTACCCAGTGAAAAGGAAAGGGGATTGATTTGGAGGTTCATCGGTCAGTCATCAGAGGGTGCAGAAATCAATCTACAGGATAGGAAACCGTTGGACGTCAGTTGTGAACATGATACAGCATTGAGAATGTCACAAATGCAGTGAAGAAACTCGAGTCTGCGAGGGAGTTAAGAAGTATGAGGTGAGTCAAAAACAACTCAACACAAATTAAAATTCACTGATCTATATTTATTTTTCTGAATGTATATCTTCTCCCAAACTGTCAATTCCAAAAGTTTATCCACTTGTTTAAAAAGTTTTGCTTCTCTTTCAATTTTATGATGTTCTAATAAATTATGTGCAGCAATTGCAGATTTTTCAATTTCACAATTTTTAATATTTCTAAAATGTACTCTTTATTTCACCTAACGGGAGTGCATTGAGGGGGAAACCATCTACCTATCAGGTTATTGCTTATACTTAAAGAAATGTTTTCTTCAGATTTCAACATACCATTACTTAGTAATGATTGATATAAAATTGATAATTATGTCAGGAAAAATTTAGAGGAAAAAAAACTTATCTTACACATTAATTATTTACAACGTATATAAGAAAAAAATTTGCATTTAGATTGGAACTCGCCCCGGTAGCTCAGTCGGTAGAACATTGGCCTGGAAAGCTAAAGGTCCTGGGTTTGAGTCTCAGTATGGGCATATAATTTTTCTCTTCAAATATAATTTAAAATAATAAATTGATTGACTTGTTTGTTTCAGCTGAAAGTACAAGAGGTCCTGAAGAAAAGAGAGAGATTCCACAAAGAACATGAAGAGGTAATGTTTTTAATTATCGTCAGCCCCTTAAACTTTGTCTTATGGACAAGCAAGTTGAGATGTGGATCATGTCAACATAAAGTTAAGAAGTTTGTCATGTTTTCAGATTCTGCGAGACATCCGACAAGGCTTGTTGCAGATAGGAAGAGAAGGGATAAGACCGGGCATGCCCAGCGGTAAGTGTTACAGTAGTATGGACATAACACAGAAGAAAGTTTGTTTCTGAATTAAATGTAAAGAAAATATTTTGATCAGAGAAAACCCTCTTACTTTTGAACCAATTAACATTCAGCTAAATCTAGAAGAACCAGTTACAAAATCTAAAACTCCCGCACCGGTACTAAATGCTCTAGTGTTAGAAGCTGTGAATAAGAGATATCCACCAGAAGAATGGTTATATGTCTACACAGATGGATCTACTATTGATAACAACTCAGGATCAGGAATTACATGTGCATTATTTTCATTTTATCAGCCAGCAGGATACCGCACAACAAATTTTGATGCAGAAGTAACGGCTATTCATATTTCACTCCAACAATTACTATACAAAATAAATAAATTTTAAAATGCTGTCATACTCTCTGATTCTAAGGCAGCAATATATGCAATAAATTCACACAAAATGAAGCCAATCAAAATTAAAGAGTGCCACAAAATAATTCAACAAATTAAAAAACTACAGAAAAGAATTCAATTGCAATGGATACCTGCACATTGTGGAATTGCTGGAAATGACACTGCTGATTTTCTTGCCAAAAAAAGGCTCCAATTTAATTCAGAATTATATTTGAAGAGAAAAATTTTCGCTTAGACCGAGACTCGAACCCGGGACCCTTGGCTTTCCGGGCCAAGTGCTCTACCAACTGAGCTACCGAGGCGAGTTATGATCTAGACGCAAATTTTTCTCTTATATACGTTGTAATTCCCTATTGCCAAATGCTTTTGAAACCATTGCTTCTATCTTTGCAAATGGCGGCTTCTTAGTTAAGAAGACATTTATTGGGAATTTAACATTACTTTATAAAGCTAGTAAGGCTTCTAATGATGTTTTTATTATTGATTTAACATTTCTCACTGAAAGATAAATTATATACTACTAAAAGCTTACCTTTCACATCCATAAAAAGAATAATTAAAAACAAATTTAAACCAAACAAAACCAAGACCTATGTAATAAAGCCAAAGACAAAAAATGGAATATTTTAGTAAAGAAGCCAGATATTATTCTAGAAATTCCACATAAAACTGCAGTAGCAAAATTTAGACTGCTTACAGAACATGGTTATTTGGCCAAACATTTATATAAAACAGGAATCTACACGAATCGAAATTGTCCTCTATGCAACAAAGATGAAGAAATGAACGAAGAACATCTACAAACCTGTGAAGTATTACCTGTTGGATCCACCATAGAGAAATATTGGAGAGCAAGAATGCTAATGGCTTCATTGCCAAGGCCCAGCATTTGAAAACAACAACAATTTAATAGAGTGGGCAACAGGAAGTACAGAATAGCCCATTGGGTGATGTACGGTGGGGACTAATTTCCCCGTGACCACTACACTAGCTGAGAAGGCCCAATAGGAATCCCAAAAACTGACAAATGAGGCTCTAGTTAGGTCCTCCAAATGCAGGGGTTGGAGAAGGGCTGACAACCCATTTCATAAAAAGTAATTGTTATGTTTCCTGCAAAGAGATATAAAGCCAGACATCAATAGGCACATACTTTGGCTAAAGAAAAGGACAAGGAATTCAGCAACTTGGAACATAGAAGTATGGAATACTGAGAAACATGGTATGAGGGAATATAGCTCGGGACCCAGCTCCGTGTGTCTGAAAGGAATTTGCTGTCTCAGCTGTTAGTACTATGAGAAGTAGAGAAGCGTACCTCCTCCCACTCCCCATACTTCCCCCGCAGACACATAGAGCTTGGACTTGAGCTGTATATGATGCCATGATGAAGAGGGTTATGGAAGGAGGACAATGGGAAGGTAGGAATATCTGGAAAGCAGGAATTAAGGGTAAACTGCTATAAAGTGGAAAGCCTGTATTAAAATTTTAAGTAAGTAATTAATAGAATTTTTGAGTATTGTTAAGAAAATCCTGCATTAAGATAATAATTAAAAAAAAAGGACAAATTATATTTTAGAATAGAATAGATTTATTTAGCCTGGTGGTGTTAAGGCCATGTGGCCTTCTCTTCCACTCACCAGGACAAACATATGTTACATTTAAATACAAAAAATTACAATAATAGTACATACTAAACAATTAATTATCTATGAATTAAATTAAATAAAACTTAGTTTTATTCGATTTTCATATTTATTAAGATATAATAAATATGAGAACCGAACAAAACTAAGTTTTATTTTTATTTAATTTATAAATATGGATTTTCATCAAGTAAACACCAATTCAATTAAATTTGAAGAGAAAAATTTTCGCCTAGACCGGGACTCGAACCCAGGACCCTTGGCTTTCCGGGCCAAGTGCTCTACCAACTGAGCTACCGAGGCGAGTTACGATCTAGACGCAAATTTTTCTCTTATATACGTTGTAATTCCCTATCGCCAAATGCTTTTGAAACCATTGTTTCTATCTTTGCAAATGGCGGCTTCTTAGTTAAGAAGACATTTATTGGAAATTTAACATTACTTTAAAAGCCAGTAAGGCCTCTAATGATGTTTTTATTATTAATTTAACATTTCTCAATGAAAGATAAATTAAATTTGAAGAGAAAAAAAAAAAATTTCTCTTCAAATTTAATTTATCTTTCATTGAGAAATGTTAAATTAATAATAAAAACATCATTAGAGGCCTTACTGGCTTTTAAAGTAATGTTAAATTTCCAATAAATGTCTTCTTAACTAAGAAGCCGCCATTTGCAAAGATAGAAACAATGGTTTCAAAAGCATTTGGCGATAGGGAATTACAACGTATATAAGAGAAAAATTTGCATCTAGATCGTAACTCGCCTCGGTAGCTCAGTTGGTAGAGCACTTGGCCCGGAAAGCCAAGGGTCCCGGGTTCGAGTCCCGGTCTAGGCGAAAATTTTTCTCTTCAAATTTAATTTATCTTTCATTGAGAAATGTTAAATTAATAATAAAAACATCATAGAACAGAAACTTTGTTCCGAAACTAGTTTATAATCAAATAAGAAGAACAATATGAGGTGAGTGATAAAAAATTCTTCTTCTTCTTCCTTCCAAGTATTAGGCCAAGGCCTGTTACGATCCTATAGAAAACTTCTCTCCAGCATTTCATAGGACGGCCCAGATATCTTCGTCCTCTTGGTATATAATTATAAAACAGCTTTGGGGATCCAATTTGAACTCATTGTTTCAAGTTGGTGTTTCCAATTTAGTTGGTACTGTTTAATATATTCCAAAATTTGCGTAGTCTTCAATTCTTTTAAGATATCGGTGTTCCTTTTCCGATCCCATCTGGTGTAACCCGCTGTTCTGCGCATGAATCTCTTTTCACAAGCCGTTATTCTGCTTTCATGTTGTCATTTTAGTGTCCATGCTTCACTACCATAGGTCAACACTGGTCTAGCCAAAGTGTTATATAAACGTAATCTGGTGTTTTTTTGTACAAGGGATGGTTTCATAACTTGATTAATAATTCCTAAACTTTTATTATAACTAGTAACTTTTTCAGGGATATCCTTTTCATCCACCTTAATTAAATAATATATATTTCTTACTTGAGTTTGTATTCTTTAATATTCTTATCTCATATGTTTATTCTGTTGGACGATCATTTCAAAGCTATTGCTCCATCTTCAGCTTGTTCAGAAACAGTTTGTGAACAATCTGAAGATGGAGCAATAGCTTCGAAATGATCGTCCAACAGAATAAACATATGAGGTAAGAATATTAAAGAATACAAACTCAAATATTAAATTAAACCTCATAATGTAACTTCCTAATGATTTTAAAATATATATTTCTATTCAAAGTTAAAATTGGGAAACACATTATGAGGTTCTTAATTAATAAATTAATGAGTCATTTTAACATCTTACCTCATATTTCATGTTTTTCAAACACGGTAACTATAGTTTTCAAATGATCTTGTCATTCATTTTCAACCGCCATTATGACTACCGGATATTCGTTGGAATCTCCCTCTATAACGTTGCCATCTGGTGTTGATTTGACGAACTTTGAGATATCGTTGCCATCTGGTGTTGATTCGATGAACTTTGAGATGAGGTCACGTTCATCCGGAATGTCGAAATTCACAGATTTAAATTTGTTCTTCTGTATAAATATTTTCTCCCAAACTGTCAAATCCAAAGGTTTTTCCAAATGTTTTTATAGTTACCGTGTTTGAAAAACATGAAATATGAGGTAAGATGTTAAAATGACTCATTAATTTATTATATATTTCTAATTCATTCTCTTAGACTATAGTTATGTTAAGAGGCAACAGATGGCATTAGTTTTGTAATGTGTTACAGATGATACCTATATGTATGACGATGATGTGCGGTGTTCTGGATTTGGTCCACACTGGTACGACGAGCCTCCATACGAGAGCGATCCTGAAGACTTCCTGATGGGTACTAGCACTACCCAACAACCACAACTGCCACCCCCTGCTGTTCAGAACGGCAGGTATACAGAACAATTAAATTACTTCATCTTTATAAACAAGATTTAGAACTGAAGCATGATAACTTTGCATGTTGAACTGTTACAAAAGATTAATTTCAAATGGTCAGATTGGTACTTTATCTTCCTTCAAGGCAAATAATTTTTAACATTCATAGTTAAATATGGGAAATAACATCATGAGGTTCTTAATTAAATGAATGAATTACGGAGGGTTGTTTCTGATCTCTGATAACAAATGATTTTTAAGTTTTACCTTAAGAAAAGCCGTGTCTCCACCATCGAGCATGCTCTAATTGATGGCTCTTCACCCGAGCAATGGTTTGGCATCGGAGTTTCCGCTGCAGAAGACTCTTACGCAGCACAGCCATGTCTAGAAGTTCCCACTCTTTATATGCTTTTTAGAGACCGTCTATTGTTCGGGGACACCTGTTTCCCAGTGCCATTTTGGATAATCCAAAGACACAAAGTCCATCGGTGATGCATCAGGAGACTTCACTGGGATGTTGCTGAATGGAATATCATGTATTCCAGTTTCCTGCTCCATTTCTCCAGGAATGTCAGGGTTGAACCCGAAGTGTGACTGGATGCCTTGTCTTGGTGCAGCCAGACTTGGTTTTTGTCTGTACCATGGAGAGCTGGGATTTCAGTTGGGTAAATTGGGGTGAGAACTTCTTCCTGGTAGTACTGGGAGTTGATTTTGGCCTTTTTAGCTACTCTACGAATGGTCAGTTTTTCATTGTAGCAATATCCCGCGATGACCATAAATCCATTGGAGAAACTTTCTCTGCATTCGGCATACCACTTTTGAAATTTTTTTTCACCCCTTTTTCTATAGTAAATTGCCCGGGGTTTGTTGCAGTCTCCTAGATAAACATATGCTTCATCAAGTGTGACCAAAAATTTCCATTTTTCTCCTGCCAGGTGCTTTTCATAGTTTCCTGCTGTTGGTGTGGCATTTGGCAATGTGACGTGGCAGCAATTTATGAACCCTCCATAGTCACTTATTATCTTACCTCATATTTTATGTTTTTTTTTTAACACGGGAACTGCAGTTTTCAAGAGGAAGATCCCTCCCATTTTCAACTGACATTCTAACTACCTGATTTTCATTGGGAACTTCATCTACAACGTTGCCATCTGGTGTTGATTTGATGAACTTTGAGATTAGGTCCTGTTCACTGGGAATTTTGAAATTCATGGATCTAAATTTGTTCTTCTGAATATGTATCTTCTCCCAAATGGTCAATTCTAAAGGTTTTTCCAAATGTTTTAGAAGTTTGGCCTCTTTTTCAATTTTATGATTCTCCAACAAACTATGTGCTGCAGTAGCTGATTTTTCAATTTCACCATTTTTAATATTTCTAAAATGTATCTATGTGCGAGTATCCAAATTCCTTTTTGTTTTTCCTATTAATAACCAATAAGAAATTGAACACTGTAGATAGTAAAAAACCTGGAATATATCAAATTAGTTGTCGAGACTGCAATAAATTATACATAGGAAAAACAAAAAGAAAGGAATTTGGACACTCGTACAAAGGAACACTATAAAAATATTAAAAATGGTGAAATTGAAAAATCAGCTATTGCAGCACATAGTTTGCTGGAGAGTGATAAAATTGAAAAAGAGGCCAAACTTCTAAAACATTTGGAAAAACCTTTAGAATTGACAGTTTGGGAGAAGATATATATTCTAACTAACAACTCACTGATACTATCAAACCCGTAGGTTCATGGCCATGCAGACATAAGCTCTCCATATATCCCTATCCTGAGCCAGTGTTTTCCAATCATCCCCTGTATAATCTACTTCCCTCAAATCATAGTTAATGTTATTCTCCCACCTCATTATTGGTCTACCAAGTGGATGTTTTCCCTCTGGTTTTCCTACAAGAAGCTTCCATGCAGGTTTCTTTGGCATGGATTCCCTGAAGTAGTCCCTGCCCGGAGAACCGAATGGGGGACTATTTGACCTCCAGAAAACTTTACCCCAGTTGAACCCATGTCCGCATTTCATGATGGTTGTATTTTTACGGTGAAGGATCGTCACTCTTTCAACCAAGGTACTTTTTTATTCTGGCTTATCACCTTCGACCAATCTGGCATGGGTAACCCTATCAGCAGCAATGCTACCGCCGGCATAGCTCTCGGGATCTTTTAAGCCACTCCACCACGACAAGGTAAAGAATTTCGAAATTCCCAATGAACAGAACCTGATCTCAAAGTTCATCAAATCAACACCAGATGGCAATGTTGTAGATGAAGTTTCCAATGAAACTTTGATAGTCATAATGTCGGTTGAAAATGAGAGAGATGTTCTCTTGAAAACCGTAGTACCCGTGTTTAAAAAACATAAACTATGAGGTAAGATATGAAGTGACTCATTCAATTTTTAACATTTATGTTTGCAGGGTTTGTTTCACGTTGAACTTGAGGACAGAGCCGCGAGGTGAGGGCGTAATCTCACTCCGCTCGGCTGGCGACATATCACTTCCACGAGATCCATCAATGATTGGATTTCACCACCCCCAGGGTACATCAGGAGGACCTTCATTAACAGCGAGAGGTTCTGCTCGAAGAGGTCTACTGGTACATCAGTCACCAGGTGACCGGGATTACGCTGACTATGCAAGTTCGGATGTCCAAAGTATAGGTCTGTCCTCGTTATCGCTGCACGTTCATCTCTAACCAGGGTTTGGATGTTAAGCATTTCTATAGAGCATTTCAAAAGTGATGGACCAAAATATAGGGATGAAATGAAGGGAATACTAATAAAATTCATTATTAAAACCGTTGAGGTGGAGAGTCAAAAAATAAAATAAGTTAAAATATACCTTCTTGGGTAAGATCCATCGTCCTCAACTTATAAAATATGTATTCTTTATGCATGTAAGCCTTTCAGAACATCCGTTCCATCATCAGCAGGTCTTTGTTCGCTACAATATCTATTGTGATGGTATGCTGCTGGTCGTAACGTGGTGTTGTGACTAAAGCTTCTTCCTGACGATATCATATAATGGGTTGTTTAGTCTGGGAGGGAAATCCAACAAAAATCAACATTAAAATTCATCGGAGAACATATTGTTTAAACAACTCACCTCATAGGATTCATGCTTCCATGATATCGCGATTTCAAACATAGTCATGTTCATCATCAGCCATAACTCCGACTGACTGATGGCTGATGATGAACATGACTATGTTTGAAATCACGATATCATGGAAGCATGAATCCTATGAGGTGAGTTGTTTAAACAATATGTTCTCCGATGAATTTTAATGATTATACCTCATAATGTTTACTTCCCAACATTAATTAAATATAAAAATCAACATATTGGAAGATCTGGAAATCATCAAGGAAATAGACAACAAGCTTTTAATAAATGAAAGCACTCCCAGACTAAACAACCCACTATACGATATCGTCAGGAAGAAGCTTTAGTCACGTCAACACTACGTTACGACCAGCAGCATCTACCATCATACTAGATATTGTAGCGAACAAAGACCTGCTGATGATGGAGCGGATGTTCTGAAAGGCTTACATGCATAAAGAATACAAATTTTATAAGTTGAGGACGACGGATCTACCCAAGAAGGTATATTTTAACTTATTTTGTTTAATGAAGGGAAGCAAAAAAGTTCCAATAAAATTAAGCTCACCGAGTGATCATCATTTCCTTTCGCTCCTAGCTGGAGCATAAGGCCGCAATAAAATTTCTCCATTTAGTTCTATAATCTGCCAACATCTTCACCTCCAACCAAGTTTTTCCCATTTCATATATTTCTCTTTCATTAGTCCTCTTCCAAGTCATTTTTCGTCTTCCTTTCCTCCTTGAACCCTGAGGATTCCAGCCCCATGCTCATCTTTTTTTTATTTACATATATGCTACAACCCGTGTTTCACCAATGGTATATAATGAGATATTTACAGTTTTACAATTGTTCAATTATTATTATAGTTGACGAATAATCTTAATATATAAAAATTTCGTGTCACGTTTTTTGTCTGCGATGGAATCCTGAACTACTGAACCGATTTTAATAAAATATTGCACACTGTGTGCAGTTTGATCCAACTTGAGACTTAGGGTAGCTTATAACTAAATTTATAGTCGCATTATTTTTATTGCAAATTATTTGTTTATTATTTAACAAAGAGTTATAATTCTCTGTGAGTACCGTACGATTCTAAAAGATGGCGGTGTAATTATCTGTGAGTTCCATACGATTCTAACAGATGGCCGTGTAAGGTATTTGGTTTATTATTATTTAACCAGGTGGCTGTGCTTTTTGTTGCAACCGCAAATTTCAATTGAATTACAAATATTGATTATTTCATAATTTAAGTGTGTTTGTGTTTATTTATTTTTAATATATTGATAATAATATTAATTTCGTGTGTAAGTTTTAAGTAATCTGGCTGAAAGACAGCAACTTAATTTAAATTTAACTGGACCGAGAAGGGGCATTGAACAATATGGTGAATCAGTTCTAGAGACCATGAATGATAAGATATCAAGTGAATTTCCGCAAATTGGTATAGGCCTATGTGACATTAATCTTACATTTAAGAAGAATGTCAATTTAAAAACATATGAAGGTCCTAAGGAATGGAATAACAGAACTGTAAGTAAGTCTGTTCGTTATAATAATATGCCGAATATTACAGAAACAATCTCCATGCCTCAATTAAATGAAAAACAAGATGACTATAATATATCACAAGATGATATTACTATACAGAGACTTCTTGATGATGATGAGAATCCAAACTGCCAGCAAGTTCGTAGGAAAAAACGAAAGTATAAAGAAATCAGCAAGCCTCCTCAAAATATTCCATCAATAAATGTATATAATCCTTATGATGCACTTATGGATGATACTGAGAATGCAGACAACATAAATTCATCTCAATCAACAAAACCACTTCCACATAAACCACCACCCATAGTTATAACCGGGTGTGTAGTTAACGTACCAGAACTAAAAAATTGTGTAAAACAAAAACTTTCTGATTTAGATTTCTCACTTAGTTTACTACAACATAATTTAACGTATACCTTAGCCTCAGCAACGCGTGGCCGGGACTTCTATATACGAGTATATATATATAAAACAAAGTCGGATTAGTTACACTATTTATAACTCAAGAACGGCTGGACCAATTTTTATGATCTTTGATTTGTTGGATTTGTTTCCGCCCCGAATAGCAGATAACTATTAAAACATTGGAAAAATTAATGTAAAAATATTTAAAGGCGATACGATGTTCGCCGGGCCAGCTACTAATAGTATAAATATGATAAATTATATGAGAAACACTGAAAAGGAAGAAATACCAGATCGGTTAAAGGTAGAAGTAAGGAGCAAAACACAAGTAAGTGAAAGCAGTGGTTTGCTCAGCTTGGGCACCTTGTAGTCGCTATCCACATATCCCCTAGATGGGGATCCCTGAGGGTGGTGCCAATTTTATGAACTTGGAGATTAAAATTTACTTGCCGAGAATTTCAAAATTCATGGTTCTATATTTCTAATCAATGATTACAATATTGTTTATTTTTTATTATTTCACTCACCTCATACTTCATAATTCATAGCAGACCCAGGGTTTCTTCACGTCATTTGTGACATTCTCAATGCTGTGTCACGTTCACAACTGATGTCCAACGGCCTTCTATCCTGCAGACTGACCTCCGCGCCATCTGGTGGCCGACTGAAGAATTTCCAAATCAGTCCTCTCTCCTTATAACCGGGTATTTCAAAATTCATAGTTGTATTTTCATTCTTGCATATGTAAATTTTTTCCCAAATTGTGAGTTCCTTCGGTTTTTCCAATTGTTTAAGTAATTTTGTTTTGGTTTCTATTCTATGTTTTTCTGACCAGGCATGTGCAGCTATTGCAGATTTTTCAGTTTCTCCATTTTTAACACCTCAGAAATGTTAAAAGTGGAAAAACCGAAGGAACTCACAATTTGGGAAAAAATTTACATATGCAAGAATGAAAATACAACTATGAATTTTGAAATACCCGGTTATAAGGAGAGAGGACTGATTTGGAAATTCTTCGGTCGGCCACCAGATGGCGCGGAGGTCAGTCTGCAGGATAGAAGGCCGTTGGACATCAGTTGTGAACGTGACACAGCATTGAGAATGTCACAAATGATGTGAGGAAACCCTGGGTCTGCTATGAATTATGAAGTATGAGGTGAGTGAAATAATAAAAAATAAACAATATTAAAAAACCTCATAGTGTTATTTCCTATCTTCATAACTTAATAATCAACTTTTATAAGATTCATGATGTGTTCCGTTGAGGTTTATTAAAAATTAATATAAAATTATAGAATATTCACCTGAAAGGTCCGTCTCCTCAACTTAATTATCATTTAACTGTAGCGCTTTCGGGACTTGTCCCATCATCGGCAGGATTCAAAACTGGTGTTTCACTGAAGATCTGGTAGAGGGGGTTGCATGTATTTGGTTCGTTTTCGTTTATCAGGCTGTCGTTGTGAGCTGCTTTCATGATTTCCATCTCTTCGAGTACGTTTATCTTCGCTGGATTATTTTCTCTGTGCATTACTGTTAGGGTGTTTTCAATATTTAACATGCGATGTCCTTCATGGATAACGTGTTTTGCATAGCTTGATTTACCTTCTGCGTGAATGAAGTCTCGAAAATGTTCTTTGAATCTGATGTTAAAACTCCTGTTTGTCCTTCCTATATAAAATTTGTTGCAGTCCTTGCATGTCAGTTTATAAACTCCTTTGCTGTTGAAAATGTTATTTTCTTCAATGTTATTGTTTATTATGTTGTTTAATTTGTTATTATTCACACAGAAGGTAAATCTAGCTATGCAAAACACGTTATCCATGAAGGACATCGCATGTTAAATATTGAAAACACCCTAACAGTAATGCACAGAGAAAATAATCCAGCGAAGATAAACGTACTCGAAGAGATGGAAATCATGAAAGCAGCTCACAACGACAGCCTGATAAACGAAAACGAACCAAATACATGCAACCCCCTCTACCAGATCTTCAGTGAAACACCAGTTTTGAATCCTGCCGATGATGGGACAAGTCCCGAAAGCGCTACAGTTAAATGATAATTAAGTTGAGGAGACGGACCTTTCAGGTGAATATTCTATAATTTTATATTAACTTAATAATGATTACAATAGTTTAGTTATGTATATTAATTTACTTATTTCAATCACAGATTCTTAATATTAAAGATAAAGTTAGTAAAAACGTTGTAGATGAAGATTCAAAAAACGAAAATGTGGTATTTTATTTTAGGAAGTGATATTTTGAGGTTATTTTTATTAAATTATTTTTAGTCTGATCATCTTACCTGTCGGCCACGGTGGACTAGTGGTTATGCTCCTTGCCTCTGGTCCTGAGGGTCACGGGTTCAAACCCGGCCGGGGTCGATGGATTTTTTAGGATGGAAAAATCCAAGGAGCAAGTCCTCCGGGAGGGACTTTAAGCTGTGGGTCCTGAGTCTGAAGATTTTCAGGCTCGTAAAAAATCCTTAAGCTTGAATGAAAAGGCCTTTAAGCAAAATTTACCAAATTTTCCCGTCCTAGTACTACCTTGGTTTCCTAGATGTCAGTATGAGGTGGAACGCTGACCACGGACCACTCAAAATGACATCTATACAAAAACAAGTGTAACTAAATTAGTATAGTTCAAATTCTTCCCTGTAGGGGGAGAGCACCTAAATCTCTGTTAAGGGAAAAACGGGCCTACAAGACAAGATCAAATTATATTTGAAAAGAAAAATATACGCCTAGACTGGGGTTTGAACCCAGGACCTTTGACTTTCTATGTCAATGCTCTTCCATCTGAGCCACCTAGGCCTCCAATCTAAACGCGTATTTTTCTCTTACACATAGTTAATTCCCTAACCCGAAATGCTACGAGCCATTGCTACGATTTTTGCAAATGGCGGCTTCTTTTATTAAGGAGAGTTTTTATTGGGAATTTAAACATTACTTATAAAGCCAGTAGTGCTTCTTTCATTGTTTTTATTATTTGTTTTTAAACACCTTAATGATGGACAAATTATATTTGAAAAGAAAAATATACGCCTACACTGGGTATATTTTTCTTTTCAAATATAATTTGTCCATCATTAAGGTGTTTAAAAACAAATAATATTAACATTGAAAGACAAGATCATCTTACCTCAATATTAATGTTGATTTGTTCTTTGAACATGTTTCGATTATATCATAATCATCATCAGCATCTTGCCCAGACTGGTTAGATTTATGTTGCACACCCTGGATGTCGATGTCAGCTCCATCCTGTGGTTGGCCAAAGAATCTCCAAACATCCAGGGTGTGCAACATAAATCTAACCAGTCTGGCAATATGCTGATGACAATTATGATATAATCGAAACATGTTCAAGAACAAATCAACATTAATATTGAGGTAAGATGATCAGACTGAAAATCTGGTAATCATAATATTGGCTGATGATGAGAGAGACTTCCCTTGAAAACTGCAGTCCACGTGTTTAAAAAAAACATGAAATATGAGGTGAGATAAGAATTTACTCATTCATTCTCTGAATCTTCTACTACCCTAAGAGCCTAGTAAGACCTATAAAGGGATACCTTACACTTTGGACCATCACTTTTCAAATTCTCTGTATATTGCAAATGGGCATCATGTAACCAATCAATTCAGTCTTCTTAGCTTTTGTCCAAGAATCTAAATTATAACCAAATAAAATAACTAATCCACTTTATATTTGAAAAGAAAAATATACGTCTAGACTGGGGTTTGAATCCAGACCTTTGAGTCTCTATGTCAGTGCTCTATCCAAGTGAGCTACCTAGGCCTCCAATCTAAACGTATATTTTTCTCTTCTACATAGTTAATTCCATAACCCCAAATGCTATGAGCCATTGCTACAATTTTTGCAAATGGCGACTTCTTTTATTAAGAAAAGTTTTTATTGGGAATTTAAACATTACTTATAAAGCCAGTAGTGCTTCTTTCAGTGTTTTTATTATTTGTTTTTAAACATCTTAATGATGGACAAATTATATTTGAAAAGAAAAATATATGCCTAGACTGGGGTTTGAACCCAGGACCTTTGACTCTCTTTGTCAATGCTCTTCCAAGTGAGCTACCTAGGCCTCAAATCTAAATGTTTGACTCTCTATGTCAATGCTTTATCGAAGTGAGCTACCTAGGCCTCCAATCTAAACGCGTTTAGATTGGAGGCCTAAGTACCTCACTTGGATAGAGCATTGACATAGAGAGTCAAAGGTCCTGGGTTCAAACCCCAGTCCAGGCGTGCGTTTAGATTGGAGGCCTAAGTAGCTCACTTGGATAGAGCATTGACATAGAGAGTCAAAGGTCCTGGGTTCAAACCCCAGTACAGGCATATATTTTTCTATTCAAATATAATTTGTCCTTCATTAAGATGTTTAAAAACGAATAATATGAACATTAAACTAATCCACTGCCACCATTGAATCTAAAAATTCCATGTAGACATAAGCTCTCCGTACAGTTGTATCCTGAGCATAATTTTCATCACACAATGCGATCAAACATATAGCCATATTTATGATTCACTCCGTAGAATTCCCTAAGATATATAAAGGGCTTCCAATATAAAACCGGACCGGCCTCACGGAGTTTCACCCGGCACCCAGTGCTGTCTCTTCCTCCCGCAATTCACCCTGCCTGCCACCCGTCCTTGAACTGTTTCTTACCTTATAGAAAATGCTGGAAATGTTGTCCTCCCGCAGTTAAACAGGCATTATACCGAGTAAACACATTTAGATTGACACGCTGTAGTTCGGGCACTGTCAAGTTTCTGATTTCATTTCTTATGTTGTTCTTAAGTTCTTCCAATGTGTGCAGATTTGTTTTGTGCACTTTGTCTTTCAGGCTACCCCACAAATAAAAATCACACACTGTTAGATCTGGGGAGCGAGTGTTTCTTATTTTGTACTGAACCAGTGGTCTCAAATTTAGTCACAAGATCGTGGGTTGTCGATCTGGAAGGAGGTAATTGTCCAGGGAAGTTCCGAATAAATTCCTCGCGAACGCGACGAGCTGATTCATATTTATAATAACATTTACACACATAAATGCGCTGCTCTAATGTCAGCTGACGTCTCATCTTGTCGAACGATAGTAAACTGACTAGTTCAAGGACGAGCGGCTGGCAGAGTGAAATGCGGACGAGGAGAGAGCGCTGCCTGATGGGCGAAACCCCGTGAGGCCGGTCCGGGTTTATATTGGAAGCCTGGTATATAGTTTTATGACTTATATCTCCATTTTATTGTTTTGTGTGTTTGAATGCTGTCCACTGGGCACCAGGCAGATATATGATGTTAATAGCATCCATTTTCTTAGTTCTCTTTTCATTGTGATGTGTTTGGTTTGTGTAGGATCACGATTGTCGACCATGTCTATCGATACGAGCAGGTCAGAACAACTGGAGAATCATGGCAGCGTATCTTCACCCTCGTATCTGTCTGCACATGGAGGAAAGGGACAGCCTTTCAGGAAACTGGTTGGCTACACGGTAAGTATCTGTCATTAAACTATATATCAGGTATATTTTAAATTTAAAATAAAGTAATAAAAATTAAATTAATCGTGATTTCTTCTTACCTCATACTTCTATGTTTTTTTAAACACAGCACTGCAGTATCAGCGACCGTTGTCACCATCCTCAGTTGTTTTCACGAATGTCAATTTTTTCTTTTGCCGGTAATTATCCAAACTGCCAACTGGTGTTCTTTTGAATGAATCATTTTCTAAACTGCCATCTGTTGTATTTTTGAAGAACTTTGTAATCAAGCTCGGTTTGTCTGGAATCTCGAAGTTCATGGTTCTAGTATGGTTTTTTTGGATATATATTTTTTCCCAAACTGTTAAATCCAAAGGTTTGGATAGATGTTTCAAAAGTTTTGCTTCTTTTTTCAATTCTATGATGCTCCAATAAACTATGTGCTGCTATAGCTGATTTTTCAATTTCTTCATTCTTCACACTTCAGAAACATAAAGAAAGATAGAAGCAAAAGGTTTGAAAGCACAAAGAATTGCTATGTATATAAGAGAAAAATTTGTGTCTGGATCGCAACTCGCCTCGTAGCTCAGTTGGTAGAGCATTTGGCCCTGAAAGCCAAAGGTCCCTGTTTCGAGTCTCAGTCTAGGCAAAAATTTTTCTCTTCAAATATAATTTATCCTTCAGTGAGAAGTGTTAAATCAATAATAAAAACATCAATAGAAGCCCTACTGGCTTTATAAAGTAGTGTTAAATTCCCAATAAATGTCTTCTTAACCCCTTAACTGGGGACCTAGCTAGTGCAGTTCTACAGCTCTGTGGGGAGCCTTTTCTTCCTTTAATTTAAAATATTATAAAAAATACAGGGAGTAAACATTTGTAACATATCCATCAAATATTATACAAAACAACCATTCTCTTTCATATGGTCATATTTTTTAATCAAAATTTAATATTTTTATTTTTTTCAACTTTAGTACAAAAACGGCACAAGTGTCTTCTCGTGTTCAATTTAAAAATAATTTGGAAAACATTATTTATATTACATGTAATGAATATTAAAAAGTATGCAAATCTCTTAAATGCAATAAATGTTAACTCTGGCCTTACATGGTGTCTGTCATCAGTGGCGTTATTTCAAGTCTTACATCGATATAAACTAAGCATTTAGGATATATGTATAAATTAATTAATTAATTTATATTGGCAATTTACTCCGAAGTTTATAATGTAAATATACAATCTCTTTTAACACTGTGTAAATATTAAAATTTTACGACACATATGACCAGTGGCGTTACTAAATACTGTCAGTTTTGAGTTATTACAAATAATCACAATTTTTTTTATTTTTAGAACTTTAATATACCGTAAAAATATATATCTGTACAATTAGCAGTTTTTATTGTAGTAATAGTGGTTATTGACGTCATCAGATATTATCAGTGGCGTTATTGAACACTGGTGTGTTGAGAAGTCACTGGTTATTATTGTTGTTAGTATTATGAATGCTACATAACTTCATTTTAGAAAACACTCATATTTTCAGTAAATTGTAAGTAAATTTGAAGAGAAAAATTTTCGCCTAGACCGGGACTCGAACCCGGGACCCTTGGCTTTCCGGGCCAAGTGCTCTACCAACTGAGCTACCGAGGCGAGTTACGATCTAGACGCAAATTTTTCTCTTATATACGTTGTAATTCCCTATCGCCAAATGCTTTTGAAACCATTGTTTCTATCTTTGCAAATGGCGGCTTCTTAGTTAAGAAGACATTTATTGGAAATTACAACGTATATAAGAGAAAAATTTGCGTCTAGATCGTAACTCGCCTCGGTAGCTCAGTTGGTAGAGCACTTGGCCCGGAAAGCCAAGGGTCCCAGGTTCGAGTCCCGGTCTAGGCGAAAATTTTTCTCTTCAAATTTAATTTATCTTTCATTGAGAAATGTTAAATTAATAATAAAAACATCAAAATTGTAAGTAGTTTATAAAAAAAATATGAAGTGAAAAAAAAAAAAAACTAGAAGCAAAATAAAGACTTAAAATTCATCGGAGAACATATTGTTTAAACAACTCACCTCATATGATTCATGCTTCCATGATATCGCGATTTCAAACATAGTCATGTTCATCGTCAGCCATAACTCCGACTGACAAAATTCTTCGGCCGTCAACTATTCTATTGTCGCCATCTTAGTTGACGGCCGAAGAATTTCGTCAGTCGGAGTTATGGCTGACGATGAACCATGACTATGTTTGAAATCGCGATATCATGGAAGCATGAATCCTATGAGGTGAGTTGTTTAAACAATATGTTCTCCGATGAATTTTAATGATTATACCTCATAATGTTTACTTCCCAACATTAATTTAATATAGCAAAATAAGACATTTGAACTAGTTACTTCAAGACTGGAGAATGGAGGGTAAAAGTTAGCAACCCCAATTGAATGTTTGTGCAATATTTTTCTAATGTGATAAAAGACAGACCTCTCATTTAAATGTGTGAATGAGAAGTTACAAGAAACTGTACCAGAGTTATTATTTTTTCATTAACTTAGACCGTTCTTGCATTAAGGTTTAAGGCTAATCTGAGTTGAGAGATATATTATGTTGAGCAAACAGATGGTGTCTGTTTTTTTTTTTCTGAACACGTCTAGTGAATAATATTTTATCATGAATGTTATATAGCTGGCCAGTTACCGATATACGTTAGTCCATTCTTGCGCGCATACATGATATGTGATTTTAACCCTCGTAATAAGAAACTGTTAAGAGACCGGTCAAAGGGGGTTGAAAAAAATCACACTAGAAGTCATACCCATGCAGAACAGATCTTCAAAATTTTGCGTTCCTGTATCGCCAAATAACTTAGAAAAAAATATATATATCTCGTTGGATATATCCGTAACTCCCACCGAGTGAAGGCTTTCTTGAGATGGATATTCACGGAACGCCCACCCAACGGGTTAACTAAGAAGCTGCCATTTGCAAAGATAGAAGCAAAGGTTTCAAAGCATTTGGTGCTGGGAATTACAACGTATATAAGAGAAAAATTTGCATCTGCATTGCAACTCGCCTCGGTAGCTCAGTTGGTAGAGCATTTGGTCCTGAAAGCCAAAGGTTCCGGGTTCAAGTCTCGGTCTAGGCGAACATTTTTCTCTTCAAATATAATTTATCCTTCAGTGAGAAGTGTTAAATCAATAACAAAAACATCAATAGAAGCCCTACTGGCTTTATAAAGTAGAGTTAAATCCCCAATAAATGTCTTCTTAACTAAGAAGCCTCCATTTGCAAAGATAGAAGCAAAGGCTTCAAAGCATTTGGTGCTGGGAATTACAACTTATATAAGAGAAAGATTTGCATCTGGATTGCAACTCGCCTCGGTAGCTCAGTAGGTAGAGCATTTGGCCTGGAAAGCCAAAGGTCTCGGGTTCGAGTCTTGGTCCAGGCAAAAATTTTTCTCTTCAAATATAATTTATCCTTCAGTGAGAAGTGTTAAATTAATAATAAAAACATCCATATTAACTTTACAAAATATATTTAAATTTAAATGTGTCAAAATTGTCTTTTTCTTCCCCTGTTAAATTTGATTTCTGTGACTTACTGCCTTTCCCTTGTCAACACCTCAATTTGTTCTTTAATGTAAGTGACAAATTTAATATTAAAACACTGAAAATATAATTTAGGTAGAATTTTTTATCACTCACCGCATATTGTTCTTCTTATTTGACTATAAACTTGTTTCGGAACATAGTTTCTGTTCCATCCTCAGCATCATCACGACCGTTGTCTGTCGTCTTGAAGAGCCGTCCTTCGCTACTTCCATTGGCTGACTGAAAAACCTCAAAACCAGGTCATTCTCCCCAGGAATTTCAAAGTTCATCAATTTCTTCTTTTCGCTCTTTTGAATGTAGATCTTTTCCCAAACAGTAAGTTCTTTTGGTTTTTCTATTTTTTTTAATAAATCAGCTTGTTTCTCGATAAGATGTTTTTCAGACCATGCATGGGCAGCCACTGCAGATTTTTCTACTTCACCTTTCTTGAAATTCCTGAGATGTTCTTTCACTCTTGTTTTCAAATTTCTCTTAGTTATTCCTACGTAGAATTTCTCACATTCTTCACATTTAATCTGATAAATCCCTAATTTGTTTTCTTCTTTTATTTTCTCATTTTTATTAGATATAATCAAAAGTAACTGAAAATATAAGCTTTACTAGCAAAAAAAAAAATAGTAATGTTAAAAAGAAAATGAGATTAAAAAAGTAGACCAAAGCTATGTTGGAAAGGCCAGATGTATCTTGATTTCACATGAGTAAGAGAACATTTGGAAGAAGTGAGCTATAGTTGTTGTAAATAAGCCAAAAACCTAATTTAGTTTGAACTGGTCCTCAATTGATTGATTGACTTAAAATGTGTTTCAGAGTCGTAGCAGTGCAAGTGAAGAAGGCGTGTCCCCAAGCCAAAGTTCTGATTACGAAGATCAAGATGAGATCCAGCATGCTGCTGTAAGTATTGAAAATGAATCGAACGCAAGCATTATGAACACGCTGCAGTCTCTGCGACAAGTCATAGTTTAGATCTTTATATATAATGTCACAATAATCAAAGTGTGGCAACACACAGGATTTGTTTTAATGAAACTGGGAGAAAATTCTTTAAACGTCTAAGATAATGTAAGATGAAGGAAGTCTTTTTTACATGTGTGTTTTACTTGTATTCACCAGGTTAAATTTGCATCTAGATGTAGTCCAAGATCTATTACTGAAGAAGAATAAGGGATAATTATATTATTTATAGTAATGTTTGGAAGTGTAGATATGTCAAAGGTTGTAAGCAATCTTTGTTGTCCCATTAGAATTACTTGTGACTTGTTAGGATTTAGGTTTAGACAAAAACTTGAAGACCAGTTAAATATAGACATGATAAGAATTAAATGAATCATGATTTCTTCTTACCTCATACTTCTATGTTTTTTTAAACACAGCACTACAGTATCAGCTACCATCATCACCATCCTCAGCTGTTTTCACGACTGTCAATTTTTTCTTTTGCCGGTAATTATCCAAACTGCCATCTGGTGTTCTTTTGAAGGAATTATTTTCTAAACTGCCATCTGGTGTTCTTTTCAAGGAATCATTTTCTAAACTGCCATCTGTTGTATATTTTAAGAACTTTGTAATCAAGCTTGGTTCGTCTGGAATCTCGAAGTTCATGGTTCTAGTATGGTTTTTTTGAATATATATTTTTTCCCAAACTGTTAAATCCAAAGGTTTGGATAGATGTTTCAAAAGTTTTGCTTCTTTTTCAATTCTATGATGCTCTAATAAAATATGTGCTGCTATGGCTGATTTTTCAATTTCTCCATTCTTTATGTTTCTGAAGTGTTCTTTTTTACGAGTTTCCAAGTTCCTTTTTGTTTTTTCCTATATATAACATTGGCTCCAATTAACAAATTCAGCCTGGGTAATCTTCTGTTAATATTTAATTTTATAAAGTTATATTTTGAGGTTATTTTAATTATATTATTTTTAGTCTGGACATCTTACCTCAATATTAATGTTGATTTGTTCTTGAACATGTTTCAAAACAATTCTGTTTTATCGTCAGCTTTTCCAGACTGGTTTTATTTATGTTGCATTATGTTGCACAACCTGGATGTCGATGTCAGCTCCATCCTGTGGTTGGCCAAAGAACCTCCAAACAAGGTCACGTCTTTGGCCAACCACAGGATGGAGCTGACATCGACATTCAGGTTGTGCAATATAATGCAACATAAATCAAACCAGTCTGGAAAAGCTGACGATAAAACAGAATTGTTTTGTAACATTTTCAAGAACAAATCAACATTAATATTGAGGTAAGATGTCCAGACTAAAAATAATATAATCTTCTTCTTCTTCTTCCTTCCAAGTATTAGGCCAAGGCCTGTTACGATCCTATAGAAAATTTTCCCTCCAGCGTTTGCAGGAAATTCTCGTATAAGACTTGAAAGCATAATAATAGTCCCTTCGATTGGTTGCTGGCCAAAGGAAGGCAAGACCAGTGATGGGGCTGCCATCTTATAGCCTCTGGTCAGGCTTTTCTGGAGAAGAAAAGAAAATAAAGGAAAGAAGAAATGGAAGAAAGGAAAGACTCCCTAGCCCTCAGATGCCCTAATAGCATCGGCGTCAAAAAAACAAGAGTTAACCAAGAGAGGTTAGATAGTAAAGTTAAAAGAATGCAAAACACAAGTAAGTGGAAGAAATGTTTTGCTCGGCTTGGGCACCTTGTGGTCGCCATCCACATATCCCCTAGATGAGGACCCCTGAAGGGTAATATAATCTTCTGTTAATTAATAATAAAGTTAACACCCCAGACAACAAAAAATCTGGAATTTATCAAATTGATCGCAAAGATTGCAACAGGATATATAACTTATAGGAAAAAACAAAAAGGAATTTAAATAATCTAATGGAATGTTTGAATTGGTGAACATAAAAAATAGTAATAAGAATTAATGTGAAATGTGTGTAATAAGTGATTATTATGATTGCAGAGCGGTGAAACGTGTCGTGGCGGAGTGTCATTGGTTGGCCGCATGAGAGGATTACGACAGGACGTGCAGAAGAAGATCTCAAGGCTAAGAACATCCGGATGTAATTCAGTTCAGCCTGCTGCACCTGCAGAGAACGGCGAACGGAGAAACGATGGCTTTCCGGCCACCAGTTCTGTGGAAAGTTTGCCTAGCGGGTCAGGCTCCAGTAAGTGTTGTATCACAACTACAGTATTACCCCACTTTTACATTCCCGCATTTTACGTTTTCTCGCCTTTTACAACATTCTTTAACGGGCCCTTCAGTTTTCCTATATTCACAATGTATTAAGAACCTCACTTTTGCGTTTCTGAAATTTTGTTTCCCCACAATTTATGCCACGTTACATCAAAATTCAGCATTAAAGATCGAAGATATTCAATTTATTTGATCAATTATCTCGCTTGTATACAGTCGATATATACAAGAGCAAGTTCATTGAGCCAACGAAGCCGGCTGCTTTACAATTGATGAGGAGCCAACCAGGTTTAATGAGCCAACGAAGCTGGCTTTTGTACAATCGATAAAGTGCTGAGCATGTTCATCGAGTTGGCTGAGAACTTTCAAACATTTCTGAAATTCAACCCGAGTAATTTTATGGCAAAACAATTTTTTTTAATCTCGGAAGTGGCTGAATTCAAATACCTAGGAACAATAATCACAAATATGAATGAGATGCACAAGGAAATTAAACATAGGCTCAATTCTGGAAATGCGTGCTATTGTGCATTGCAGAGACTCTTGATGTCCCAACTCCTTTCAAAAAACGTTAAACTGAAAATATATAAAACTATTATTGTACCAGTTATATTATATGGGTGCGAAACATGGACTCTTACTTTAAGGGAGGAAAGGAGATTACGAGTATTTGAGAATAAAGTTCTTAGGAAAATTTTTGGGCCAAAGAGAGATGAACAGACAGGTGAAGAGAGAAGACTGCATAACAATGAATTACATGGTCTTTATAGAAAGCCAGATATAATAAGAACAGTTAAGTCTCATAGACTGCGATGGGCAGGACATGTTGCGCGTATGGGGAATGAAAGGCGTGCATGGAAGCTTTGTGTAGGAAAACCAGAGGGAAAACGCCCAGTTGGTAATTCAAGAATGAGATGGGAGAACAACATTAACTATGATTTGAGGGAAGTAGATTATACAGGGGATGATTGGAAAACATTGGCTCAGGATAGGGATGTATGGAGAGCTTATGTCCGCGCGGCCATGAACCTACAGGTTTGATAGTGCCAGTGAGTTAGCTAGTTAGTTAGTTCTCTCAATAAATATTCATAGTGCTGCTTGCTGAATCTCTCCTTGTTATTTATTTTTTTAAATGGCGGAAGTAAAAGAAATAAAGTAACTTTATATTTTTGCGCGATAGTACATTTTGTCGTACTTACAGCAATGGCAACCATGATTGAAAGTTCAGCTTCCTACATTTCAGGTAGCCAATCTAAATAACTATACTGTAATATTACATTTACACCCACGTGCGAGAAGTATAACCACCGCCCTCTATGAATACTACATACAATGTATGTACAAAAATATCCAAAAGGCAGTGTTAATATACATTATACGAAACAAATCACTGCATTTTAAATGAACTGAATTATTTGAAACAATATAAAACAACAAATATGTACTTGCGGCCATGTTATCAATAATTGTTCTCAAGGCCTCGTGTTGTTTCAACTAATAAACATTGCCCACACTGTTAACGATAGTCAATTGTTTATAATGAATGCAAATATTTCCAACAAAGATGTTATTGATGTTTTTAATATTAATTTAACACTTCACACTGAGGGATAAATTACATTTGAAGAGAAAAATTTTTGCTTGGACCGAGACTCGAACCCAGAACTTTGGCTTTCCGGGCCAAATGCTCTATCAACTGAGCTACTGAGCTAGCTCCTATCTAAATGCAAATCCTTCTCTTATATACGCTGTTAGTTCCTGTGTACCAAATGCTATGAAACCAGCCGCACTGGCTTTATAATGTAATGTAAAATTTCCAAATAAATGTCTTCTTAATAAAGAAGCCGCCATTTGCAGGTTTCATTGCTTTTGGTTCACAAGAATTAACAGCATATATAAGAGAAGAAGGAATTATAAATCGTGGTGTGAGACAAGGCTGCCCCCTATCCCCAACACTCTTTGCAATTTATATCAATGAAGTAATATGTTGCTGGAACAAAACATATAAATTTGGAATAAGAATATCAGAAAATAGAAAATTAAACACCATACTGTTTGCAGATGACCAAATAATAATAGCATATTCCGAAGATAATCTACAGAAAGGTCTGTATGAGCTTAACAAAATTACAGAAGAATATGGTTTGAAGATATCTACAGAAAAAACAAAAATTATGGCATTTCAAGGTGTAGATCCTGTCAGAAGTAAAATTATACTGAACAATAAAATTTTGGAGCAGGTGAATAATTTTACATACCTAGGATGTAATATCTCATATGAAGAAGAAAAGGATGTAAATGCAAAAATATCTACATTTTTAGGAATTTTAGGATTAATAAATTCTATCTTCAAGCCACAGTTAGTCCAAAAGCATTCAAGATTAAAAGTGTATAAAACACTGGCTCTTCCAACTCTTTTTGTATGGTAGCGAAGTATGGACGTTGAAACAGAAGGATATACAGAGACTTAAATCTGCTGAAATGAGATACCTTCGGAGGACTGCAGGATACACACTACTAGATCACAAAAAAAATGAAGACATCTTAGAAGAATTACACATGGAATCTTTAGAAAACAAAATTTCTGATTATAAGTCAAGATGGATGCAACATGTTCATCGAATGGAAGATCACAGAATACCCAAACAAATGTTAAGATATCAACCTGCAGGAAGAAGAAGACCAGGACGTCCACTCAAAAGACTTTTGGATGGTGTTTCTCTTGAGGCCGAAACAGATCAACAAATGGCCTAAATTCGTGAATGTACTATGATGACGATGATGATATAAGAGAAAAATTTCCGTTTAGATTGGAACTTGCTCAGGTAGCTCAGTCAGTAGAGCATTGGCCCAGAAAGCCTAAGGTTCTGGGTTCGAGCCCCAGTGTGAACGTATAATTTTTCTCTTCAAATATAAAAGATAATGGTACTTGAGATTGCAATAAGGGTGAAGACCAAAACACATTCATAAATGTTATTAAAAGATTGCTCTGCCACTGACTTATTAAATGAATTAGTGACGAATCATGCCCTTCTCTCTCACTCATCCAGTCAGGTGTCATATCAGATTGTAAATTTGTTTCAGGCACACAGGCACTGGTACCTGCATCAGGTAGTAATCACAGTTCATTGTCTGCAGAAGACAGAGGCTGCAGTCCTGCTGGTGTAGCTGCTACAGAAGCTGTTATCGGGAAGGCACGTGCTCTTGTGGACTATACACCTAGTCCATATGACAAGGATGCTCTCAGATTCAAGGTCAGACAATATCATTTGTAATTTAAGAAAATTAATGATGTCATAAATTTGACTTGTTGAGGAATTCACTTAGTTTGCGCAATTCTTGCATGATGGACTTTTTCGTTAGATGCTGAGTTGATCCTGGAGTCATGGTTTCACTAGAAGGTTAATAATAATAATAATAATAATAATGATAATAATAATATTAATAGGTAGGAATGACGTTTGGTTTCCGGAAGTCGGCGGCACCTGCCATGATACCAGATGATGTTGATGATGATGATGAATAGTAATAATGATAACAATAGACCCATATTAAGATATGGTAGTGAAGCATGAACAATACAAAGAAGGGATGAAATCCAAATAACAGCAAATGAGATCTGATTTATGCACCGTACAGCAGGCTACACAAAGTTGGACCATAAAAGAAATGAGGAAATTTGGAAGAGTTGGATGTAGAACCCATTCTTCACCATATACAAAACTACCAGAACAACTGGAAAGCCCATCTTCAACGAATGCCATCTTATAGAATTCCAAAAGCCATACTTTGTTACTACCCCCAAGGCAAAAGATCGCTGGGATGTCCAAAAAAGCACTGGATGGAAAATTCCTCTTTGAGACCGTAACAGGTCACATGGCCTAATACTTGCATGAATGATGATGATGAATAATAATAATAAAGATAATAATAGTAATAATAATGACAATGATAATAATAATAATAATGACAATAATAATAATAATAATAATAATAATAATAATGATAATAATAATAATAGTCTCATTGAAGAATGTAATAGTAATAATAATAATAATAGTAATAATAATAATAATAATAATAATAATAATAATAATAATAATTCTTCCTTGCAAGTATTAGGCCAAGGCCTGTTACGATCCTATAGAAAATTTTCCCTCCAGCGTTTGAGGGAAATTCTCGTATAGGACTTGAAAGCATAATAATAGTCCCTTTGATTGGTTGCTGGCCAAAGGAAGGCAAGACCAGTGATGGGGCTGCCATCTTATTGCCTCTGGTCAGGCTTTTCTGGAGAAGAAAAGAAAATAAAGGAAAGAAGAAATGGAAGAAAGGAAAGACTCCCTAGCCCTCGGATGCCCTAATAGCGTCGGGGTTGAAAAAAACAAGAGTTAACCAAGAGAGGTTACTGGGCCGTCCTATGAAACGCTGGAGGGAAAATTTTCTATAGGATCGTAACAGGCCTTGGCCTAATACTTGGAAGGAAGAAGAAGAAGAACCATATTCTTCTGCAATTTTTTTCCAACATTCATGTCTTCATTCTTCATTATGTGTATTCAGCCATGGCTGATGACACGAGTCCATGTATATATTCTTATGCTATAAGTTGCAATGGGGCTGCACCTGAACATGCAGCTTATGTGGGCATTCAAGGTGTGTGTCCATGAGGTTAAAAGAAAGAGATATAGGAAAGACAAAAATGAACCCTTCAGCCTCGAATACTCTAATACCATCAGGGTCGAAGAAAACAAGAGGTCAGGCAAGGGAGACTGGACAGGAAAGTAAAAAGAAGAATCTGGTACTAAAAAAGGAAGAAATACCACATCGATTAAAGATAAAAATAATTAGTAAGTGAAAGCAATGTTTTGCTCAGCTTGGGCACCTTGTGGTTGCCATCCACATATCTCCTAGATGAGGAGCCTTGAGGGTCAGAGTTCATATCTGTGTTCTATGATATCACTGGCCAACATGATTTTTGTCTCATGAGTACCAATAATTGCAGTTTTTTATCGTGTTTTCAAATATGTATTCGGAATTTCTCCATCACCCACAGTTTTTTTTATTTCAATTTCAATTAATGGATTTAAATTATTATTTTCTGTTTAACAAACATTAAAGGGTTTACGTCAAAATCAAAACATACAGTGGTGTACCCTGACTTGCAATCTGCAATGAGACCAGTTCCGCATTGCGAAGAATTGCCCATACCAAAGCCTCCAGAACATGTGACATTAGATGAAGAGAGCTCAGTTTCTGATGGACGTAAGGAAGAAGAAGAAACAGATTTTGGTGATACAACTTATGAACAAAGCTCGCAGAATAAAAACTTAATACCTGAACAACCAAGACATGAAGCAGTAGCAACATTCAGACTGTTAACACCTGGCAAGCCACCTCCATAAAATTGGAATCTTCAACTCTCCAAATTGTATCCTGTGCCAAGACAATAACACTACCATGAACAAAGATCATCTTGCTAGCTGTGAGGCTCTGAAGATGTCACCTACAAGAACTCTGGCAGGACTCTATTGGGAAGCAAGAAAGCAAATGGAACACATCCAAGTTAATGGGCATTAGACTACTACTATTACTTACTTACTTACTCACTGTCACTATCGAACCCTTAGGTTCATGGCCGCACGGACATAAGCTCTCCATACATCCCTATCCTGAGCTAATGCTTTCCAATCATTCCCTGTATAATCTACTTCCCTCAAATCATAGTTAATGTTGTTCTCCCACCTCATTCTTGGTCTACCAACTGGGCATTTTCCTTCTGGCTTTCCTACAAGAGGTTTCCCCATACGTGCAACATGTCCTGCCCATCGCAGTCTATGAGACTTAACTGTTCTTATTATATCTGGCTTCCTATACAGACCATGTAGTTCATTGTTATGTAGTCTTCTCCATTCACCTGTCTGTTCATCTCTCTTTGGTCCAAAAATTTTCCTAAGTACTTTATTCTCAAATACTCGTAATCTCCTTTCCTCTCTTAAAGTAAGAGTCCATGTTTCGTACCCATATAGTATAACTGGTAGAATAATAGTTTTATATATTTTCAGTTTAACGTTTTTTGAAAGGAGTTGGGACATCAAGAGTCTCTGCAATGTATCTACTACTATTACTACTACTTTTGAACAAAGCTGTTCATCTGAGCCTCATTTATTGACTCAAGAAGATCTTAACGATCTCATATGAGATTTAAAGTTATCCAAAAACCAGTCTGAAATGCTTGGTTTCCAGCTAAAAGGATGGAATCTCTCGGAAACCTTGCATGATGGAGAAAAACCGATATCATATTTCAATTCAGGAGAAAAAATACTATCAGAATCACATATTTTTCTTTCTGAGACAAAAAAAAAAGTTTCTTTTTTGTTGCTCAGTGTATTTAGTGGGATCAATTTACTTTTTGTATTTGGTTGGTAATTGAGAATTTCCAAAGTTGTTAGTTGTAGTATTTAGTAGTTTTGGTTGTGATTTGCAGAAGGGAGATGTGATAGACGTGACAGCAATGAATCCCAGTGGACTGTGGCGAGGTATGCTGCACAACAAGATTGGCAACTTTAAGTTCATCAACGTTGAGCTGTTGAATGAGAAAATGTGTCAGCGCCCTGGTGTCAAGTATGGGAGGCACTGCGGTGCGAGGGGTCGGCCCCATTCAGTCGAGGAACTGCTACAGAGAATGAATCTCGAGGTGAGATTAATTCTTACGTTATGGCTTTCAGAGTAGTTATCAGTTATATATCTGTTAAATGGGAAAGTCTAGTGGTCCCCTTGGTGCTTTTTGATAGGAGTAGGATAAATACCAGCACTGGGTTTCATTTTGTCTCTTCTCTTCATCATCCCTCACAAAACACACTTACACTATGTAAAGACTTAGAGGCAATGGGTGAAAATTGACAATTTTTGGTTAAAAATCAAAGTTTTTGTTTTTTTGCAGGAAAAAATAGTAATCAAATGGTAAAGAGAAAAATGTATTGATGTTTTTATTATTAATTTCATACATCTCAATGATGGATAAATCATATTTAAAGAGAAAAATTATACGCTCAGACCGGGACTTGAACCCGGGACCCTTGGTTTTCTAGTCCAAGTGCTCTACCATTTGAGCTACCTGAGCAAGTACCGATCTAAATGCAAATCTTTCTCTATATACGTTGAAATTCCCGCCCACCAAATGCTTTGAAGCCTTTGCTTCTATCTTTGCAAATGGCGGCCCCTATATTAAGAAGACATATTGGGAATTATACATTACATTATAAATGCCAGTACGGCTATTTTCGATGTTTTTATTATTAATTTCATACATCTCAATGATGGATAAATCATATTTAAAGAGAAAAATTATACGCTCAGACTGGGACTGAACCCGGGACCCTTGGTTTTTCTAGTCCAAGTGCTCTACCAACTGAGCTACCTGAGCAAGTACCGATCTAAACGCAAATCTTTCTCTATATACGTTGAAATTCCCGCCCACCAAATGCTTTGAAGCCTTTGCTTCTATCTTTGCAAATGGCGGCTCCTATATTAAGAAGACATATTTGGGAATTATACATTACATTATAAATGCCAGTACGGCTATTTTCGATGTTTTTATTATTAATTTCATACATCTCAATGATGGATAACCGTCTGAGCGTATAATTTTTCTCTTTAAATATGATTTATCCATCATTGAGATGTATGAAATTAATAATAAAAACATCGAAAATAGCCGTACTGGCATTTATAATGTAATGTATAATTCCCAAATATGTCTTCTTAATATAGGGGCCGCCATTTGCAAAGATAGAAGCAAAGGCTTCAAAGCATTTGGTGGGCGGGAATTTCAACGTATATAGAGAAAGATTTGCGTTTAGATCGGTACTTGCTCAGGTAGCTCAAATGGTAGAGCACTTGGACTAGAAAACCAAGGGTCCCGGGTTCAAGTCCCGGTCTGAGCGTATAATTTTTCTCTTTAAATATGATTTATCCATCATTGAGATGTATGAAATTAATAATAAAAACATCGAAAATAGCCGTACTGGCATTTATAATGTAATGTATAATTCCCAAATATGTCTTCTTAATATAGGAGCCGCCATTTGCAAAGATAGAAGCAAAGGCTTCAAAGCATTTGGTGGGCGGGAATTTCAACGTATATAGAGAAAGATTTGCGTTTAGATCGGTACTTGCTCAGGTAGCTCAAATGGTAGAGCACTTGGACTAGAAAACCAAGGGTCCCGGGTTCAAGTCCCGGTCTGAGCGTATAATTTTTCTCTTTAAATATGAAGAAAAATGTATGCCTGAACCGGGAATCAAACACCAAACCTTCAGCTTTCTGTGCTGATGCTCTTAACCATTAGTTAATTCTCTTTACCATTTGATTAGAATAATTTAGTTGTGTACATTAATTTAGGAAAAATCCAAGGAGCAAGTCCTCCGGGAGGGACTTTAAGCTGTGGGTCCCGATTCTGAAGATTTTCAGGCTCGTAAAAGATCCTTAAGTCTGACTGAAAAGGCCTCTAAGCAAAATTTACCGAATTTTCCCATCCTAGTACTACCTTGGTTTCCTAGATGTCAGTATGAGGTGGAACGCTGACCACAGACCACTCAAATGACATCTATACAAAAACAAGTGTAACTAAATTAGTATGGTTCAAATTCTTCCCTTAGGGGGAGAGCGCCTAAATCTCTGTTAAGAGAAACATGGGCTTACAAGATACAAGAAGACATTAATTTACTTATTTCTATCATAGTAACAGCTTTAGCTTCTTAATATCAATTTAATAAATAATGCTTTAGCTATGTGGAGTCCCTTCATGTCTTCTTCAGGTAGAAGCCATTCATTGTGTATTTGTGAATGATGATTCATTGCATTTGAATGTGGGACCAAGAGAGTAAGGTAAAGGAAGGATTTCTGCTTGGATGGGAATGTAGCCTGAATTAGCTCAGTGGTTAAGAGCATCAGCATGGAAAGTTGAAAGTTCAGGGTTCGATTCCCGGTTCAGGCATAAATTTTTCTCTTTACCATTTCATTAGAATAATTTTGAATATACTTATTTCAATCATAGCTTCTTAATATTAAATAAAAAAAAAGTACCTTACTTTACAGATTGCCAAAGTTTCATGAACCTATGATACTTAGAACATAGTATAATGATGTCATATTTAAATGGCTGCACTATTTAAATCCACAGCGATCACAAATTATCAGCGATACCCACACTAGTAGGGATATCGCTGACTAGTAACCACCGATGACCACACTACTAACCAGCAATAAACCCACCGACACAGCATATCTGTGGTTTCAATCTGTAACAACAAACTTTCAGTAACTCATGCAACGGAATTTTCTGAAATTGTATTGTATTCTCAGAATGTTGGTTGGTACTGTTAAACATGTCAGGGGAGGGGGGTTGTGAGTGAAGGTTACTCTTGTGCTAGTTTCTAAGTGCAGTTCACAGTAGCACGTTTAAAAATAAAGAATTTTTTATTATTTTGTATTGTATTGTAAGCCTATGTTTTCCCTTTACAGAGATTTAGGCGCTCTCCCCCTACAGGGAAGGATTTGAACCATACTAATTTAGTTACACTTATTGTTTATTTTTTATTATTTCACTCACCTCATACTTCATATGTGAGTGAAATAATAAAAAATAAACAATATTAAAAAACCTCATAGTGTTATTTCCTATCTACATAACTTAATTAGTTACACTTGTTTTCATATAGATGTCATTTTGAGTGGTCCGTGGTCAGCGTTCCACCTCATACTGACATCTAGGAAACCAAGGTAGTACTAGGACGGGAAAATTCGGTAAATTTTGCTTAGAGGCTTTTCATTCAGGTTTAAGGATTTTTTACAAGTCTGAAAATCTTTGGACTCAGGACCCATGGCTAATAGTCCCTCCCGGAGGACTTGCCCCTTCGATTTTTCCGTCCTAAAATGTCCATCAACCCCGGCCGGGTTTGAACCCATGACCCACGGAACCAGAGGCAAGGAGCATAACCACTAGTCCACCGCAGCCGATTTTTTCATAACAATACAAAATACAGTATTAAAAAAAACAGTAAAAGGAGTCATGCCCGGATAATTACATCCACGGATAATCAGGAGTTTGCTGTGTATTAAATAAATGTGTTTCTGTTTGGAATACAGTTATATGTTTATAATTGTGTTCATAGTTAAATATGGGAAATAACATTATGAGGTTCTTAATTCGTAAATTAATGAGTCATTTTTAACATCTTACTTCATATTTTATGTTTTTTCAAACACGGGAACTAGTTTTCAAGAGAAGGATCTCTGTCATTTTCAACCGACATTATGACTACCGGATTTTCGTTGGAATCTCCATCAATAACGTTGCCATCTGGTGTTGATTTGATGAACTTTGAGATGAGGTCACGTTCATCGGGAATCTCGAAATTCATGGATCTAAATTTGTTCTTCTGAATATATATCTTCTCCCAAATTGTTAATTCTAAAGGTTTTTCCAAATGTTTTAAAAGTTGGGCTTCTTTTTCAATTTTATGATTCTCCAATAAACTATGTGCTGCAATAGATGATTTTTCAATTTCACCATTTTTAATATTTCTGAAGTGTTCCTTAGTGCGAGTGTCCAAATTTCTTTTTGTTTTTCCTATGTATACTTTATTGCAGTCCTTACAATTAATATTTGAAGAGAAAAATTATACGCTCAGACCGGGACTTGAACCCGGGACCCTTGGTTCAAGTCCCGGTCTGAGCGTATAATTTTTCTCTTCAAATATGATTTATCCATCATTGAGATGTATGAAATTAATAATAAGAACATCAACCTTACAATTAATTTGATAAATTCCAGATTTTTTGCTATTTAGGATGTTCAATTTCTTATTAGTTATTAATAGATTACCAAGGCTAAATTTATTTATCGGTGCTAATGTAATATTGAATTTCTTGAACATTTTTTTGAAATTTGTTATGTATTTCAGGATGATAAGTAATTTTCTTAAATTTTTTTCCTTTCTTTGAATCAGATTGCAGGGTAGTGTATTCTTTTAATCTTTTTTGTTGTCTGAATTTCTTTAATTTATTTACAATTATTTCTTTTCCAAAACCATTTCAGTTGGCTATGTTCAAAATGTGATTATATTCTTTCTTAAAATCCTCTTCATTTAATGAAACATTTAATAATCTTTATATATTAAATAGTCCACCGCTGTGGTGTCGAGGTAGCGTGCTGCCTTGTCACGCAGCAGGCCCGGGTTCAATCCCCGGTCGGGGAAGTTTTTCTGGGTGAGGTTTTTATCGGGGTTTTTCCTCACCTGTAAGACAAATGTCAGGAAAACTTTAAGGCCCAAACAGTCCCCGAAATCATATGGCCATCATCTTCATCATCATCCTTATCATTATGATCATCACCATCATCCTTCACCGGTGTGGAAAGCAACGGGAAGCTACCACACCTACACAATTCCCTAGTAAAGCTGCAAGCATAGCATGAAAATCGTATGATTGCAGTGAAGGACCTGCCTTCGGGCAGAATTACAATGGATGGATGGATTAAATTTGGGAATTTTTAATATTATGAGGTTCAGTTAATAAGGATTAAATGAATCGTGATTTCTTCTTACCTCATACTTCTATGTTTTTTTAAACACAGCACTGCAGTATCGGCGACCCATTGTCACCATCGTCAGCTGTTTTCACGACTGTCAATTTTTTTTTGCCGGTTATCCAAACTGCCTTCTGGTGTTCTTCGAGGTTCTGGACGAACCGAGCTTGATTACAAAGTTCTTCAAAAATACAACAGATGGCAGTTTAGAAAATGATTAATTCAAAAGAACACCAGATGGCAGTTTGGAGAGTAATTCCTTCAAAAGAACACCAGATGGCAGTATGGATAATTACCGGCAAAAAAAATTGACAGTCGTGAAAACAGCTGACGATGGTGACAATGGGTTGCCGATACTGCAGTGTTGTGTTTAAAAAAACATAGAAGTATGAGGTAAGAAGAAATCACGATTCATTTAATTCTTATTTAATAATCTATAAATCAAACTGTTGAAAATTGCATGTTTATGCACAATATGATTGAAACCTGAAGATTTTATATAATTGTCTGTATGAGTATTCTTCCTATATATATTGAATTCAAGTTTTCCTTGTAGTTCATTCCTTATTAAGTCTTCTTCTTCTTCTCCCTTCCAAGTATTAGCCCAAGGCCTGTTACGATCCTATAGAAAATTTTCCCTCCAGCGTTTCATAGGACGGCCCAGTGATCTTTGTCCTCTTGGTATATAATTATAAACAGCTTTGGGGATCCGATTGAATCCTTATTAAGTAAAGGTCCAAAAATGGGATTTGTTTATCCTTTTCCAATTCCATAGTAAATTTTACAGCTTCATCTTGAAGGTTGAGTAATTTCAATGCATCTTCAATATATTTAGAATTTATCACAGAGAAAATATCATCTACATATCTATACCAACATTTGAACATCCAGGGATAAACATTGGTGATATGAGACACTTAGGGCCGCATGCAAATACATTAGTCTCTACACAAATTACTTGCAATCACTGGTGAGCTGACTCACCGTGAGCAATTGCTGAGATCGAATTAACGGCCGACTTACCGGTCAATGTTGAAAGTTGACGTTTTCGTAATATTGGCAACGAATTACCCAGAATTCTCAGCGATAAAACCACTTCCGTTATTTTCGTCTGCTATAGAGGAACGCATTTACGCTTGCGTCCCGCAAATAATACCGTATACAACGACATCTGCATCATGCAATATTATGCCGATTCTCCTGTTCTTCCAGTTGAATTCTTTGGTAGACTCTATCAAATTCCTCTTCCCTGTGTATACCGAAAACATGATCGAAGTCTTCAAGGTCCGACATCTTGGATAAAGCTGCAAAGGTTTCAAACTACATCGGTTCCCTTCGAGATTTTCACGATAAGTTTCTATCTTGAGCTATGATCTTAAGGTACCTCGTCGGGTAGCTTACAATTATTATCGCGTGAATAGATTTCTGAGTAAGCAAAATGTATTAGGATAATACTTTCTCAGTAGAGAACGCCTTTTACGGTCTAATGCATTTATAAATTCGACCCTAAATAACACATAAATAAATTTGTCAAAAATGGTGAAAGTGGGTTACCCATAGCCATATTTTGTACATAGCCAATTTAAATGGTTTTGGAAAATAAATAATTGTAAATAAATTAAAGAAATTTAGACAACAAAAAAAGATTAAAAGAATACACCACCCTGCAATCTGATTCAAAGAAAGGAAAACAATTCAAGAAATAACTTATCATCCTGAAATACATAACAGATTTAAAAAAAAAATTCAAGAAATTCAATATTACATTGGCACCGATAAATAAATTTAGCCTTGGTAATCTTATTAATAACTAATAAGAAACTGAACACACCAGATAGCAAACAATCTGGAATATATCAAATTAATTGTAAGGACTGCAATAAAGTATACATAGGAAAAACAAAAAGGAATTTGGACACTCGCACTAAGGAACATTTCAGAAATATTAAAAATGGTGAAATTGAAAAATCAGCTATTGCAGCACATAGTTTATTGGAGAATCATCAAATTGAAAAAGAAGCCCAACTTTTAAAACATTTGAAAAAACCTTTAGAATTGACAATTTGGGAGAAGATATATATCCAGAAGAACAAATTTAGATCCATGAATTTCGAGATTCCTGATGAACGTGACCTCATCTCAAAGTTCATCAAATCAACACCAGATGGCAATGTTATTGACGGAGATTCCAACGAAAATCCAGTAGTCATAATGTTGGTTGAAAATGAGAGAGATCCTTCTCTCGAAAACTAGTTCCCATGTTTGAAGAAACATAAAATATGAGGTAAGATGTTAAAAATTACTCATTAATTTATAATTGTGTGTTACAGGAACACATCTCTGTGTTTGTGCTGAATGGTTACGAGGACTTGGAACTGTTTAAGGATTTGGAAGCCGAAGACTTGGATTATCTGGGAATTACTAATCCTGAGCATCGCGCCAAAATACTGACAGCTGTACAACTACTGCATGATTATGATTGTGGGTATTTCACTCAATATTGCTTGACTTTCATTCTTGATGGCGTTAAGGGCCGCATGCAAATACATTAGTCTCTACTCAAATTACTTCCAATCACTGGTCATGCATGAAAGTCGTCGTTTTTATAATATTGGCAAGAAATTACCCAGAATTCTCAGCGATAAAACCACTTCTGTTATTTTCGTCTGCTAGAGGAACGCATTTATGCTTGCGTCCCGCAAATTATACCGTATACAACGATGTCCGCATTGCGCAATATTATGCCGATTCTCCTGTTCTTCCAGTTGAATTCTTTGGTAGGCTCTATCAAATTCTTTTTCTCCACATATACCGAAAACATGGTTGAAGTCTTCAAGGTCCGACATCTTGGATAAAGCAGCAAGGTTTCAAACTACATCGGTTCCCATCAGGTTGCTCACGATTCATTTCTCTGCTAAGTCACCTCGCCAGGTAGCTTAGGAATTTCAACAATTATTATTGCATGAACAGATTTTTGAGTATGCAAAAATGTATTTGGATGCAACTTTCTCAGCAGAGTACAGGCAGAGAACGACTTTTACGGTCTAATGCGTTCATAGATTCGAGCCTAAGGCCGGTGTTCAAGAACCAAGCTCTCTAGGTCATGCCATCTCCATCTTCCATAAGTTGAGGTTTTCATCTTTTAATTGTTCCCGGAAACTTTTTTTAAAATAAATATGTTGTTATCATATGATGCTGAATAGAGTGAGCCAGTTAGAGTAGGTTCTGCATGGCCCACTTAATTAACCATGGAGAGACGGGCTGAGAGTCGCTCTTCATGGAAATTTGGTTCTTGAATACTGGTCTGAGAGTATAAAAATGTCCTACACTGCATTATAAAAAGTAAAGAAGTATGGTAAAATCAAATACCTCTCCTCATACAAATCTTCTAAGTAGATCGCGATTTCGACACCATAATGGTCTCATCTTCAGTACTTATTTGGTGACTGATGTTATGTCGATCGGAAGAAACTCTTCTTCTTCCCTCTGTTGGTGGACTGATGAACCTCTGGATCAGGTCAGAATTTGCGGGAATTTCGAAGTTCATAAGTTTTCCTTTGTTTTTCTGAATGTGGATCTTTTCCCAAACCGTGAGTTCCTTTTGTTTGTCTATTTGTTTAATTAGACTGGAACTCACGGTTTGGGAAAAGATCCACATTCAGAAAAACAAAGGAAAACTTATGAACTTCGAAATCCCCGCAAATTCTGACCTGATCCAGAGGTTTATCGGTCCACCAACAGAGGGAAGAAGAAGAGTTTTTCCGATTGACATAACATCAGTCGCCAAAATAGTACTGAAGATGAGACCGTTATGGTCTTGAAATCGCGATCTACTTAGGAGATTTGTATGAGGAGAGGTAGGAAACATTTGATTTTACCATAAATTAAACCTCAGAGTGGTTAATTCCTGTAAAAGTTAAAAAAAAAGTAAAGAAATATCTTGTGATCTTTAAGTGTCGAGTTTTATGTACTCCGCATGTGCCTGAGAATAGATTTGTAATGTTGTTGTGCTTGTAGCTCCTGATAGTCCTGGGGACACGGATGGAGATGATCCAGTCTCCAGCAGCGAAGAAGAGGATGAGGAAGACGCGGGATCTTCCCAGCAACAGCAACACAATCCAGATTCAGAATCTGCGAGCAAATCATCATTTCAGAGACTTCAATTCCCTCGCGATTCAGGCTGCTACGATTCTTCGAGTGCAACAATAGACTGTCACCATCGCCATTATCACCACAAGAAACTGTTGCAGACGAGTTCCACGTTGCAATATCACCATCATCGCAAATTGTGTTGTGGTTACTCCAAGTGCAGTATGGAGCAGGTACGGACGCATGAATGCAACGACAGAGAAACTCCGAACAATCTGGACTCACATGCATTGCAGCAGTGTCCGCCAGAGAGCAACACTGTGCCCTGCGCAGTCGCAGACAATACGGATTCTGATCCGCAGCTCTCTCTTCCCCAACAAAACTTCCTTCCAAACATTCCAGTAACTTCTTCCAGTATTGTATCTTCTGTCTCCCAACTCACCCCAACGAGGGGCGTAACGAGTGCTTCCTCTTTGTCTTCTTCCCCAGGCGCATTGAGAGCCAAATTTAATTTAGAATCATGTCGCAAGGCAACGAACCCATCACCTTTAGCAAGCTTAAGAAACTGCAGTGGTAAAAAGATGGCTTTGGATTCGTCTAAATGTTCGCCGTCCAATGCGTTTGTTACGATGACGGCACCGACAGATGGACCTGTGATAGAGGAGAGCAACACAAAGTTGACGATGGTGAAGTACGTGGTGGGAGGGAACAGCGACTTGGGTTTGGGTTGTGAAAGCGGTAACGTGATGATCGGTATAGGACGGGGTAATGCGGGTTGTTGTCTCAGTGAGAAATCGAGCGATTCTGGCGTCAGTTCGAGTTCTCTGTCGTCTGCAAACCCTAAGGACAGTTGTGGGAGAAAAGAAATGAGAGCTTTGTACACAAATCATTGCGTCGTCGAGAGTCCCACTAGAAACTTCTCTAGCTACGCTAGTAACAATGAGCATCGATCTTCCCCCACTACAAGCGCCAAACAGTGAATCAACATAATCAAATAGCAAATAAGATCGAAAGTGTGACCATTCATTTATCTTCTGGTAATTATTTACCAATGATTTAGTTCATATGAACAATGAAAAGTGAACTATTAGTTCATTGTAACAATGGCAATATTAATAAAGAATAGTATATTGAACTATTATAGGAAATATCACATGAGGTTCAATTTAAAATAAAATTCTTTTAATCACACCTCATATCTATCTATCTATCTATAATGGCATAGCCCATTGTTGAGCCATAGCCTCTCGTTTATAAGGAGTTACATGTATTGGGTTCGTTTTCGTTTATCAGATTGTCGTTGTTGTGAGCTGCTTTCATGATTTCCATCTCTTCGAGTACGTTTATCTTCGCTGGATTATTTTCTCTGTGCATTACTATTAAGGTGTTTTCAATATTTAACATGCGATGTCCTTCATGGATAACGTGTTTTGCATAGCTTGATTTCCCTTCTGCGTGAATGAAGTCTCGAAAATGTTCTTTGAATCTGATGTTAAAACTCCTGTTTGTCCTTCCTATATAAAATTTGTTGCAGTCCTTACATGTCAGTTTATAAACTCCTTTGCTGTTGAAAATAACACATTTTATATAGGAAGGACAAACAGGAGTTTTAACATCAGATTCAAAGAACATTTTCGAGACTTCATTCACGCAGAAGGGAAATCAAGCTATGCAAAACACGTTATCCATGAAGGACATCGCATGTTAAATATTGAAAACACCGTAACAGTAATGCACAGAGAAAATAATCCAGCGAAGATAAACGTACTCGAAGAGATGGAAATCATGAAAGCAGCTCACAACAATGACAACCTGATAAACGAAAACAAACCCAATACATGTAACCCCCTCTACCAGATCTTCAGTGAAACACCAGTTTTGAATCCTGCTGATGATGGGACAAGTCCCGAAAGCGCTACAGTTAAATAATTGATTAAGTTGAGGAGACGGAACTTTCAGGTGAATATTCCATAATTTTATATTTTAATTTTGAATAATACCTCAACGGAACACATCATGAATCTTATAAAAGTTAATTAGTGTCCTTTATTAACCATCAGAATTTTTTTTTTCTGCAGGCAGGTGCCAAGGCGGCTTTACCAAATAGTGATTCAAACCAAATGAATAAATAAATATCAAAACAGAACAAACCTTATTGTCATTAACTCTAAAGTTCATTGTTAAAAGCTGTTGTCGTATTTCACTTTGATAAATGCCTCGATCACCACGATTGCTATATTATTGTTTCAACTTGTCAGTCATTGCAATAATTTTGATTGAATAAAACGTATCTCTTCTGCTTTGTTGCCAATTTATAATGTCGAGTAAAAGGAAAGAAAAATTAGTACCGAAGAGAGAAAAAAATTAGTGTTGCCGCTTAAAGTAAAAAATAAAAATGCTTGACCGTTTATACATGTTGGCGAGTCGTTTGTGTCTAGATCACGCTGTTTCAATGTCAATGAATCAAGAAATCCGAAGATAAAATAAGGAATTCTGTTGCAGTATTCACGACTGAATATCAATTTTAATTGAAAGACCTTTTAAAAGCAGCAAAACAGGAAACAATTACTATGTTCTATAAGTCCTTGCCTAAACCTGACAGTAATAATTAATAGAAATTCTTCAAAATCTCTCATCAATTGATTTTATTATGACTATTTAACTCATGTCCCAAATGCTAGTCAATGACCAATCATGTTTCAATGAATTTTGTTTTACAACTAATGACAGTCGTGTTTCACCTCGCTCTTTATCAATTTCTCTTTATCAGCTGATGCTTTTGTGATAAAGAAAGCTCCTCCTCTTTAATGTTCTAAACAGGACAGAACATTATTTTTCTCCAACAAATACACTGAATATAGCAAATAATGAACAGATTCCTTGATTTTACTGAGTTGTTTACTAAAAAAATAAATGAATAACCCGTAATGTTGATTATGATATATAGTTTGATGCGTTTCATTATTTCTCCACTTGGGTGCACTCTTACAATATTGCGATCTTATTTGGCAATAAATAATATGATCTAGTTGCAGTGAATGAACATAACCTCACATTTCTGATTTGTTTTCAAACATCGTCGTTTACATTAAATATATAAATATTTTAAAATAACTATAGTCAAATAATGATTTGTGAGTAAACAGCTTAATTTTATTCGTTAAATAGTCCTAACAAATGCCACTCTTGATTTCCATATTCGTGGTTTCTGTATTCACGGTATATTTGTGGAACATATCCCCCGTGAATAAGGAGCTTTTACTGTACCTCATAGTGATATTTCCTATAATAGTTTCAATTCTACTGCTAATATCATTCTCTGCAATGACTAATGAAGTCTCTTGCAGACAATTGTTCCTTATTCTTTAACGGATTTTAACCATGTTGGGTAAAAGTATGGATGGATCAAGTAACTTAAGAAAAAATACTTTATAACATGTGATACGAAAAATTGTTCCAAGTTCCAATCATACACCATGTGAAATCACCAACAAATGCAAAGTGGTTTATACTATGGAATCACCGGATGCAGCCAACATATACACAATATTTGATGATTATATTATATATTAAATTTGGGAATTTTTAACATTATGAGGTTCAATTAATAATAATTAAATGAATCGTGATTTTTTCTTACCTCATACATCTATGTTTCTTTAAACACAGCACTGCAGTATCAGCGACACTTTGTCGTCATCGTCAGCTGTTTTCACGACTGTCAATTTTTTCCTCCTTTTTGCCGGTAATTATCTAGACTGCCATCTGGTGTTCTTTTGAAGGAATTCCTCTTCAAACTGCCATCTGGTGTTATTTTGAATGCATCATTTCCTAAACTGCTATCTGTTGTATACAAAGTTCTTCAAAAATACAACAGATAGCAGTTTAGGAAATGATTCATTCAAAATAACACCAGATGGCAGTTTGAAGAGGAATTCCTTCAAAAGAACACCAGATGGCAGTCTAGATAATTACCGGCAAAAAGGAGAAAAAATTGACAGTCGTGAAAACAGCTGACGATGACGACAAAGTGTCGCTGATACTGCAGTGCTGTGTTTAAAGAAACATAGATGTATGAGGTAAGAAAAAATCACGATTCATTTAATTATTAATATTTGATGAACCTGAAAGCTAATCTAACACAATTTAAGCACTCTAACCTGTGAAAGAATGCAACACCCAAAAATAAATAATAAATTATGAAATTCTGAAGTATGTGTGTACAGTTAATTAGTACATACTCTATGTTGGCTGCACTGCAACGTGTCTTTGTTGTTTCATAGAATATTCGTTAAAATCAGTATGGCTGCCACGTCTTCATGCTGCATATGTAGTTAAATATCATAGACTATTTAACTCATGCCCCAAATGGGAATCAATGACTTAGCACATTTCTATGATTTTTTATTTACAACCAATCACAGTCGTGTTTCGTCTAGAATTTACCAACTGAAGTTTATCATAATAAAGAAAGCACCTCCTTTTTAACATTCTGAATAGATCATAGCATTATTTTGCAGTGACCGACTCTGTAAGAAATACAGCTACCAGATTGTATATATAGTACATGGATGTCAGCAGAAAGCGCATGCGATAGATAATATAAAAAACATTTGTAACAATTGATTATATCACAAAAAAAAAAGAAACCACTGTTTGCATTTTCTTAAACAAATTATTTTCCAGGAAATGACGTTCCAGAAAAATGTAATTGACATATTTACATCATAGGACATCAGAAATTAATTAATACCTATAACGTTGGTTATAAATTTCTCCACTAGGGTGCATTCTTACAACATTGCGATCCTTTGGCAATAAATAATATGATCTGGTTGCAGTGATGAACAAAAGAAGCAAATGAAGCATACCAATTGTTTCTCATTTGTTTTTAAACATCGCCGTTTACATTAAATATATAAGTATTTTAAAATAACTATAGTTAAATAATGATTTGTGAGTAAACAGCTTAATTTTATTCGTTAAATAGTCCTAACAAATGCCACTCTTGATTTCCTAATTCTCTAGATAAATTCACTCCTCACTTCATGAGTTGTGAATTTATCGATAATTTGGAAATCATTCGTGGCATTACTTATGAAAAATATGTTGAAATAATCGTTAGAAAAAATGTAAAAATCATTGTAAATGGTGGGAAATAATTTGAAAAAATGAAACCCTAAGAATGAAATTTGACAGGAGTTTATGACGGAATTAAAACAGTCGCATCACAGGTTGTAAAGTTTTGCCATAACTTAAGTTATAAAATTGGCATGAATAATTTTGGGAGAAATACAAATGTGCAATCTTAAGAAAAAACTGCCCCTAGAGGAAATATGAGAAAACAAAAGTACGGAACAACAGAATGAAACAAATTTGTCATTGAATTCTATAAAGTAGAAGAGACACAAGTGGATATGATGATGATGATTCTTAGCATATCACAGAGGATAGAAACTGGTCACACTTTCTGTACCTCCTATAATCAGGGCTGGGTTTTTTCTTGGTGAATTTTATTTGAAAATCTTTATGTGAATTTTTTATGTCATTTGTTTAAAAAAAATAAAAATAAATATCCTCAACTCGTGTCCAACTCAGGTTCCAGTCGAGGGATGAAATAAGGTAAAATTGCCTATATAGAGATCTGTGAATGATAATGGTGCTGGCCTGATGCACCATCACGGGGACAAATAAACAAAATGTATGAGGTGAGTATGGAGAAATGGTGGAATGAAATTGTGGCAGGGAAAAACGAGAGAAAACGCCGAGAAAATAATTTAAACATTTTGTTTATTCATTCTTACCTCTTACAGTTGTTTTTGTCGAACATGTGTTTCAGGACTTTTTAGCTCCATCGTCATAGATTACAACTATAAGAGGTAAGAATGAACAGACAAAATGTTTTAATTATTAAACAAACCTCATAATTAAGTTATGTAGGTAGGAAATAACAATATGAGGTTTATTTTAATTTTGTTGAGTTGTTTCTTGACTCACCTCATACTTCTTAACTCCCACGCAGGCTCGAGTTTCTTCACTGCATTTGTGACATTCTCAATGCTGTATTACGTTCACAACTGATGTCCAACGGCCTCCTCTCCTGCAGACTGACTTCTGTGCCATCTGATGGCTGACCGACGAACTTCCAAATCAATCCCCTCTCCTTATCACCGGGTATTTCAAAATTCATAGTTGTGTTTTTATTCTTGCATATGTAAATGTTTTCCCAAATTGTGAGTTCCTTCAGTTTTTCCAATTGTTTAAGTAATTTTGTTTTGGCTTCTATTCTATGTTTTTCTGACCAGGCATGTGCAGCTATTGCAGATTTTTCTGTTTCTCCATTTTTAACATTTCTGAGGTGTTCCTTTAATCTTGTATTTAGATTCCTTTTTGTTTTTTGTAATGATTGTGAAAGGATATACATAGGAAAAACAAAAAGGAATCTAAATACAAGATTAAAGGAACACCTCAGAAATGTTAAAAATGGAGAAGAAACAGAAAAACATAGAATAGAAACCAAAACAAAATTACCTAAACAATTGGAAAAACCGAAGGAACTCACAATTTGGGAAAACATTTACATATGCAAGAATAAAAACACAACTATGAATTTTGAAATACCTGGTTATAAGGAGAGGGGATTGATTTGGAAGTTCGTCGGTCAGCCATCAGATGGCGCAGAGGTCAGTCTGCAGGAGAGGAGGCCGTTGGACATCAGTTGTGAACGTAATACAGCATTTAGAATGCCACAAATGCAGTGAAGAAACTCGAGTCTGCGTGGGAGTTAAGAAGTATGAGATGAGTCAAGAAATGAAACAAAAAAAAAACCTCTTAATGTTACTTCCTATTGTATTTTAAAATAAACACTGAGAAAAACCTGCCCAAGCTCTGTTTTGTCCACCACAAAACCCACTTGGAGTGACTGGGACTCGAACTTGGGAGCCTAGCGGTGAGAGGCGAGCATCTAACTGCTTGCACCATGGAGTCACCCTCGAGAAATAATGTGTTTGAATTGGAATGCCTGGTAGCTTAGCGATCAAGAGCACTGGTGTACAGAACCAGAGATATTGGGTTCAAATCCTGATTTGGGTGTATATTTTTCACTTCAAATAAAATCTGATATACTTAGGATAAAATCTACAAAGATATATTAATAATGCTTATATGTAAATCTATTGTCAAGATGTGACATCCAAGTATAGGGAAGGAAGAAGGATAATAACTTTGTTAACCCCCCCCCCCCTCCTAGAGCATTAGCTACATACATACCGTATTTTACAAACTATGAGACGCACCTTAATTTTTAAGCAATTTTTTTAAAAGTAACATATTTACTTACTTTTTTACTTTTGAGGGCCTCTCCACTTTTCAGCGGTTACCCTGTATTCCCATTCGCCATTCTTGCCGATCACGCCATTCATCCTCCCCCAGACCTCGGTCGTTCATCAATCTATGGATCTCTCCTCTCCAAGTCCTCTCCAAGTTGTTCTTGGTCTGCTCCGTTTCCTTCTACCAGAAGGTGACCATTCCAAAAGAGTTTTGGGTCACCTATCATTCTCCATTCTCCTGACATGGCCATACCACTGAAGAGCTCGTCTTTCGATCCTTTCCACCACTGTCTCCTCCATATCCATCATCTGCCTCACTACTTCATTTCTTCTTCTTTCCAACCTGGACACCCTGGCACTGCATCTTATTCCATCCATCTCCACTGCCAAGATCTTAGTTTTTTGTCCCTCTACCAAAGTCCATCGCACCATAAGTCATTATGCTTTCCACAACAGACTTCAAAATCCTCTTCTTCGTGTGGTTTGACATGGTCCTACTCCACAGTACTCCATTCAACATTTTTATGGCTCTTCGTGCTTGTACTAACCTGCTATCTACTTCAGCTTTACAACTCCCTGATTCATCAATAAGTGATCCCAAATATTTAAATTTTTTAACAGCTCTAATAATTCCTTGGGATAGGGATATATCTCGTCCACTTCCTCCTACTACAAGATATTCAGTTTTTTCCATGTTTACTCTTAATCCTCCTATTTCAAAAGCATTTAGAAGTTTTCTCATCATGTATTTCACATCCTCACGACTCTGAGCTATCAACACTTGATCGTCTGCAAATAATAAGGAATGTATTGTGCCACCTAAGTAACATATTTACCATTTTAATTATTAGATTGCAAAGCCATACTAAAAAAATCTTAGTTTGTAAATCTGTTCTGATCTTTAAAATCCCTGAAAATCGTCATCTGAACTTTCTTCTTCTTCCTCTTCGTCATCGTTGTTCTCTTCATATGTAAAATGGTCTTCACTGCCATCGAGAGCGGTAACTACGCCACACTTCTTGAAAGATTTAACAATAATGTCTTCTCTCACTCTACACCACGACTGTTTTATCCACCGACACACTTGTTTGATTGTATGTCGTTTTAAAGCTCTCTTCAGCGTGAATCCCTGTTGGGTTTCATCCATCATCCATTTGTTCGAGTTCACTGGCATCATACACTGTAATGATACATCATAGAGAAGACAGTGTATTAGGTTTGTGATGGTGGGGCGGCAGGGAGACAGTGTTAGCAAGCTTGTGAATCCCCGCAACTCATGTTTGTTGCATCAGTGCACTGCTGCTGCCAGTTGAATCCAATGTTGCCAGATAGAGACAGGTTTTCCGCGGCATCAAGTATATGACCTTTTTAAAACTGGCGGGAATCTTAAATCAATCTTCTTCTCCTTCCTTCCAAATATTAGGCCAAGGCCTGTTATGATCCTATAGAAAATTTTCCCTCGAGCGTTTCATAGGACAGCCCAGAGATCTTCGTCCTCTTGGTATATAATTATAAACAGCTTTGGGGATCCGATTTGAACTCATTCTTTCAAGATGGTGTTTCCAATTTAGTTGGTACTGTTTAATATATTCCAAAGTTGGGGTAGTCTTCAATTCTTTTAAGATATCGGTATTCCTTTTCCGATTACATCTGGTGTAACCCGCTGTTCTGCGCATGAATCTCATTCCACAAGCCGTTATTCTGCTTTCATGTTGTCTTTTTAGTTTCCATGCTTCACTACCATATGTCAACACTGGTCCAACCAAAGTGTTATGTAAACGTAATTTTCCGGGAAATTCTCGTATAAGACTTGAAAGCAAAATAATAGTCCCTTCGATTGGTTGCTGGTCAAAGGAAGGCAAGACCAGTGATAGGGCAGCCATCTTATAAGGTTCTGGTCAGACTTTTCTGGAGAAGAAAAGAAAATAAAGGAAAGAAGAAATGGAAGAAAAGAAAGACTCCCTAGCCCTCGGATGCCCTAATAGCATCGGGGTCGAAAAAACAAGAGTTAACCAAGAGAGGTTAGATCCATAGTAATTCTGCCCGAAGGCAGGTCCTTCACTGCAATCATAGCATTTTCATGCTATGCTTGCAGCTTTACTAGGAAATTGTGTAGGTGTGGTAGCTTCCCGTTGCTTTCCACACCGGTGAAGGATGATGATGATAATGGTAAGGATGATAATGATAAGGATGATGGCCATATGATTTTGGGGACCGTTTGGGCCTTAAAGTTTTCCTGACATTTGTCTTACAGGTGAGGAAAAACCCCGATAAAAACCTCACCCAGAAAAACTGCCCTGACTGGGGATCGAACCCAGGCCCGCTGTGTGACAAGGCAGCACGCTACCTCGAGACCACAGCGGTGGACTAGAGGTGAGATAGTAAAGTTAAAAGTGTCTGGTATAAATAAGTGGAAGAAAGGATGAAATACCAGATCGGTTAAAGATAAAAGTAAGGAGCAAAACACAAGTCAGTGGAAGCAATGTTTTGCTCAGCTTGGGCACCTTGAGGTCGCCATCCACATATCCCCTAGATGGGTACGCTGAGGGATTTAAATCAATCACTGAACATATATATACTAATTTTGAAGGCCCTCAGGGGTCCTCATCTAGGGGATATGTGGATGGCGACCACAAGGTGCCCAAGCTGTGCAAAACATTTCTTCCACTTACTTGTGTTTTGCGCTCTTTTAACTTTTCTATCTAACCTCTCTTGGTTAACTCTTGTTTTTTCGACCCCGACGCTATTAGGGCATCCGAGGGCTAGGGAGTCCTTCCTTTCTTCCATTTCTCCTTTCCTTTATTTTCTTTTCTTCTCCAGAAAAGCCTGACCAGAGGCTATAAGATGGCAGCCCCATCACTGGTCTTGCCTTCCTTTGGCCAGCAACCAATCGAAGGGACTATTATTATGCTTTCAAGTCTTATACGAGAATTTCCCATAAGGAAAATTTTCTATAGGATCGTAACAGGCCTTGGCCTAATACTTGGAAGGAAGAAGAAGAAGAAGAGTATAAGACGCGCCTGAATTTTGGAGGCAATTTTTCGAAGAAAAAAGTGCATCTTATAGTCTGTGAAATACGGTACATTTATGTAAATCTAATTTTTGTAATTCATTATAAAAAGACCCAGCCTTGTATATAATTATTGTGTACATAATTGACCTCATATCAAAAATTAGTCAATATCAGATGGTTCTCCTAGTCTTTCATCTTGATTCTGTTTTTTTTTTGTTACTGTAACTTTTATTTCTGTTTTCTTGTTATGATTGCAGCTAGTTTTGTTTTGTGTACATCGTTGTATAGTAGCTTATAAGTTATAAAGGCTTTGTCCATTCTTAATTATCGAATAAAATGATTTTTGAACTCCATTTATTGGGGAAAAAATTGTAACATAACCTTAATTTCAGGAAGAAGCAGGACTTAGAGAAGATGTTTGGAGTTGAAGTTAAGAAATGAAGGTATAGTATATTACGATGCGAGGTTGGGAAGTGGTTTTTTACAGAATCGAGGAAAATTTTTAAAAACCAAGTGACCGCTCGGTTTTTAATTCCCAAGATTCTGTAAAACACTTGACAAACATGCTTTGTACATTATTTTTTGCGCAATGGTGTTTTCAAAATAATAACATCTTTGTTGGAAATATTTGCGCTCATTATAAACAATTGATTAACATTAATAGTGTGGGCAATGTTTATTAGTTGAAACAACAGGAGGCTTTGAGACCAATTATTGATAATATGGCTGCAAGTTCATATTTATTGTTTTATCCATCCATCCATAGTAATTTTGCCCAAAGGCAGGTCCTTCACTGCAATCATAGCATTTTCATTCTATGCCTGCAGCTTTACTAGGGAATTGTAGGTGTGGTAGCTTCCCGTTGCTTTCCACACCGGTGAAGGATGATGATGATGATGGACATGTGATTTCGGGGACCGTTTGGACCTTAAAAGTTTTCCTGACATTTGTCTTACAGGTGAGGAAAAACCCCGATAAAAACCTCACCCAGAAAAACTTCCCTGACCAGGAATCGAACCCGGGCCCTCTGCGTGACAAGGCAGCACGCTACCTCGAGACCACAGCGGTAAACTTATTGTTTTATATTGTTTCAAATAAAGTTCAATTCATTTAAAATGCAGTGATTTGTTTCGTATAATTTATATTAACACTACCTTTTGGATATTTTTTATATATACATTGTACGTAGTATTCATAGAGGGCAATGGTTTTACTTCCTGCACGTGGGTGTAAATGTAATATTACAGTATAGTTATTTAGGTTGGCAACCCTGAAATGTAGGAAGTTGAACTTTCAATCATGCTTCCATTGCTGTAAGTACGACAAAACGCACTCGCGCAAAAAATATTTTATTTCATACTGTGTGAAATTTTGTGGGCCTTGGTGATCTAGAAGTTACATTTCTTGCATCTGGTCCGGAGGGTCAAGGGGTTAAATCCTAGGTGAGGTTCATAAAATTTTTTAGATCATCATCATCATCCTCCTCTTATCATGTTCTCCTTTCAGAAGGTCGATTCCAAATATGCCTCCAACCATCTCTTATCTTCCCATGCTTTGCTTCCATTTAGTTCTTCCCAGTTGTATCCTCTCTCTTATAGACTTTTCTTCACTTGGTTAATCCATCTTTCTCATGGTCGTTTTCCCTGTTTGTTGAGTTTTAACAGTCTTTGTGGTAGTCTTTCCTTTTTCGTTCTTTTTTAAATGTCCAAACCATTTTAGTCTACTTTCTTCTATGTCTGTTGTTAATTTTTCTACACTTAATGTCTCCCTGATTTTGTCATTCCTTATTCTGTCTCTCCTTGTTTTATGTACCATTCCACGTACGAATTTCATTTCTGTAGCTTGGAGCACAGTTTGTCCAACATTCTGATAAGTAATATTTCCATAAATTATATATATATAACAGTCCCCGAAATCATATGGCCATCATCATCTTCATCACCCTTATCATTATCATCATCATCCTTCACCGGTGTGGAAAGCAACGGGAAGCTACTACACCTACAATTCCCTAGTAAAGATGCAAGCATAGCATGAAAATGATGTTGAGTGATTCCGGGTTCTGTGGCCGTGGTCCATAGTTGGTGTTGATACCAGACGTTTCGCCCTCAACTGCGGAGGGCATCTTCAGTGGCGAGTGCTTCTAGGCGTGTTTCCTGGTCGGAAGCTCTACTTAGAGTGAACGCTGCGGGTGTTGTATTGATACTAGTGGTGAGAGCAGGGTGAGCGGGCGTGGCTCTTGCTGATTGGCTAATGGTCGTCTCCTTGTTGTCCCTAGTGTTGATGCATTTATTTTCTAGTGTACGGTACCAGGCCTTAGACAGTTTAATACCTTCCTCTTTTCTGTTATATTTTCCTTATGCTTGTGTATTTCTTATAGCCTCTCGATATAATCTAGGGAAATAATAGGAAGTTGTGGCTAAAACTTGTGTATCATCGAATAGAATCTGGTGTCCATTCATAATGGCATGTTCTGCTACAGCCGATTTATCCATTTCTCCTTGTCTGCAGAATGGACACCAGATTCTATTCGATGATACACAAGTTTTAGCCACAACTTCCTATTATTTCCCTAGATTATATCGAGAGGCTATAGAAATACACAAGCATAAGGAAATATTAACAGAAAAGAGGAAGGTATTAAACTGTCTAAGGCCTGGTACCGTACACTAGAAAATAAATGCATCAACACTAGGGACAACAAGGAGACGACCATTAGCCAATCAGCAAGAGCCACGCCCGCTCACCCTGCTCTCACCACTAGTATCAATACAACACCCGCAGCGTTCACTCTAAGTAGAGCTTCCGACCAGGAAACACGCCTAGAAGCACTCGCCACTGAAGATGCCCTCCGCAGTTGAGGGCGAAACGTCTGGTATCAACACCAACTATGGACCACGGCCACAGAACCCGGAATCACTCAACATCATGATTACCGGCCGTGAAAAGCCTGCATTCAACTATAGCATGAAAATGCTTGATTGCAGTGAAGGACCTGCTTTTGGACAGAATTACTATGGATGGATGGATATATATGTGTGTGTGTGTAAAAGTGACTAGCCTCATAGGCTAGTCATCACCATTTCTGACTACTGTGCATCATGAGGTCCTGGGTTCAATTCCCAGTCAGACCACGAATTTTACCTTCTTTTGATTGCCCACAAACTGGAATTTAGCTTAAGGACTATCACGGCATTTCATTATCATTATCGCCCATCATATCATTGGGGTAACGTAACTCCACCTTCCAGGTGCACCAACCAAAGAAATGGATTACAATTCTGGCAATATCAGCGGAGAAAGCCAGAAATGTCATAAAAAGACAACCTGGTGGCATTAGACAATATATATATATTTATATATGAAGTAATGGTTGTTCCTGTATTGATGTATGGATCAGAATGTTGGACGATCACTAAAAGACAAGAACAAAGATTGGAAGCAGCTGAGATGAGACTTTTAAGAAATATAGCAGGATATACTCTGCTGGATAAGAAAAAAATGAAGATATAAGAAAGGAACTAATTATTTTCAAACTTACAGACCGAATAATTAAATATAGGAACTATTTAAATTAGTATTGGGAAGTAAACATTATGAGGTTATATCATTAATAGTGAGCGGAGAACATATTTTTAACGACTCACCTCATATAATTTCAAATTTCTTTGATACCGGCGGTTTCAGACAATATCTTGTCCCTCTTCAGTGGAAGCCATGACTGAAGAGGGACAAGTTATTGTCTGAAACTGCCGGTATCAAAGAAATTTGAAATTATATGAGGTGAGTCAAAAATATGTTCTCCACTCACTATTAAAAATATAGGAATGCCTGGAAAGAACATGTTGATAGAATGCCAGAAGGAAGATTTCCAAAATTATTGCTAAATTATAAACCGCACGGAAGGAGAAATGTTGGATGCCCACACAGAATTCTAGCTTTCATGAAACTGGAACGAGCCAATAGGCTTAATCCCTGGATGATGATGATATAATATAACTGTGTGACTTAAGTAGACTTATTAACCGATCTTCATACAGGTTTTCAGGTACAGAGAGAGTGTTTAGCCTGTATCTGTTATGCTCTAAAGCTATTAGATGTAGGAGTTCATCTGAAACAAAAATTTAAAAATTGCTCTAGGAGTTACAATTTTTTTATATTTCACAACAAAACTCATTGTCACCATCATCATCATCCATGCAAGTATTAGGCCATGTGACCTGTTACGGTCTCAAAGAGGAGTTTTCCATCCAGCGCTTTTTTGGATGTCCCAGCCTTGGGGGCAATAATGAAGCGTGGCTTTTGGAATTCTATGAGACGGCATTCATTGAAGATGGGCTTTCCAGTTGTTCTGGTAGTTTTGTATATGGTGGAGAATGGGTTCTACATCCAAATCTTCCATAATTTCCTCATTTCTTTTATGGTCCCACTTTTTATAGCTTGCTGTACGGTGCATAAATCGCATCTTATTGTATGCTGTTAAAATAAACCAAGGTAGGTATTATAAAAAAAATCAGTAAAATCCATCCATCAGAAGTGAACGATGTACAGCCTTTGAAAAAAATGATGGCGCAACTCTTGATGGTGGAAAGTTAAAAGTTTTGAAGAGCGATTCACACGAGTAAGTTGTTACATGTGCTGTCTCCTTTGAGGTCAAATCCGGCGGCATTAGTAGCCAATCATATATTTATACCAATTGTTATTGAAAGAATTTCACAAATAAATTTATTAATTGAATTTCTAAGTTAAGAGAGTTATCAGATGACTGAAAGCAAGTAATGCTCTCTTAAACCAATCAATAGTAAATTAGCGCTTACTTCTGATGCAGTATTTGCGTTGTTCGATTCAGTAGAGCAGTCGGTAAGATGCTTTTTTGTGACGATACAGGCCCAGGTTTAATCCTAGTTAAGAATTTTTTTAACAACATAAATTTTTTAATAATGCCTACACGTTACCAGACTACGTTATATAAATAAATTTGTATAAATAGGGAAATTAATTAATTAAAGGAAACAGCTCACACACATATATCATCATCATGAACAAATTCGTTTTAGGCCATGTGGCCTGTACGGTAAACCTAGCGAAGATGGGCTTGATCTTTCCACCGATGTTTTGGTCTTCCTTGGTCCCTATGTCCAGTTGGGGTATATTGGAATGCCAATTTTGGAAGTCTATTTCTTGCCATTCTCCTCAGATGATTTTTCCATTCTTGTTGGTATCTTTGTATATCTTCATTTAAACTTGTTACTCCAAGTTTTTCTCTGATAATAGTGTTCCTTTGGTGATCCAGTCTATTAACTCCTAACAATGATCGTAAGAAGCGCATTTGGCTTACTTGAAGTTTATGAGTTTCTTTTATTTAAAATCCAAATTTCACTTCCGTATTTTAGAGCAGCTTTTGATGTGATGTTATGTAATCTTAGTTTTGTCTCTGTCCTCATCTGTTTACCAAAATGTCTTAGTATTACCCCATTCATTTTATTATATTTTTGTAATTTTGAATCAATAAAATAATAAAATGAATAACGATTGTGAAATCTCATTACTTTGTTTAAAAAACACAAGGCATAACAAGATTATTTCCACTATTAATGTAAAATGCATCTGATTAATTTAAATTAAGACAAGTTAATATATAATTTCATTATACAAGTAAGTCCTGGAGTATTGCATCGCTTCATACAGACAGTTTCTAGCAGGGAACGGTTGTGGTCTAGTGGAGGGAGCTTCTATTTCCCATGCAGGAGGTTGCATTAATCCCGCTGTCATGCTTTTTTTTCTCTCTCTCGTCCATATCTAAATATCCTGTGTTTTTATTTATTTTTTTTGCTTTGTTTTATTTACAGCATTTACTGCACTACTTCCATAGTAATTCTGCCCGAAGGCAGGTCCTTCACTGCAATCATAGCATTTTCATGCTATGCTTGCAGCTTTACTAGAAAATTGTAGGGTGGTAGCTTCCCGTTGCTTTCCACACCGGTGAAGGATGATGATGATGGCCATATGATTTCGGGGACCGTTCGGGCCTTAAAGTTTTCCTGACATTTGTCTTACAGGTGAGGAAAAACCCCGATAAAAACCTCACCCAGAACAACTGCCCTGACCGGGAATTGAACCCGGGCCCGCTGCGTGATAAGGCAGCACGCTACCTCGAGACCACAGCGGTGGACCTGCACTACTTATATACGCAAAATTATTTTCCATTGCACGACACACAACGAAATAGAACGGATTTTATTTTCTCAAATAGTTGTATACATGTGAACCAATCAACTGACCTCTGGTCATGCGCAGTGGCTTCGTTCTGGGACTTGAAAATTACCTGTGCGCCAACAATTATTTCAAAGGCTGTATCTAAAATCCAAAAATAAAAGTTTCTCTAGCAACTAGCATGTTCAGTTTATTGCATTTATACCATACTATTTCATTCTTCATTACATGTTTCCAGCTGTAGCTGATGACACGATTCCATAGCGTAGCTACGCTACTTGAAGATGACTCCATACCATGTGTTTATTGATGGGGCTGCATTGGTGCATTTGCAGCTTATGTGGGCATTTCTTAAAATTTAGGTAACAACTTAAATCCTCTCATTCCATCAAGGTGAGTGCCCACGATGTTGCTATGAGTAGTTTTTAAAGAAAAGATAGATATAGAGAAGAGAAAGTTGGAAAAGATCTCCTTGGTCTCGAATGCTCTAATACCATCGGAGTCGAAGAAAACAAGAGTTAGCTCCATCCATAGTAATTCTGCCCAAAGGCAGGTCCTTCACTGCAATCATAGCATTTTCATACTATGCTTGCAGCTTTACTAGGGAATTGTGTAGGTGTGGTAGCTTTCCACACCGGTGAAGGATGATAGTGATGATAAGGATGATGATGATAAAGATGATGGTCATATGATTTCGGGGACCATTTGGGCCTTAAAGTTTTCCTGACATTTGTCTTACAGGTGAGGAAAAACTCCGATAAAAACCTCACCCAGAAAAACTGCCCCGACTGGGATCGAACCCGGGACCGCTGCGTGACAAGGCAGCACGCTACCTCGAGACCACAGCGGTGGACAAGAGTTAGCTAAGAGAGGCTAAATAGGAAAGATGATAAGAAAGGGAGACTGATACTCAAAAGAAATGAATCAGTTTCGGTCAATAACTCGTCAAGCTGCCAGAGAGAAAAAAAAAAAAAAAACTTAAGATCTCTAGTATCATTAAGGTCATAAGAAAACAAGAGTTTAGCCACGGGAGGCTAGATAGGAACGTTGGAGAGAGAACTGAATCCATCCATAGTAATTCTGCCCAAGCGCTGATCTTTCACTGCAATCATAGCATTTCCATGCTATGCTTTGCAGCTTTACTAGGGAATTAGGTGTGGTAGCTTCCCATTGCTTTCCACACCGGTGAAGGATGGTGATGATGGCCGGATGATTTTCGGGGACTGTTGGGATCTAAGCTTCCTGACATTTGTCTTGCAGGTGAGGAAAAATCTCACGCAGGAGGCTGTCCCGACTGAGAATCGAACCCGGACCCGCTGCATGACAAGGCAGCATGCTACCTCGAGACCACAGCAGTGGACATAACAGTACTTATATATATAGGCAAAGACAAAAGAGTTAAATACCATTTTTCTTTATCTTTTTTTTTTTTTAAGTTTGACGAGCTTTAGTGTTATCAATTTTTTTTAAAAATTGGGAACAGTTTTGTCATTTTTAACAGGAAGGCAGTGTTTATGAAAAATATCCAAGGTGGAAGAGTTAAATTTCTTCCACGGAAGCATGTGATGTACAAAGGTCATGTCCAAAGAATTATCTGCCATTTTTAACTGCAAAGCAGCTGTGGGGCCAACAGCCAACTGGTAAGCCAAGGGCCTTCTAGGTCTATCATGCCATGGAGTGGAGTTAAATGAACAATGTAGTGGCCAATTTCTATTTCAATTACCTTTTTAAGTTTGACAATAACCAATATTGAAATCTGACCAAAATGTAACATGTGTTAGAAAAAAAAAAGAACAAAATTAAAGATAAAAATCAAATGTTTCATATCTCTCGTAATTAATCTTCTAAGTAGATTGTGATTTCAAGACCATTGTGGTCCCATCTTCAGTACCATCTTGACGACTGATGTTATGTCGATCGTAAGAACCCACTTCCTTCTTGAACCACTTGAAGTGGTTCTTCCGATCGACATAACAAGATGGGACTGCAGTGGCCTTGAAATCGCGATCTACTTAGAAGATTAATATGAGGAGAGGTATGAAATATTTGATTTTATCCTAAATTAAACCTCATAGTGATTTATTCCTATAAAAGTTTAACTAAATTAAAGTTAGGGCAACATTTTATTTCAGCTCTTTTCAGTTTAAAATGTATAGGCCTATAGCAAATAGAATCTTGAATCATTAGAATATGAAACCGTTAATTATCCACTGAATTCAATTTAAATAAGTTAATTCATAAAAGAAGCTTCCTGAGAAAGTATAAATGTAAAGTGATCTCATATGGGCCTTAGGAGGCCCCTGGGATAGTAGGAGAGTAAGACTCCTACATTTCTTGACAATCGGTAGCCTACTTGTTGTCAACCCTGTGTGACTACTGCCTTTACCCCACATAACAAGTGTATTGGTACTAGAGGCTGAGTCCATCCCAGGGTCATGGTGTCTGCAGAATGTTTAGGCCATTTTATAAATCTTCATCCACTGCGACTTGAACTCCCTAACCTTCTGGTTTGTACTGTACAGCCTTATCTTGAAAAGTAGCTTATCCAATTTAAATTTGTGATCCAATAAAATTAATAATAATTTATATTTTTAAATCACAAACATCGGTGGTACAGTATTCGGGGTACGCCGTAGCGTAGTGGTTAAGGCACTGAGCTACAAGTCGGAGGGTCGAGAGTTCAAGTCCCGTTGGGGTCAGGATTTTTAAACTGACCCAAACCCTCTGGCGGCACTATGACCCTGAGGTCGACTCAGCCTCTAACGGAAATGAGTACCAGACGCTTGTTCTGGGGTAAAGGCGGCCGTCACGCAGGGTTGACAACCCGGCTAACATAAAGTGCTGATTGTCTAGAAAAAGTGGGAGCCTTAACCTCCTACTACCCCAAGGGCCTCCGGGCCTGTTGTGGGATCACTTTACTTTACTTTACTTATATTTTTTAAATTGACACAAATGGGGAATGAAAGAGAGGCATGGAAGCTTCTTGCAGGAAAATAACAGTCGGTAGACCAAGAATAAGGTGAGGAAGTAACATTAACCATGATTTGAGGAGGTGGATTATACAGGAATGATTGGAAAACATTACTTCAGGATAGGGTCGTGTAGAGAGCTTATGACCACGCGGTCATGAACCTACGGATTCGATAGTGCCAATGAGTTAGTTAATATTTAAATCGGCCTCAGTGTCTGAAAGTTAAGTTCCTTCCAGGTCCTGAGGGTTGCAAATTCCAACCCTACCTGGAGTCAGTGTAATTTTTAGTATTTAAAATCCAAGGAATATTCCATTGGGAGAAATTTTAATAAGCCATGGGCCTTGAGTCAGAATACTTTTCCGGTTCGTAACAGAACCTCAAGCCTAAAAATTAGAGTCTCTGGAGGAAATTTAACCCATCCAGATAATACTCTAGTTAATATTAGGCCTAGGTGTTTCTTTGAGGCGATGTGCCAAAAACTTGACACTTGCTGATATCTATAGGGACAAAGCGTAATTAAATTTAGCATTGTTAAGTAAATCCCGCAAGGGAGGAATGTTTCTCCACGTGAGGATATGTGGGTATAAACACATCTTTATTTATTAATACCGATATCCTAGATTATAGTTTAATTGTATGCCAACTCTTTGCACGAGTTTTACTTATAAAGTAGGCCTATAATTTCATGGTAGCAAGGAGGAATTTATCATTAGATTATATCTTATTAGTTTTTCTCACATTTTGTTGCGGTTTTTTTTTATTAACTGCGGTATCGGCAAACTTTTCAGTAAATGTGACGTAACAGAACGCATTTGAGAATGCGGTTGCATTAAGGTCTATTTCTTGAAAATGTAACGGAATTCAGGGGATAATAGAAGTAATAGATCTACATAATATGAGTTTGATTGACTTCAGTTAAATATTTAAAAAGTGAAAATTATGAAAATTATACGTTTTTTGTTTTTAATCTTAAAAATGAAGTTATGATTTTTGTGACGCCGTCAGTTAACTTTCTCAGTTGGGAACATTGTGATTGAAGTTTAAATTGTATTTATGTTTCGTCGATGTATGCGGGCAAATTAAATATTTTAGTTAAAAATGTTTGTAGTTTTAAGTGAACATTTTTGATGGAGAATATTAATCCAGGTAAGTTTAATTTTGTTTGAACTTCAGGTGGATTCTATACCATGTATCAGTCAACAGTAATTCAAATAAGAAAAAGGCAAACATTACACTGGGGAACAAAAAAAATATTTTTTTCTTGGTGCCTGAAATTTTTCACCTGATTCTGGGTATTTCGGCACTGCTGATTCCAAAAATGTCATCCATTTTGTTGCAGCAGCTCTAGTTTGCAAGATATTGATGATACTGCTCTTATGTACCACCATTGTAAATCGATTGTTTGCATAATACTAATTGATTTAATCCAAGTTATATTCATGTTGTTGTTGCCGTTTGCATATGTAATTTTACTAATTTGACAATTGTTTATCCTTTTTCTAGACTGACATGGCTTCAACACGAAGAAAATGGTGTGAATAATCCTGATGTGTTTTGTTTCATCCGTGGGGAGTACACATTCACTCAACAAAGAAACCTATAACTGACTTTGTAAGAAGAGCTTATTTGGCCTATTTCAAAGTACAACTGGGAGATCAAGATAAGCCTTGGGCACCTCACATTGTATGTAAAACGTGCACAGAGCATCTACGACAATGGACAAATGGGAAACGGAAATGCTTGAAATTTGGGGAACCATGATCTGGCGAGAACAAATTAACCATAGTGATGACTGCTATTTTTGTTCAGTCAATGTAAAGGGCATCAATAGCAAAAACCGGAATAGATGGGTATATCCCAATCTACGCTCCGCAAGACGCCCTGTTCCACATTCAGAGGAGATACCTGTTCCAATTTTTACCAGTCTTCCAGAGTCACCAGAAGAAGAGGATGATTCAACTGAAAGCTATTCTGAGGGAAATGACAGCGATTTCCCAGGACCTTCATCAGTTTCATCCGGTTTTAGTCAAGCGGAACTGAACGACCTCATAAGGGATCTAAGTCTTCCAAAGAAGTCATCTGAGTTGTTAGCTTCCAGGCTGGCAGAGAAACAATGTCTGTTACCGGGAACAAAGGTCACAGTCTATCGCAAAAGAGAAACAGACTTCCTGCCATTCTTCACAGTAGAAAATCAATTTGTTTTTTGTATGAATGTTGAAGGACTGTTAATGAAGCTGGGTGTAAGAAAATACACACCAAGTGAATGGCGGTTATTTATAGATAGCTCCAAACGCAGCCTAAAATGTGTTCTTTTGCATAATGGGAACATAACAGGTCAATCCCAATTGGTCACTCAGTTTCTATGCGTGAAAAATCAACATACAATAGCTACAGTGCTAGAGAAGATCTCTTACCGTGATCACCAATGGGTAATGTGTGTCGATCTCAAGATGGTGAATTTTCTTCTAGGACAACAAGGTGGGTACACCAAATACCCATGCTTTATATGTTTATGGGACTCTAGAGCCAAAGATCAACATTGGGTGAGAAGGCATTGGCCTCTTAGAGAAAGCATGACCGTTGGAGAAAAAAACATCGTTGCAGAACCTTTGGTTGACAGAAACAACATCATCTTGCCACCACTGCATATTAAACTTGGTTTAATGAAACAGTTCATCAAGGCGTTGAATAGAGATGGAACATGTTTTGGCTACATATGTACAAATTCCTGCACTGAGTAAGGAAAAAATAAAAGCAGGTATATTGGATGGACCACAAATCCGCCAACTTATTAATGACCATCAATTTCAAGACTCAATGAATGATACTGAAGCAGCCGCATGGTCTTCGTTCTGTATGGTAGTGAAGAATTTCCTTGGAAACTATAAGTCTCCTAATAGTGATGAACTAGTGGAGAATATGCTCACTGCTTTTTGTGCACTAGGTTGTAACATGAGCATCAAATTACACTACCTACACAGTCATTTGGATCGATTTCCAGACAATCTTGGAGATGTAAGTGAGGAACAGGGTGAGCGTTTTCACCAGGAATTAAGTACAATGGAAGAAGGTATCGTGGACGGTGGGATAAACATATGATGGCGGACTACTGTTGGAGCATCCACCGAGAATGTCCAAGATCATTGCATCGGAGGAAATCACAGAAACGGGGATTCTGCGACCTGATGGAGGAAAATTAATGATTCTAACGAGACTAATGTGTAAATAAATTATGGTAGTTATATAGATACAGTTGTTTCATGAAAAAGAAAGTATTTGTTCTTTTGTATTTAATTGTATGCGAGTAATATAGTTGTATATGTGGACCAGTATTTTTGAACTGGTATATAATTTGAATAAACTCTATCTCAAAAACTAGAGCTGATAGGACGAAACTGAAATCATCTTTGGAATCAGTGACCCAAATATACCCATAAATAGGTGAAAACATTAAGGCACCAAAATCACTGTTCCCCAGTGTTATTGTAGCAGTATACACATAATACCTGAGCAATACATATAATCCTATGTTCTGTTTTCTCTAAGAAAAATCTCGAAAATGACTAAAAATTTAATGATAATGTTACAATAACCTAAAATACGCCATATAATTTGAACAACTTCTATTACATTGCTAAAACAAGAATAGCCAACTTATGAAAAAACACGTTAAAAACATATTAATAAATTACAAAATGAAGTAACATTATGAGATTTTTCTTAATAAATAAAGTAAGTCCATCTTATTTACTGCCGGTAATCTACACTAGCCTATATAACTTAACCTAAATGAATATGTTGGCAATTGGTTATAACAGAAATGAGAATCAACATGTTGGCAACAATGTCACTAGCACAATAACTATCAATTTCATAGTAATTAGTACTAAATTGCAAGATTCGGAGACTGATACCTGGTATAGAATAGCCATGTCTGTTACTTTTTAAGTAAATATTGGCAGCAATAGTAAAGGAGTTAGGATTGTAATACGCTAAATACTTCATGTAATTCCACTTCCTACTTGTTTTCTTTTATATACAACAATGTGGGATGAATCAATTTAAATTGAGAGTAGAGGAATTTGTGTACTAATTGTTTATATATTTTTGGGTGAGGTAGGTTATGTGCCCATCACAATTCTACACATACATTCTTATGCCACTGATGCACTAAACACTTGTAAACACGTTTTGTACTGTTTTAAACATTTTGCAATGATCTTCAAACTTTCTTTACGATATTTTATATTTATATATTTACATAAAACACGATCGTGAATACATTACTTACTTGCTACTTTCCCATGTTGTTCCAACGTTGCCACCATTTGAAAATAATTTCAAACCATATTTAGTGTTAGTGTATGTAAAATTAGTTTATAGTTCATTAAATAGTACACATGTAAATTGTTTTGTTACGTTAGGAAATGGGAAGTTGGTTTACATCCATTTTTTTAAGCATTTGGGAATAAATAATATGCATGTAAATTGTTTTCTTTAGTTAGGAAAAGGCAAGTTAGTTAACGTCCATTTTTTTTTTGCATTTGGAAATTTATTCCCAAAATTGGTAACACCGACTGTAGAGCCATCTACCGGAGGCTATATTAACCATTACAGGAACTCGCGCATGCGCACTGCGATTCTGTGGAACTTAGAAGAATTTGTCTGAGACATATAACAGACTTTTTCCACATTTTTTATTGACTCTCCAATAATGCGAACCCTATTTCACCTTCCAGTATGTTAGGGTTTTAGTTAAAATACAATTAATTATTTACATTAATTTAGATTATGCTTAATTTCTAGCATTACATATCAATAATAATGTAATGTAATATTAACAAATACTCAATTAATTAAACCAAAAAACTAACTATAAGTCTCTTAAAAATATGATGGATAAAGTCACACAGTTTCTTATAGCAGCACTTCCTATATGAAATATTTGACAAAGGCAGTTTAAATCTGTTTTGGCAATAACCTATTTTTTTAATAAATTTATGTAGTGTAATATTAACAAATACTCAATTAATTAAACCAAAAAACTAACTATAAGTCTCTTAAAAATATGATGGATAAAGTCACACAGTTTCTTATAGCAGCACTTCCTATATGAAATATTTGACAAAGGCAGTTTAAATCTGTTTTGGCAATAACCTATTTTTTTAATAAATTTATGTAGTGTAATATTAACAAATACTCAATTAATTAACCAAAAAACTAACTATAAGTCTCTTAAAAATATGATGGATAAGTCACACAGTTTCTTATAGCAGCACTTCCTATATGAAATATTTGACAAAGGCAGTTTAAATCTGTTTTGGCAATAACCTATTTTTTTAATAAACTTATGTAGTGTAATATTAACAAATACTCAATTAATTAAACCAAAAAACTAACTATAAGTCTCTTAAAAATATGATGGATAAAGTCACACAGTTTCTTATAGCAGCACTTCCTATATGAAATATTTGACAAAGGCAGTTTAAATCTGTTTTGGCAATAACCTATTTTTTTAATAAATTTATGTATTTTGGAATCAAATGCAGGAGACTCAAATAACTGATATGATATAGTCTAGCTGGAGTTCTTACAAATACAGGTATCTGCACCTATTTTAAATCGTTCCAAATAATGTCCAAATTTACCTTGTCCAGTCATAAATTGGGAAAAACTGCACTTTAACTAGCGTGAAATATTTTCGAAGTTCTATAGAACAACAGTGCGCATGCGCCAGAGTTTGTAGAGTCAGCGATAACCCACAATCGAACCACATATCGATTGTCATCCTCGATTACTATCTGTTGCTATCAAATTTAAATGACCAATATTTGCAATAAATCCCCAAATCTATGTTAAAAAACATATTAATAATATTAAAATTACCAAACGTTTATTAAAAATGGGTGTACACTTACTTATCACTTCCTAACGCAGATCCAACCAGCAATAACCCAAAACAGCAATAGAAAAATCATAGACTAAGTAATATACTCTATGGAGAAAATAGCAGTCAGCATCACAGTATTGTCTAACAGTGTCATAATATTGTGATTTGCATATTTAAATAAATACTTCAAAATTGTCTAATGATGTTACAAAAATTATTTGAAAAAAGTTGAAAATATTAAATAATGTTAGTAAATACAGAAGAGGAGCTATAGTTTACAACAATATAACTGAAAAAATCAAGTGCTAGTAGAAGTGCAGTTGAGCCAATTAATTAATTAACAAACCAAAAAACTAACTAAAAGTCTCTTAAAAATATGGTAGATAAAGTCACACAGCTTCCTATAGCAGCATGAAGTATTTGTCAAAGACAGTTTAAATGTATTTTGGCAATTACCTAATTTTTTAATAAATTCATATCTTTTAGAATCAAATGCGGGACGCTCAAATAACAGATGTGAGATAGTCTGGCTGGAGTTGTTGCAAATACAGGTATCTGCACTTATTTGAAATCATTCCAAATGATGTTACCGTGTCCAGTCATAAATTGTGTTAATACAAAATTTTGTTGTACGTATTTGCACTTTATTCGGTCAAACACAGTTAGGAAAAATAATGTTCTTGTCAAAGCACCATTAATGCTGTTTAACCACTCAGCATTGGAATTTTGTATAAGATCTTTTCATAAATGGGAAAAACTGCACTTAATCTAGCGTGAAATATTTTCGAAGTCCTATAGAACAACAGTGCACATGCGCCAGAATTTATAGAGCCAGCGATAACCCACAATCAAACCACATCGATTATCATCCTCGATTACTATCTGTCGCTATGAAATTTAAATGACAAATATTTGCAATAAATCCCTAAATCTATGTTAAATAAATATATTAATAATAATGAAATTACCAAACATTTATTAAAAATGGGTACACTTACTTATCACTTCCTAACGCTGATCCAACCAGCGATAACACAAAACAGCGATAGAAAAATCATAGATTAAGTAATATACTCTGTGGAGAAAATAGCAGTTAGGATCACAATATTGTCTAACAGTGTCATAATATTGTGATTTGCATATATAAATAAATACTTCAAAATTGTCTAATAATGTTATAAAAATTGTTTGAAAAAGTTTAAAATATTGAATAATGTTAGTAAATACAGAAGAAGAGCTATAGTTTACAACAATATAACTGAAAAATCAAGCGCTAGTAGAAGTGCAGTTGAGCCATGCTTCTTTAATATATGATAGAGGACAGATGGAGTAAAAGTAATCCATATTTGTGTACTATTGTTGCACCCAATGATTTGGGGTATGTTTGAAATTAAGACTGAAATTAGAAAGGTAACTCGAGTGTTTAACCTTATTTTAATTGTTATTGTTGATCATACACCTATCATTATACTCAGTTTTCAACATTAATAAAATCAGATAATTATATAAAAAATGCACTCTTGGAACTGGTTCTGGTTCACGTCAGCGAATAATTGACTTGTTTATACTTGTATCATTATACATAAATTCCCTTAATCTAATCTAACCTACTTAATCAATATATCATTATTTCTTCTTCACTTCACGGGCTAGGCCAATTGCCTGTTCTGCCTCACAGTTGTTCTGTCCATCTATTCACTGGCCTTCCTACATTCCTTGAACCTCTTGGCTTGTAGTTGAATGATGCTTTTGGTAATCTTGTTACATTCATTCTTTCCATATGTGTAAACCATTTATCTCTATATTCTCTGATTTTCTCATCCAATGGATATATATTTAACTCTGTTCTTATATCTTCATTCCTTATCCAATCCAATCTTGTGCAGCCTTTTGTTCTTCTAAGGAAGTTCATTTCTGCGCTTTGTATTTTACTTTGTAATTTTTTGGTCATTACCCAAGTTTCGCTCCCATAAAGTAATGCAGGAACTGCCAATGTTTTATAAAACTTCAATCTAGTATCTCTTCTTGTTTTATTCTTTAATGTTTCATGTATAGTTCTGCATATTATTTGAAATTTCGACAGTTTCGTGTTTATGTCTCTTTCAATTTTTGTGTTCATAGTAAAATTACAACCCAACTAATTAAAATTTGTTACTTGTTCCAGAGGTTTGTTGTCTATTACGATTTTTGATCTCATATGATTGTTTCCCCCAAAATGCCATTATTTTTGTTTTTCCTTTTGATATTTTAAAATTATATTCTTGGCGTAACTGATTTAATTGATGTAAGGAATACTGCAAATTATTCATCATTTCTTATTCTGTCCGATTTAGAATGTCTGGGCTGAAAGTCACAAGTGAATTTTGACTTAATTTCCAGGTTTCCATTTCATATGTAGCAAGACTTTTGACCGTAGACAGACATATATTTATTTCAGTTTCTTTAAAAATATTCTTGTTTTATAATATTCCATTGATATTTAATACAATTTATTAAAAGATATTGGATAAAATACTGTATTTCACTTGCTCTAAATTAGTTTCAGACCACTTGTAGAATTTAAGCTACATCTTGTGAATTAAACACTTCTATAACTCAAGAGAAATAAATAATAGTTTAAAAAAACTAAAACAACACGCTTTATTAGAAAACCGAACTAAATATGAAAAATAATTTTAATTTCCAACACGATTGGGATAAAATTAAAGTGGTCAACAAAAAAATCGTCTCCAACACATCTAGAATAAAACTAGAGTTATCTACAAAAAAAAATAATTTTACCATCAAAAGCGTGGGGTGCTCTATATCAATTAATAGATTTGATAATAAACAGATATTGGTGAAAGTAAAGTCTCTAAGAAGAAAATATAAAAACCATAAAAAGCACCCCATGCTTTTGATGGTAAAATTATTTCTTTTGTAGATAACTCTAGTTTTATTCTAGATGAGTTGGAGATGATTTTTTTGTTGATCACATTAATTTTATCCCAAGAGTGTTGGAGATTAAAATTATTTTTATTTTTTAGTTCGGTTTTCTAATAAAGCATGTTGTTTTAGTTTTTTAAAACTATTATTTATTTTTTAGTTTTAATATTTTACAGAATAAGATAGAAATGTAATTATCTTTAAATTCGATACTATTGTAGTATGAGCTAAAAGTAATACTCCTGTAAAAAAAAATCCTCCGGGCCGGATTTGAACCAACGACCTATGGATTACTGAAATTATATACCACTACAGTCCACCACTCTACCAACTGAGCTCTTATAACGATTGACTAAAAAGTTGATAAGTCCGTAACCTATTATACTGGTTTTTATTTTTTTGATTTTCTGATGATTCTGGCCAGGATTTTAGAAAACATTTATGAAATTATTGTATTGTCATTGGTCCTTTATAAGTATACAAAGTTTCAAGTCGATCCAATGATTTTAAGTGGGTGAAAATCGAGTTGAAAGATCCGTTACATAGATACACAGGCACTTTTTTTGATATCCTGATGATCCTGGCCAGGATCTTAGAAAAAAATTAATGAAATTATTGTATTGTCATTGGTTCTTTACAAGTATACAAAGTTTCAAGTCAATCCAATTTTTTGAAGTGGGTGAAAATCATGTTGAAAGATTTTGTTACATAGACAGATACAGGTGAAGCTAATATAAAGAAATCTGCCTGAACTGGCATTTGAACCAAGATCATAAGCATTATGTGCTGGTGCTCTTATCACTTGAGCTACTTAGCCAATCCAGGAACATCCTTCTCTCTTTTTTTAAACACTTCTACTTGATTTTATTTTCTATCTTGTAATTATGACACTGGTTAGTGGAATATTAAACATACCATATCATCAAACATCTCATTATTTTTCTTCATTTACTGCTTCAATCTACCCAATGGAATTTGGGAGATGCCGTCAGTAGTTCTGAAAAGTTTTACATTAGCATTCCTTCTTTTTTATATTTTTTAAAATACCATGAGCTATTTGAGAAATTTGAATTTGTTCTTATATGTACACTTGTGTCCAAAAGTTAAGGATAATTAGTTCATTTGCCGACTTATTATAAAGCATTTGTCAGAATAATACAAAATTTGGTAAGGGTATGTCACAGATAATTAGAAACATGGCACGAAAGGAACAATGGCATGAATACGTCATTCACTTGTCATTTTCACAACAAACGAAAACTGCATTTCAGAATTCGAACATAAAAGTTGAACAACAATGGTTCAAATGATTAGTATGGGGTGTGATTACCCCTGACAGCTACACAAGACTCACATCGACGTGGCATGCTAGTGATGAGGTTGTTCAGGAGTTCGATGCTCAGCAAATTCCACTCCTCATGAAGAGCAATGTGAAGGTCTTGAAGTGTCCTCGGAGGAGGCTGACGAGATGAAATTTGTCTCCCTAAGGCATCCCATGCATGCTCTATAGGATTCATATCCGGAGACCTCGCTGGCCACTCCATACGCTGGATATCTTCCTCCTGAAGAAACTCATCCACCAGTTGTGATCTGTGAGGTCGGGCATTGTCATCCATGAATATGAATTCTGGACCCACAGCTCCCCTGAAAAGTCTTACATGAGGTTCCAGGATCTCTTCTCTATACCGCTGAGCATTAACAGTGCCACCTGCGAAGATGTGAAGCTCTGTGCGTGCATTCATCATTATACCTCCCCATACCAGGAGACCACCGCCACCAAATGGATGTCTTTCCATGATGTTCATGGGGTTGTAACGAGTTCCTTGCTCCCTCCAGATAGTCACGCGATGCGAATCACAGTTCAAGCTGAATCTGGACTCGTCTGTAAATAGCACGCTGCTCCACTGATTTAGAGTCCAGTCGCGATGTTCCTGACTCCACCGTAAACGTGCTCTCTTGTTATCAAGGGTGAGTGGGACGCACACTACAGGCCGTCTAGCATACAGACCAGAAGCTCTGAGTCTTCTATAGACAGTTTGTCTGGATACTCTGATACCTGAGGCGGCCGCAAGTTCTGAACTCAGTTGTCTGGCAGACATTGTTCGGTTTCTTCTTGCAGTTAACGCAAGATATCGATCCTGCTGAGGATTTGTAACTCTTGGACGACCTCCCACTGGTCTTCGCCTAACGTCTCCGGTCTCTTGGAACCGTCGCCATAACCTAGATATAACATTTTGTGGCACATTAAGTGCTATGGAGACCTCAGTTTGTGTCTGTCCTGTTTCTAGCCGCCCAATAATTCTACCCCGAAGCAGAGGGTCCAGATGTTGTCTTTGTGCCATTTTACTGCAATCTGTTCTTACACTACATCTGATTATATCATAACTCTCTTTAAAAATGAAGATTTATGGAACAGGGCTTAACTGCAACAATGCAATTTTATTTTATAATTGCTATTAATTTTTTCATTGTTGAAGAGAGATTATAATTTAGTATGTAAACTAAACTAAATGTACTGAGAAACGTTTTGATAAATAATTTTTACTCCTTGCTCCTCTTTAAGCATTTTGATTTTCCGTTTTACAAATTATCCTAAACTTTTGGACACCAGTGTATTTATGACTACTGTTTTGTTTAATTCTATTGGATTTATTTTTAAGTTCAATTTTGTGATTATAGTACTAGGTTTAGAAATAACTACAGTGTATGAACACATCATTGTATGCTTTTTATACTGGTATTTGGATGATAAGGCCATATGACCTTAACTCAGAGGTTCAAATGAAGTTATTATTATTATTTTTATTATTATTATTATTAGGAAAAAATACCAATGTGAAAATTATAGAGGTATAACAGTAACAAGTACTATGAATAGACTCTATGAACGTATACCAAAATACTATTTGGAAAAAAAACTATAGTGATATGGAATTAGAGGAACAGTCAGGATTTAGAGCAGGTCATTCCACAACTGACAATTTATTTTGCATTACTCAGGTAAAGAAAAGAAAATGCAATATGGACAACCTTTGCACCTTCTATTTGTAGATCTTGAGAAAGCATATGACAATGTCCATATAGAGAAACTATGGATTGCTTTAAGACATATGGGAATTAAAACTATAATAATTAAAGCTATACAAAATTTATATGGCAATTGCATGTCTAAAATTAAAATTGGCAGTAAATTGTCACATGGTTTTATGATAAATAAAGGTCTTCGTCAAGGTTGTTGTCTATCACCAACTCTGTGTAAAATATATGTACATGAAATATTAAAGAATTGGAGGAGAAAATGTTCAAGCATGGGAATTCCTATTTCAAACAACAAAACTTTATACAACTTGCATTTTGCAGATGATCAATTGTTAATTGCACAAGATTATGAAGATTTAGAATATATGACTAGAAAATTAAGAGAAGAATATGAAAAATGGGGATTACATTTGAACATGAAAAAAACAAAATATTTATCAATTGGTGAACCAGAACAGAATTTAATTTTGGAGACTGGAGAAACAATAAAATCTTGTAGTGCGATCACATATTCAGGAATTAAATTAAATAAAAATGGGAGTTATGAAGAGGAAATAAGAAAGGAGAAATAAAAAAGGAAAATTTGCAATTGAATATTGCCTCAATGGAATATAAGTAATAAAAATAAAATGAATATATATCATACAATTGTTAAAAGCATCATTACTTATGGAGCAGAATTTTGGCCATTAACAACAAAAACAAATAAGTATCTTTTGGCAACGGAAAATGGATTCTATACAAAGGGCAGCAAGAATTTCAAGAAGAGAAAAAATTAGGAACTCAGTTATAAGGGAGAAAATGAAGATTGAAGACACTATTTTAGACTATATTAAAACTCAGCAATTAAGATGGTACGGACATGTCCAGCGAATGGAAGAGGATAGGCTACCAAAATGTATTTTGGAATGGAAACCTGAGGGAAGACGAGGCAGAGGAAGACCTAAAACCTCCTGGAGTCAGGGAATATGTTTATACATGAAGGAGAAACATCTACAACCAGGATATTGGATGGACCGACAAAATTGGCTATTAGGAATCGGACGATGTCAAAGACATTAATCAACCGATGATCCATCTATTATTATCATTATTATTGTTATTATTATTACTTGTAGATAGATTCTAATTTTATCCACATAAAATACTATTTTCCCTCAGTTGTCACATATATATTTCTTTGTATCCACTTAAATTACTTATAAATTTTAATATTACAAATGTTGGAAAAACTGCACTTAAACTAGCGTGAAATATTTTGGAAGTCCTATAGAACAACAGTGTGCATGCACCAGAGTTTATAGAGTCAGTGATAACCCACAATCGAACCACATATCGATTATCATCCTCGACTACTATATCGGTTGCTATGAAATTTAAATGACCAATATTTAATTTTAGGAAGTGATATTTTGAGGTTATTTTAATTATATTATTTTTAGTCTGATCATCTTACCTCAATATTAATGTTGATTTGTTCTTGGACATGTTTCAAAACAATTCTGTTTTATCATCAGCTTGTCCAGACGATAAAACAGAATTGTTTTGAAACATGTCCAAGAACAAATCAACATTAATATTGAGGTAAGATGTTCAGACTAAAAATAACATAATTTAAATGACCAATATTTGCAATAAATCCCCAAATTTATGTTAAAAAAATATTAATAATAATATTAAAATTACCAAATGTTTATTAAAAATGGGTGTACGCTTACTTATCACTCCCTAATGCTGATCGAACCAGTGATAACCCAAAACCGTGATAGCAAAATCATAGACTAAGTAATATACTCTGTGGAGAAAATAGCAGTTAGCATCACAATATTGTCTAACAGTGTCATAATATTGTGATTTGCATATTTAAATAAATACTTCAAAATTGTCTAATAATGTTATAAAAATTGTTTGAAAAAGTTCAAAATATTAAATAATATTAGTAAATACAGAAGAAAGAGCTATAGTTTACAACAATATAACTGAAAAATCAAGCGCTAGTAGAAGTGCAGTTGAGCCCAAATGTTGGCTATTCTATGCCATCGTGCCACCTGTGAATATTTTATCAGAGAACAAGTGACTGCAAGCATCATGTTGGCTATTCTGATAACACACATTCCAACTAGAGCCAATTGTCAAATGTTTTACTCACATATGGGGATTGTATCCCAGTAGTCCGCCTACATTAGTGGGAAGTTAGGGTGAGAAAATGGACAAGTTTGTATACATTATATAATGGAAATGGACAGCTAATGACAAATGAGGGAAATTTTGAGGAAGTGGCTGAATTCAAATATCTAGGAACAATAATCACAAATAGGAATGAGATGCACAAAGAAATTAAACATAGGCTCAATTCTGGAAATGCGTGCTATTATGCATTACAGAGACTTGATGTCCCAACTCCTTTCAAAAAACGTTAAACTGAAAATATATAAAACTGTTATTCTACCAGTTATATTATATGGGTGCGAAACATGGACTCATACTTTAAGGGAGGAAAGGAGATTGCGAGTATCTGAGAATAAAGTTCTTAGGACAATTTTTGGACCAAAGAGAGATGAACAGACAGGTGAATGGAGAAGACTACTTAACAATGAACTACATGGTCTTTATAGGAAGCCAGATATAATAAGAACAGTTAAGTCTCGTAGACTGCGATGGGCAGGACATGTTGCACGTATGGGGAATGAAAGACTTGCATGGAAGCTTCTTGTAGAAAAGCCAGAGGGAAAACGCCCAGTTGGTAGACCAAGAATGAGGCAGGAGAATAACATTAATTATAATTTGAGAGAAGTAGGTTATACAGGGAATGATTTGAAAGCATTAGCTCAAGATAGGGATGTATGGAGAGCTTATGTCCGCGCGGCCATGAACCTATGGGTTCGATAGTGCCAGTGAGTAAGTAAGTAAGTAATAGTTTATTTTAGGAAATACCATTTTGAGCTTCTTTTTAATCAAGTTTTTGTGAGTTGGGAACATCTTACCTCAAATTAATGTTGAGTTCTGTTTGAACATGTCATCGTCAGCTTGCCCAAATTGTTGAGTTTTTGAGTTTTATGTTATGGACCCTGGATGCCGATATCAGCTCTCTCCTCTGGCTGGCTGAAGAACCTCCTGACTAGGTCACGTTCAGCAGGAATTTCAAAATTCATGACTCTATTTTTGTGGTCTCGGGGTAGCATGCTACCTTGTCACGCAGCAGGCCCGGGTTCGATCCCCGGTCGGGACAGTTTTTCTGGGTGAGGTTTTTATCGGGTTTTTTTCTCACCTGTAAGACAAATGTCAGGAAAACTTTAAGGCCCAAACGATCCCCGAAATCATATGGCCATCGCAATCATCATCATTCATATTCATCTTAGGTTAAGCTTAGGATTAGGGACTCTCCTGGCGCACCATTATCATCATCATCACCCATCATATCATCGGGGCAACGTAACCCCGCCTTCCAGGCACCGCAACCTCAGAAGTAGGTTACAAGTACGCCATGCCAGGGGAGAAACCAGGAATGTCGAAAGACAAACCTGGGACATTTGAAAAAAAAAATAAAAATTATTCTTCTGAATGTAGATTTTTTTCCAAATTGTGAGTTCTTTTCTATTTTCTAATTGTCTTAATAATTTAGTGTTCAAATTTATATTGTGTTTTTCGGACCAAACATGAGCAGCAACTGCAGATTTTACTAATTGTCTTAATAATTTAGTGTTCAAATTTATATTGTGTTTTTCGGACCAAACACGAGCAGCAACTGCAGATTTTTCTAATTGTCTTAATAATTTAGTGTTCAAATTTATATTGTGTTTTTCGGACCAAACACGAGCAGCAACTGCAGATTTTTCTAATTGTCTTAATAATTTAGTGTTCAAATTTATATTGTGTTTTTCGGACCAAACACGAGCAGCAACTGCAGATTTTTCTAATTGTCTTAATAATTTAGTGTTCAAATTTATATTGTGTTTTCGGACCAAACATGAGCAGCAACTGCAGATTTTTCTAATTGTCTTAATAATTTAGTGTTCAAATTTATATTGTGTTTTTCGGACCAAACACGAGCAGCAACTGCAGATTTTTCTAATTGTCTTAATAATTTAGTGTTCAAATTTATATTGTGTTTTTCGGACCAAACACGAGCAGCAACTGCAGATTTTTCTAATTGTCTTAATAATTTAGTGTTCAAATTTATATTGTGTTTTTCGTACCAAACACGAGCAGCAACTGCAGATTTTTCTAATTGTCTTAATAATTTAGTGTTCAAATTTATATTGTGTTTTTCGGACCAAACACGAGCAGCAACTGCAGATTTTTCTAATTGTCTTAATAATTTAGTGTTAAAATTTATATTGTGTTTTTCGGACCAAACACGAGCAGCAACTGCAGATTTTTCTAATTGTCTTAATAATTTAGTGTTCAAATTTATATTGTGTTTTTCGGACCAAACACGAGCAGCAACTGCAGATTTTTCTAATTGTCTTAATAATTTAGTGTTCAAATTTATATTGTGTTTTTCGGACCAAACATGAGCAGCAACTGCAGATTTTTCTAATTGTCTTAATAATTTAGTGTTCAAATTTATATTGTGTTTTTCGGACCAAACACGAGCAGCAACTGCAGATTTTTCTATTTCCCCATTTTTAATATTTCTTATGTGTTCCTTGGTTCTAATATTCAGGTTTCTTTTAGTTCTTCCTATGTATTTTATCACAACCAGTACATTCTATTTGATATATTCCTGATTTTTTACTTTGATCAGTGTAGGTACACCAGATTAGTTGACCATTGACTTGTTTGTTAGCGTGTTCTTTTGTGTTAAGTTCTGTCTGAACAATGCATAATACATATTTTACATTGCAAATATGGTGAAATTAGGTGAGAGTCTGGTAGCCGCGGAGGCAGGTATCCTCGGACATTTGTTAATTTCCCATTTCCTTGCTGGATGGCCATATATGGATGTTGTCACTACTTACTGGATCGATTTGTAGTACATTTTCAAATGTTTGAATTTTGGTTGTTTGGCTGACATACATGCAGTGTAATTATTGTGGTTTGGCGCTCAGTGTGTACAGACCCAAGTTATATATGTTGGCCATTGTCGGTACCACAGTAGTTTTATATTTATTATAAATACCGTACTTTATATACTTTAAAAAACATATCTACCACAATTTATAACACGAGAATAAGACGTAGTTTTAGGAGATATCAAGATATTTGTTTATGGCAACGTTCCGTAACACTGGGCACTAGTTCTTACAGTACCCACGGACAGTGCTTTTATTATTTTCATTGTATTTTAGGTTATTGTTGAATCCTCAGATTGCCAAAATTTAAAGACCAGAGTGCCGGAGGAAGGTCATGAGGTGAAGTTTCGATGAAACAAGCCATAGAAAGTGTTATAGGAGGCACTATTTATTTTAGAGAAGTTTGTTTTCAAATCCCGAAAAGTTTTCTACATGATAGAATTAGAAAAAAAAAAGTTGTGAATTTATTTGACACCAAAACTGGGTAGGTTTAATAATACTTTTTGTGAACAATTTAAGCATGAGTTGAACTCAACGTGTAAGAGACTTGGATAATCATCTCATGCCACTTACTCGTAAGGAACTTTCTTATGACCTGGCCGAAAACATGAACACACCCCATATAATTAACAAAGTTAAACAATGTGCTAGTAAAGTATATTACTGCAGTATAATGAAAATACCCGTCAGTTATCTCTCAGAAATTCTAGTTTAATGAGAGACGGATTTAATTAGTAGTAGTAGTAGTAGTAGGACTTTATTAGACAAAAAGTAAGATATTTACAATATTATTTACAAATATGGGTCGCACGGGCAGTAAGCCGTACGTGCTGTTGACAGTCCGTTACAATAAAGTAATAATTGGTACTAGTGTAAAGAAAAATAAACAAAAACAGCAATAACATTACAATTACATAAAGAAAACACAATAATATTACAATTAAGTAATAACACAATAGCAATAACATTACAATTACATAAAGAAAACACAATAATAGTATTACAATTAAATAATAACACAATAGCATTATACACTAAAAACATTAACCTTACAATTACATAAAGAAAACACAATAATATTACAATTAGATAATAACCAATAGCATTATACACTAAAAAAACATTAACATTACAATTACATAAAGAAAACACATTAATATTACGAGTAGATTTAATTAAGCATGAGTGATGCGTTTAACATTTATTTCGACATGATATGATCATGGAAGCAAATGACGACTGGGGGAATTAACTTAGGAAATGTAGTAATAAAAACAGTAGCCTTTGCAGATGACCAGATTTTAATATCAAAAACAGACGACGAACTGCAAAGAATGCTATATAAACTAAATGAAATATAAAAAAATACAACATGGAAATATCCTCACAAAAATAAAAAAACAATGGCCTTCAAGAGCGCTCATACAGTTCGGACAAAGGTAATATTAGAAAATAAAACAAGTAGTAAGATATAGCTTCCAAGGTTTGCGAAATATCATACACAGCGGAAACAGATAGGCCTATAAATAACAAACTAAATAAGTTTAATTATATAACAGGAACACTAAAAAGAACTTTAAAAAATAAAAGCCAGGAAAGACTCTATAATGAAATTATACAAGACAATGACAGTGCCTATTATTACTTATGGATCCGAAACATGGACAGTGGCAACACAACAATCTGCCAGAATACAAGCTGCTGAAATGAGATTCCTCAGACCAATAGCAGGATATCAAAGAACAGACAAGAAACATAACACAGAAATAAGACAACTAAAAGTAGAGGAATTAAACACAACAATAGAGAAATACAGAACAACCTGGAAAGAACACTTGGCAAGGATGACTGAGAATATAATACCAAAGCAGCATACAGCTATTCACCACGAGGAAGAAGAAGTTTGGGAAGACCAAAGAAAAGATGGAAAGAGCAGCAATTTGGAGCCGGAGTAGGCTAGTAAATAAGCCTAAACCATGAAGAAGATGAGTGATGCGCTTCTACTCCAAGTTGGGGGGGGGGGAATGGTGGTTCTGGATCTTCTGGTCCTTCAACCAATTGTGAGTAAAGTACACGAAACGATAATTATGTCTGTGACAAGTGCATTTAAAATCATTTGTGTTCAATTTCTTGTCATTCATTCATAGTGTTCTGCTCAAGAGCAGGTCTTTCACTGCAAACTCAGCATTCTCCACTCTTTCCTTAACTCAGCTTTCCTTTTTGTATCTGCATACAAACCATTTATTTTAATATTGTCTATCATCTGACGTCTTTTTGTGCCTCTAACTTTCTTTCCGTTGACCATTCCTTCTAGAGCAACCTTCAGCAAGCAGTTTCTTCTTAGCCAGTGGCCAATCCAATTTCTTTTCAAGCTGCTGAATTTATTGTCAGTCTAATAATAATACTTTACATTTTTGAGTGTCCGGAGCTACCATCCACAAATATTATTTTACAAAATTCAGTAAAAAAACTATCAAATGTTTGTTTCCTACAAAAAAGTATTTAAATTATTATTGTTGATTATAATAATGTAGCTTAAGTATTAAAGTACACATTCATGTAAAAATTGCTCATATCAATGTGGAAGAATGAAGCCAATCAACAAATTATAAAGATGTCCGGGGCTACCAGACTTTCCCCTACTTTGAGCTCAACTTCTCACTTCATTTTAAGACATTTCTCACATTTTTTGGGAAAAACATATATATTTCTCACGGGTAATTATTCACAAATTGCAACAATAATTTGTCTGTTTTTTCTGTTTTTTATTTGAATTTATGTGCGGGTTGCAACCTCGCTGCCTGCTACCTTTAAGTGCTGAGTAGATCGTCTTTTTGTTTCCGTTGCATCTACTAGCGTAGAGCTCATTACATCCAAGGTTATTAATCACAAAGCTTTGCCCCGGGCCCATAGGAGGCAAAGATTGATTCATCTTTCTTTCCTAAGCACTTGGTGGCATAGAATACTCAAAATACTAGTTAGGTATAGGTGGGAGGATAATATTTGAACGGATCTTAGTGAACTGGATACCAAAGTTATGGACTGAATTCAGTTGACTGAAGATAGGAACAGGGTTGTAAGGGGTAGTGACGTGTATATAACCTCTCCTACCCAATTCTCATCCTCACCTCCTCGTGGTACAACCCGTTTTCACAAACGAGACTCTGAGGACCGAGTCATGGCGGTATAACCGTTCCATCAGGTACTGAGTAAATGCGGTATCCTAATGTCTGTCCAGAGACTAAAAGGTAGCAGCCCTACCACTGGGGCCAGTAACCTGTCCTAAGGAACTTCAAAACTACTTTCAAGTCTCAACACGAAGATAGGAACCAGTGGAAGATCTTAGTGGAAACATCAGGTTCCATAAACCATATAGTTAGATTTTATAATGCTTTATTAACTTTCCATTGTATGTAGACATGAATACACGGTGATTACAAATGATTGGAGCGATTTCATGATTTTATTGTAGCGATCTTATTTGACATATCTTCACAGAACTTTAAAGTTATGTATAAAAACTCATAAGGTTTTTTTTTGTTTTCTCTCGCAGCCGTGTTTCAGTTTAAACCGAGAGAGCGCAGCAGTTATCAAAGATGGCGACAGGCGAGGAGAAAGCATATGCTGTGCTTGAATTTCATTCAACTCAATCTGTGATAACTGTGCAACGACACTTCAGAACGAAGTTCGAGAAAGATGCACCGAGTGCCAACTCCATTCGGCGATGGTATGCGCAATTTAAAGCTACAGGATGCCTCTGTAAAAGGAAATCAACGGGTCGTCCTTCAGTGAGTGAAGAAAAGGTTGAGAGTGTGCGGATCAGTTTCACACGTAGCCCACAGAAATCAACACGAAAAGCGAGCAGAGAGCTGAACATTCCACAACCGACCGTTTGGAAGATCTTGCGGAAAAGATTGAAGCATAAACCTTACCACTTGCAATTTCTACAAGCCCTTACGCCCATTGACAAAGTGAGTCGCTTTGAATTTTGTACACAAATGCAGCAGTTTATGGATGAGGATGGTTTTTGTGAGAAACTTGTCTTCAGTGACGAAGCAACATTCTTTGTGAATGGCAAAGTGAACAAACACAATGTGCGAATCTGGGGCACAGAAAATCCCCGCGTTATTGTGCAGCACATTCGCGACTCCCCAAAAGTTAGTGTGTTCTGTGCGGTTTCTCAGTTCAAAGTTTATGGCCCTTTTTCTTCTGCGAGCAGAACGTTACAGGACACGTGTACCTGGACATGCTGGAAAATTGGCTCATGCCGCAGCTGACGACCGACAGTGAGACCTTCATCTACCAGCAGGATGGTGCTCCACCACACTTCCATCACGATGTTCGTGAATTTTTAAACATGAGATTGCCAAACCGATGGATCGGTCGCAGTGGAGAGAATGATCAGAAATTGTTGTCATGGCCTCCACGCTCCCCCGATTTGACGCCGTGCGATTTTTTTGTTTGGGGGTATGTGAAAGATTCAGTGTTTGTGCCTCCTTTACCAGTAGACTTACCAGAACTGCGAGCTCGCATAATCAATGCCTTTGAACAAATTAATAGGGACATGTTACGTCGAGTATGGGACGAACTTGATTACAGACTTGATATCTGCAGAATCACCAAGGGGGAGCATATGGAGCACCTGTAACATCTCAAAAAAAACCTGGGAAGTTGCTCTATGAATCTGTAAAAGTTCGTGAAAATATGTCGAATACTACAGCTACCATAAAATCATGAAATCGCTCCAATCATTTGTAATCACCCTGTATGTGTTGGTTGTATTATCCTCCAGTAGTATTGGTAGCAGGGCTTCTAGTAGTAGCACGTCTTGGTGGACATATGCCATATATCACTAAGATGAGTGGCTAGAAATGTAAAAAAAAACAAACACACAAAACAGAATTAAAGGTGGCTTCTGTCATTAATATAAAAAAATATTATAAATTACAAAATGATGTATCTTGTATGGAGTCTCCTGAACTATTAAAATAATTAAAATATTGTAGGCCTTTCGGGACCAGTCCCATCGTTAGCAGAAAGTTGTTTGCTGTTGTTCAGCTACTGACTCTTCTGCTGAGGATGGGACTGGTCCCGAAAGGCCTACAATGTTTTAATTATTTTATTAGTTAGTTACCAACTAACTCAGTGGCACTATCGAACCTGTATATGGCCATGCGGACTTAAGCTGTCTTTACATTCTATCCTGAGATATTTTTTTCCCAAATATCCCCTGTATAATCTACTTCCCTCAAATCCTGGTTAATGTTATTCTTCCACCTCATTCTTGGTCTACCAACTGGACTTTTTCTCCCCGATTTTTATACAAGAAGCTTCCATGCCCCTCTTTCATTCCCTGTTTGTGCCACATGTCCTGTTCATCACAGTCTACGAGACTTAACTCTTCTTATTATATCTGGCTTCCTATAAAGACCATGTAGTTCACTGTTATGTAGTGTTCTTCATTCACCTGTCTGTTCATCTCTCTTTGGTCCAAAAATTTTCCTAAGAACTTTATTCTCAAATACTCATAATTTTTTCTTCACTGTTTCAATAATTTGGCCTTTGTTTTTATGACCATGTGTGTGCAGCTATTACAGATTTCTCTATTTCCCCATTTTTAACATTTCTAAGGTGTTCTTTCAACCTTGTATTCAAGTTCCTTTTCGTTTTTTCTATGTATATTAAGAAGTGAGGTGTTAAATATAACTCTGTTTATATATAATTGGTCCACCGCTGTGGTCTCGAGGTAGCGTGCTGCCTTGTCACGCAGCGGGCCTGGGTTCGATCCCCGGTAGACGCAGTTTTTCTGGGCGAGATTTTTATTAGGGTTTTTCCTCACCTGTATGACAAATGTCAGGAAAACTTTAAGGCCCAAATGGTCCCTGAAATCATATGCCCATCATTAACACATCATCATCATCATCCTTCACCGGTGTGGAAAGCAACGGGAAGCTACCACACCTACAATTCCCTAGTAAAGCTGCAAGCATAGCATGAAAATGCTATGATTGCAGTGAAGGACCTGCCTTCGGGCAGAATTACTATGGATGGAGATATAATAGAACTAGATAATGTTAACTATTAAATCTAATTAACTATATGAAGTTACTTATTTTAGGAATTCTCACTATGAGGTATATTCATTAAGGTAGAATTTTTTATCACTCACCTCATATTGTTCTTCTTATTTGACTATAAACTAGTTTCTGTTCCATCCTCAGTATCGTCACAACCGTTGTTCTGTCGTCTTGAACAGCTGTTCTTCGCTTCTTCCATTGGCTGACTGAAAAACCTCGTGAGAATGACCTGATTTCGAGGTTTTATAATAATAATAATAATAATAATAATAATAATAATAATAATAATAATAATGTATAGCGCACAATGTGCAAAGATTAGTTAATCTATATTAGTTTATCTGTCCATACAGAATCCTGTCAGAGATTGCCCTCTGTTTTTGCACTTTAGCACATGGTATCTCTCGCATAACATGCCGCCATCGCTCGCACACGCATTCTGGTCCCGGGTCATGAAACTGTTTCGTTTTGCACAGTCTATGATGGAAGCCGTGTACTGCTAGGCGGGTCACTAGGTGTCGTAGTTCGGCTTCTTCCAGTCTTCTGAGATCATGGCATCGGTGTTGTAGAAATCGGTCCAAATGGATTCTTTTTTCAGCTGCAGCTCTCTTAGTACAGTATTATAGCTCGCTGTAGATGACAGGAACAGTTTCAATCGGAGCTCTTCTATGATAAATAGCTCCTTTGTCAGTTCATAGACCGTGCGGGAGGGTGCGAACTTTGACAGACCCGCTGCCTTTTTCAAATACATGGATTTCACTTTTTCCAGGAGTCTAAAGCTGTTGGTGTCCAGATGATCCCATATCAGTTGAAGACCGTATGTGGCTATGGGTACAATCTTGGTGTGGAAGAGTTTTATTGCTGCTTCCATGGACATCTTGGTTATGTCTTTTATTTCGTGCATGGGTTTGATTGCTTGGCTCGTCCTGTCCGATATATGCAGATTGAAGGAGTTTCCCTTAGGCTGGAGAGTGATACCTAGGTATTTGAAACTGTTGACTGTGGATAGCGCTCGGGTATTCAGCATAACCTTGTCCTTTCCCGCTAGTCTGCCTCCTCTCCTGAAGGTCATATGAACATTCGAGGTTTTTCAGTCAGCCAATGGAAGGAGCGAAGGACAGCTCTTCAAGACGACAGAACAACGGTCGTGACGATATTGAGGATGGAGCAGAAACTATGTTCCGAAACTAGTTTATAGTCAAATAAGAAGAACAATATGAGGTGAGTGATAAAAATTCTTCCATAATATATAAAGTTAACTTTTACATTTCCTGTTAAATGACCCATATTATATCCTGTATATTTTAATATATAATTTTGGTTTCATAAAACACATACGCCATGACATAAACATTTAGTGTTAAATGGTTGGTCTTACTTACACAGATGTAGAGGCGCTGTGGAGAAGGTTCAGGGTCAGGAACAGGATTAGCAAGTGAACCTAATAACAAAAAACAAACTTACTGTTAATCAATTGAGTTGGTGTTTACTTGATGAAAATCCATATCTATTAATTAAATAAAAATAAAACGTAGTTTTATTTGATTTTCATATTTATTATATAATTCAGTGACAGCTGTTTCGGTACACTGTACCTTCTTCAGACATGTTAACAAATTGTAATTTGCTATGATTGCAGTGAAGGATCTGCCTTCGGGCAGAATTACTATGGATGGATTATTCTTGTATTAAATATTACATTTTATCTTGAGAACTCTTCTTGCTTCTATCTTTGTTGAAAGTTGTACCCGCCTAGAAAAGGACTAGCTATAATTATTTTATAATTTTAAAGAACATTATTACATCACATGTTGGTAATTTTAAATTCTATTGGTTAATAGCCCATTAAATATAAGGTTTAAATTTGATTTGTTAAATCAAAAAGTTAATTGTTTTAACATCCAATCAGAGTTCATTATACTTTTATTTAAAAATATGAAGTTAAGCAGGTGTTCTTATTACAGTTATAACAGAAAGCTTTATAATTTTGACAACAATGACTTAAAACAATTTTTAAAAGCATTCTTTAGAAAGAGATAGTTTATGCTGATGATGTAGTACTACTGGCCGATAGCGAGGAGATACTAAAGGCCAACACGCACACACTATTGAGTAACACTAAGAAATTAGGACTGGAAGTAAATATCAGTAAAACTAAATATATGATCACACGTAGAAATTCAATATATAATGGAAATGGACAGCTAATGACAAATGAGGGAAATTTTTAGGAAGTGGCTGAATTCAAATACCTAGGAACAATAATCACAAATAGGAATGAGATGCACAAAGAAATTAAACATAGGCTCAATTCTGGAAATGCATGCTATTATGCATTGCAGAGACTTTTGATGTCCCAACTCCTTTCAAAAAACGTTAAGCTGAAAATATATAAAACTATTATTCTACCAGTTATATTATATGGGGGCGAAACATGGACTCTTACTTTAAGGGAGGAAAGGAGATTACGAGTATTTGAGAATAAAGTACTTAGGACAATTTTAGGACCAAAGAGAGATGAACAGACAGGTGAATGGAGAAGACTACATAACAGTGAACTACATGGTCTTTATAGGAAGCCGGATATAATAAGAACAGTTAAGTCTCGTAGACTGCGATGGGCAGGACATGTTGCGGGTATGGGGAATGAAATACGTGCATGGAAGCTTCTTGTAGGAAAGCCAGAGGGAAAACGCCCAGTTGGTAGACCAAGAATGAGGTGGGAGAACAACATTAACTATGATTTGAGGGAAGTAGATTATACAGGGAATGATTGGAAAGCATTAGCTCAGGATAGGGTTGTATGGAGAGCTTATGTCCGCGCGGCCATGAACCCACGGGTTCGATAGTGCCAGTGAGTAAGTATTCTTTAGAAAGACTGTTATGTAATACAATTTTTTAAATTGTTACTGAGATATTTTTATTCAACAATGAACAACAATGAATTATTTAGATGTTTTTCTTTATTTAAGTTATATTTAAATATTAAAATAATTTTAAAGTATAAAATTATTAATTTTTACTTCCATATTTATTATGATATTAAAATCCTGCTTTATAGGAAAAAGAGAGAGAAAATAAGTGTGGTTCTTACCTTTTTTTTTTTTAAGAGTCTTCATATGACAGCATGCTCCACTACAGTTTTCTGCAGTACTACATGCTTTGATTTAGCAATATTAGAATATCTCTATCATTTTATATGTGTTGATGTTCCTGACTATGCATTTATAGTGTTATTTACTAGTTCTAATGTGTGAAATTATTTTTCTATTTTCGATTCCTTAAAATATAATTTTGAGTTATTGTGACGCTAAATTGTTCTATTTCGTTGTGGTTATTATTTGCATTTCAAACAATGCTCTCTGTTAATTATACTTAAGCAAGTTATGGTTCCTCTTGGCACTAACAAGTTATGATTAATATTTACAGTTGCTTGATATTGTTCCTATTAGCACTTACTTAACCCAATACTTTCTAGTGCCCGTCATTCAAGTGTTTCGGACCGCAAAGAAAATAAAGTCATGTAAAAGTAAGTTATTACTATATTTTTAACGTAATTTGACACAATCTTAGGTAATTTATGATAATTTGTTTTATTTTTACTGTTTTCTTACCTGCTAACAAACATATAAATACAGTGGCAAGAACTGGATTAATCTTCATGTTGATAAGAAGACTGGACGTTGCAAAATGCAGCAGTCCCCTATATACCTTGTCTAATGTTCGTTCTAATTTCTGAAGTCATCAGTCAAAAAATATAACTTTACAGTTCATTAATTTTCCTAACTTTGGACATACTGTAATATGTTGAAAGACTGGGAAATCCAATAATTAATTATGAAGGAATTTGTGTCATGTATACATTATATTATCAATAAAGCTAAATATAAGGTCACACATAGAAATGCATTGTGTAATGGAAATGGACAGCTAATGACAAATGACGGACATTTTGAAGAAGTGGTTGAATTCAGATACCTAGGAACAATAATCACAAACAGGAATGAGGCGCAGAAAGAAATTAAAAATACTAATTTCTGTAAACACATACTATTATGCATTAACGGACCCAACTTCTCTAAAAAAAAAAACATTAAATTGAATATATTTCTGTAGCCGAGCGGTTAAGGTAGGAAGCCTTGGCGCAGAGCTACGGGACATGCGCTGGTTCGAGTCTCCATGGGGGAAGAAATTTTCTCATGGTATTTCGGCCAGTATGGGACCGGTGCCCACCCAGCATCGTGAGGCAATTGGGTAGCTACAATAAGTAGCGGCTCCAGGTTGAGGAACCAGCTATAACGGCTGGGGGACTCGACATGCTAACCACATGTCACCCCTACACTGGCTGTTGATCATCTATCTCAGTGATTGACACATGTGGATGTGAAGGGCCAGCAGCCGGCTGGTATAAGGGCAACCGCTCAATCGGATCGGAAAACTGTTATTCTCCCAGTTATATTATATTCATTTTATTAAAAACTAGCTAATACCCGGTGCGCTACTACGCCTAAATAAATGGTAATTAATGTGTTTTTATGTTTAGTTCAATAAGTAGAAGGGGAAAAAAATTATAAATTTATATCGTAATAATTCTTATAAACTCCGTGCTGATTACCCGGTGTTGCCCGGGAATCTACATATCCCGACCTTCTTGGCATATATGAGCCGAAAGACAAAATTCGTTATTGTGAGTTATCCGTAAAAGAATGCCCGCCGTTCGCTGCGACGCTTGCCCGGGAATCTACTTATCCCGATCTTCTTGGCATCAATGAAAGACAAAAATGGTTATTGTGAGTTATCCGTAAAAGATAAACATATGCTGTCGCGGACTTTTTTGTAGAGTTTTTTTAAATATTTAATTCTGTGCACATTAATGTTGTGTATTTGTTATGGTTTAGGCAGCGTAAGCCATGTAAGCGTAAACAAACCTACTTTTTTGCACTTTTTCACTAAGAGTGATTTTTAAAGATGAAGGGATTGAGTGTTACAACTTTTTTACAGCCTAAAACCATCCCGGGAAACTCCTGATCATTTTTCAAAAAGCCCCATCGCAATCGGATGAACGGTATGTCAGCGCATAAAATACGAACAAACAAACATTCATTTGTATATATACTCTATAATGACTCTATAATGAAATTATACAAGACAATGGCAGTGCCTATTATTATTTATGGATCCGAAACATGGACTGTGACAACACAACAATCTGCCGGAATACAAGCTGCTGAAATGTGATTCCTCAGATCAATAGCAGGATATCAAAGTACAGACAAAAAACATAACACATAAATAAGACAACTAAAAGTAGAGGAATTAAACACAACAGTAGAGAAATACAGAACAAACTGGAAAGAACACTTGGCAAGGATGACTGAGAATAGAATATCAAAAGCAGCATACAACTATTCACCACGAAGAAGAAGTAGTTTGGGAAGACCAAGGAAAGATGGAAAGAGCAGCAATTTGGAGCCGGAACAGGCTAGAAAATAAACCTAATTCGTGATGAAGAAGAAGAAGAAGAATATTTATATTTCATTTTTTTCGCATGTTAGCAAATTACATTTTATTACAAGGTTAAAGGTATACTCGTAACTATTATTCGACCAATGAAAATTAGTCATCGGGTTTGTTTACATTACAAACGCAGCCTAACTCGGAAGAGTTATAACTTATTAGTTTTCTGGCTGTCAAAACTACAAAGAAAGTGTTTATTAATCAAGTAGGCCATGATTAATGGTATGTGTATCAACAATGAAACATTCTACACTAAGCTATGAATCTTTTTCCTTTGTTTTTGGTTACATTTGTTATATTCTAAAAAGTTATAATTAATGTCCTAGATGAAGTTAATAAATTCTACACTTCATTTATACAAATCATTCTTTCTTATATCAGGTAAGAAGAAACATTATATTCAGTTCATATCTGCTGTATTTTTTGGCTTTTATCAAAATATCTAAACACTTAAGCTTGTAAAACTATTTATTTATACAAATGCAGGGGACTTGACAGAAGTAATTGTCCATAATTATGAGAAAACAAAAATATATACAGTAAATTAAAACAATAGAACATTATAGCAAAACAGAAAGTTTGGCTCTTGCTTCCTTCAGCGTAGCAGAGTGAAGTGCCTGACACTGTAGCAGGTGGTTTCTGTCCATGTGGAGCACAGTGGGCAATGAGGACTTCTGTAGATTCCAATCCGATGTAGATGAGCTGCAAGACTATCATGTCCTGTGTTTAGTGGAAAATATGCTACAGCTTCCTTTGGAGGTGACACTTAAACTTGTAAAACTATTTATTTAGCTTTCAGAGAAAAAAATGCTATGAGGTTTAATTTAAGAATTGAATTAATGTTTTTATTACCTCACCTCATATCCTTTTTCTTCTAAACTGCAGTTTTGGAGCTATATCTCCATCGTCAGTAGCTCCGGAACTGCAGTTTAGAAGAAAAAGGATATGAGGTGAGGTAATAAAAACATTAATTTAATTCTTTGTAAAACTGTCTTCTCTTCTATTCCTATTGGTGCTAAAAACAAAAAAAGCACAAATTATTGTAGCAATAAGTGAATAATTGTCAGAGGAAGTAGTGTCTGCATGTTGATTTTCCGAAGAAAAAAAATACGAAAAATATCTTGTACCAAGTGTAAATTACGCATCAAGCTAACATATAACCTAAACTGCAGTTTTACTTACCCTTGGTTTTTCAGTTTATTATCGTAAACTATAACCCTTCTTCTGTATTTACTAACATTTTTTAATAATTTTAAATATTTCAAACAATTTTTATAACATATTTGACAATTTTTAAGTATTTATTTAAATATGAAAAACATTAACATTATGACATCGTTAGACAATATTGTTCGATCGAAAATAGTTTTGAACGATGAAATTATCGAACGAGTACAAAGTTTTAAATATTTATGATGTCACATATCTTACAATTGGGAAAATTATATACATGAAACAAATTATAAATTTCAAAGTATGTGTGGGACTACAAACAAAAACAACAAAAGAAACAATGCTAAAGTTTTATAAGGTAATGGCGGTTCCCATTGTCACATATGGATAAGAGAATTAGACCATGAATAGATTAGACAGAAGATTACTAGAGACATCAGAGATGAAGTTCCTCAGATACATTGCAGGATATACGGAGGGTTGTTTTCCGATCTCTGATAACGATTTGCCAAGTAGATTGTGACGTTGGTGTCTGAGTCATCAGGACAGGAGTGTGTGAGGTGATCAAACCAGTCAGTGTGCTGCTTCTGTTACACTCGCACGCGTGTTGCTCTCATAATGCCTAAGAAGATATACCCGTTTTGGGAAGGGTACATTACTGCCCTTTCCGACGCTAATTACAGTTATTCCGCGATTATTGAGGCTTGCAAAAACGTAATTTTATGGTGTCAAAGTGTGGAATTAGCTCAGTGCTTAATAAAAAGGGAAAGGGTCGCTTGGGATTAATTCCAAAAGAAAAAAAAAAAAGAAAAAAAACTGGCAAATCCACGACCTGCTACTACCCGCAGCCCAGATGTAATCAGAAAGGTCAAGGTCCTTATCTCTGGTGGTAACCCTGCCACACATAAGGTGATTGCGAACAGATTGGGAATATCAATTAAAACTGTAAACACCATAATAAACAAATATTTAAACATGGAGAAGCGCCACAAAATCAGGGTTCATAAATTGTTGCCACGTCACATTGCCGAATGCCGCAGCAACAGCAGGAAACTATGAAAAGCACCTGGCAGGAGAAAAATGGAAATTTTTGGTCACACCAACAGCAGGAATCTACGAAAAGCACCTGGCAGGAGGAAAATGGAAATCTTTGGTCACACTTGATGAAGCATATGTTTATCTAGGAGACTGCAACAAACCCTGGGCAATTTACTATAGAGAAAGGGGTGAAAACAATTTAAAAAGTGGTATGCCTAATGCAGAGAAATTTTCTTCAAGGGATTTCAAAAGAATTCCAGCCAAAATTATTGAGCCTCTTACCGGCGCTTCAACGTGAGCTTTAAATGGTCATCGCGGGATATTGCTACAATGAAAAACTGACCAGTCGTAGAGTAGCTAAAAAGGCCAAAATCAACTCCCAATACTACCAGGAAGAAGTTCTCACCCCAATTTAGCCGACTGAAATCCCAGCTCTCTATGGTACAGACAAAAACAAAGTCTGGGTGCACCAAGACAAGGCCTCCAGTCACACTTCGGGTTCAACCCTGACATTCCTGGAGAAATGGAACAGGAAACTGGAATACATGCTATTTCATTCAGCAACATCTCAGTAAAGTTTCCTGATGCATCACCGATGGACTTTGTGTCTTTGGACTCTTCCAAAGGGCACTGGGAAACAGGCGTCCTCGAACAATCGACGGTCTCTGGATAGCAAATAAAGAGGAGTGGGGACTTCTAGACATGGCTGTGCTCGTAAGAGTCTTCTGCAGCGGAAACTCCGATGCCGAACCATAGCTCGGGTGAAGAGCCATCAATTAGAGCATGCTCGATGGTGGAGACACGGCTTTTCTTAAGGTAAAACTTAAAAATCATTTGTCATCAGAGATCAGAAACAACCCTCCGTACTTACTCTAAGATACCACATTCCTAGTGAAACAATTAGACAAGAACTCAAAATTGTTAATCGAAATGAAAAAAAATACAAAACTATAAACAAAAATGGCATGAACATATTTTAAGAATGGACTCTTCTAGGCTAACAAAACAAGCATTGTTGTACCAACCATAAGGCTATAGAGCTGTGGGACGTCCTAGAAGACGATGGGAAGATGAATTCTGAGAGCGGAACAGGCCGACGGCCTACCACGAAGAAGAAGAAGAAGAAGAAGATGATGAATTACTTACTTCACCGGAATTTTCAATAAATTTTTGTATTCACGATATTCATGTTATTTTGAATATGATTTGAAAAAAAATATATTCCTCTTTCTACTTTAAGACAATTAGGATTAGTAATAATGAGATTCATGCGCAGAACAGCGGGTTACACCAGATGGGATCGGAAAAGGAACACCGATATCTTAAAAGAATTGAAGACTACGCCAATTTTGGAATATATTAAACAGTACCAACTAAATTGGAAACACCATCTTGAAAGAATGAGTTCAAATCGGATCCCCAAAGCTGTTTATAATTATATACCAAGAGGACGAAGATACTGGGCCGTCCTATGAAACGCTGGAGGGAAAATTTTCTATAGGATCGTAACAGGCCTTGGCCTAATACTTGGAAGGAAGAAGAAGAAGACTTCTATCTTTGGAGTTTACAGGTGCAGCTTTTTTTCGTCTTTAAACTAATGCTCTATTTAAAGCATTGGAAGGTAATAAGTCAGACAAAGAGTACCTTGGTCGAAAGAGTTACGACCTTTCACCGTAAAAATACAACCGTCAAGAAATTGGGGTAAAACTTTCCAGAGGTAAAATGGTCCCTCAATCGATTCTCTGGGCGGGGAGTGCTTCAGGGAATCCATGGCAAAGACTCAACACAGGGACATGTTTCTAGGAACATGGAATGCTAGGACTTTACATAATAGTTGGTCACTGGATTAAAACTGAAAATATATAAAACTGTTCTTCTCCCAATTATATTATATGGATGCGAAACTTGGACTCTTACTGAAAAGAAGGAGAAAATATTACGAGTATTTGAGAATCAAGTTAATAAGAACATTTTTGGATCAAAAAGAGATGAACAGAGAGGAAACTGGAGAAGACTACATAACAGTGAACCTCATGATCTTTGTGGGAAGCCAGAGATGTAATAAGGACAGTTAAGGCTCGTAGACTGAAGTGGGCAGGACATGTGACTCGAATGGGAAATGAAAGAGTGTGCGATAATTGAGAAAACCTCAGTATGCAGGCCAAGAATGAGATGGGAGACTAAATTTAACCATGAATACATTAAATGATACAAGATATGATTGGGAAACATAAGCTTAGGATACGGATATACGGATAGTTCATATCAGCATGGCCATGAACCTACAGGCTCGGTAGTTATTATTTATGTCAATAGTGGTTCCTAAATGGAATCTTACTTTATGGCATAATGTAGGAACTAAGATGCATATTCCATGAACAGTACATACACAGAGTTCTTCTCTGTGATTTTTACATAATGATAATTTAAGTCGACCGCGGTGGACTAGTGGTTATGCTCCTTGCCTCTGGTCCCGGGTTCAAACCCGGCCGTGGTCGATGGATTTTTTTTAGGATGGAAAAATCCAAGGAGCAAGTCCTCCGGGAGGGACTTTAAGCCGTGGGTCCCGAGTCTGAAGATATTCAGGCTCGTAAAAAATCCTTAAGCCTGAATGAAAAGGCCTCTAAGCAAAATTTACCGAATTTTCCCGTCCTAGCACTACATTGGTTTCCTAGATGTCAGTATGAGGCGGAACGCTGACCACGGACCTCTCAAAATAACATCTATACGAAAACAAGTGTAACTAAATTAGTATGGTTCAAATTCTTCCCTGTAGGGGGAGAGCGGCCAAATCTCTGTAAGAAGGAAAACATGGGCTTACAATACAATTTGTTTATTGCTGTTCCACTTGATTTCATCGTGAAATATAATTGAGCATTTTAAAAATATTGTAATATGTTTCACTGTATTGCAAATTTACCGATAAGAATATTTCTCGTGCCGGCAACAGATGCCTGCAAAGAACTGCTGTGGGAACTCAACGAGAAGAGAGAACAGATATGGCCTGAGTTCTACGCAACGGATGCGATGATCTACAGGGAATGGACAGCAGCCAGATACGACCTCAGACACACCGTGACAAGAGTCGCGGTCCATGGTTTCCACCACAGGATATGCACAACAGTGAAGCGCCATAACCCAGAAGAAAAGTGCAAGTGCAAAGTATGTGGGTCGCACTGCGACCGATATCACCTGTTACAGTGTAAAAACATAGGAACATCGATAACAGACTATTGTAAGACATGAAAACAGATCTTTCTACATGGCCATTGGCTGCAATGATACCTATTATTAATATTTAAGTTAATAACAATAATGAAATTAGAAGTGCTCCAATAACACTCATTGATTCCGATATTAACCCCCCCTCGAGAATCAGGGTTGCTCCATCACTCAGATCCATTTACTCGACAAAGGAAGCAGAATGATTTGCTGTTTTGACCACAGACATCAGCAGTTCTGCATTCGCTGTCTTGTTTACACACCAAATTTCAGCCAACTTCATAGTGTTGTTTGATAAATTTACCTTTTATATATATTTTTTGCAAAATAATTATCTTCTGTAAAGCAAAGAATAAAAATTAATGTTTTAAAAAATCCAAAGAAACGTATTATGGATTAGAAATACCGGAAAATAGAGAACCTTGGTATAAAATTCACTTCGAAAAATTGTATTTCCAAAATATTATGTCAACTGAACATAAACTTAATGTTTAAACAAGTGTTTGAAATCATTAACACAGAGTGCAGAGTGTGTATTTAACCATTGCTCAAGAAAACACAACTTGAAAGGAAATCACATACAGGGGTTTTTTTATATCCAATTGAAAATTTCTTGAAGGAAGAACAAATATTACACGGGAACTAACTTCTGAGTACAGCTGTCATTTATATATTTTTTGTCACTGGACATCAATTTAATTTTAATTGTATTTAGTTTCATTGTATTATTAGACATTATCTTCATTATTATTCAAAATGACATAATTAATTGTTCAATGACTATTATTGTAATTTTTTTGTATTCATATGTAACATATGTTTGTCCTGTTTAATATGACTATTATTGTAATTTTTTTGTATTCATATGTAACATATGCTTGTTCTGGTGAGTGGAAGAGAAGGCCACATGGCCTTAACTCCACCAGGCTAAATAAATCTATTCTATCAATTTACACTGAATAGAATTCATAGGTATTTCATACAATTGTAGTACACCACATTCATCTTCACGTTGGTAATTAACTTAACACATGGCAGTTCTGCTGTAATTGTGATACTTTAAAATGGAAGGTTTTCTGGAAATGTAACACAGAGATGTAAATAAAAAAATCATTACCCCACATAAGTAGATATTGTTCGGTGTAAATGTTCAAAATAAGAGATTTTGTAGAAATGCAATTTAGAAATGTAAATAAAAAATCGTCAGCCACACAAGTAGACTGTTTGACGTAAAATTGGATGAAGTTGTGCTTACGATACATTCCCATCCTTGTATTAACAAAAGTTTTCACAATGGTTCGTCCAAAAGAGTCTTATAGCTGAGGTAACAAATGTGCAGGATGATTTTCTGCGAATCTTGAAATCAAATAATTCACCAAATCAACCAAATTCATGAAATTACATGATATTTCTTAACTTTCACGAGGTACTAAAAAAACGCATTATAAATTATAAAGTTCTTAAGATAAATAGTACGTACCTTGATTATTAATGCAAATTACGATACAGAAGATCTGAAAAACATTGACATTATTACAATAGAGAATGAATGACATGATATTGGAATGATACAAATATTGATAATAATAAAAATAATAAAATCATACAAAAATTAAATACTAATTGTAATTTTGAAGTATGGACTAAACAAACAAAATGGTATAAAATTAGTTAACTCAAAATTAGTCCTAGAGTTGAGAAGGCGGAAATTAAGATAATAATGGAATCTAATTCCTTTTTGTGTTAACGAAACTAGAAAATACTTTACAAAAACCTTAAAATATAGGCTGAATAAAGTTACAAAATGATCTAACATTAACAAAAAAATGAAATATTGACAAAGGTACTTACATATAAAAAGATACGGTGTGATTTGTCCGGCACACCGAAAGACCCGCAATTTAGCCGATTATACAAGCAGGAACAGAGTCTAGTTCCAGACGAATCTGGCGTTCGATCTCTGCTTCTGAAAGTACAACCGTACTTTCTGGTTTCTTGAATTTACACTAACCTGAAAAAGAAGAAAGGCATCATGTAAACACAACACTCAGATATCCAGATATTTATGTCCATTCAAGGCCTAACACAGTTTTACCTCAATACTTTGGGTTTATCTTATTCAGTAGCCTAAATCAAAAATATTATTTAATATTCATATTGGTTTTTTAAGTTCATCTCTATTTCATAAACTATAAAAAGTCAATAGAAAATATAAATAATATAGGATTCAGCCAAGCACTAACTTGACCCACACGACTCTATTGGACAAAATGTGGAACTTTTGTGAGCCAAGAATTGGCATGTACCTTAACTACAACTTCATCCAAATTTACGCTATACATTATCTGTTTATGTGGAGAGATGATTTTATTTATTTATATCTCTATATTGCATTTGGGTTCGATCCCGGTCGGGGCAGTTTTTCTGGGTGAGATTTTATCGGGGTTTTTCCTCACCTGTAAGACAAATGTCAGGAAAACTTTAAGGCCCAAACGGTTCCCGAAATCATGCGGCCATCATCATCATCCTTATCATTATCCATTCACCGGTGTGGAAAGCAACGGGAAGCTACCACACCTAGTAAAGCTGCAAAGCATAGCATGAGAATGCTATGATTGCAGTGAAAGACCTGCCCTCGGGCAGAATTACTATGGAAGGATGGATATTGCATATCTAGACATTGAAGTATAAAATTATGAAATATTTACCTAAAAGTCCGTTCTCCTCAACTTTATTAGTTATTTAACTGTAGCGCTTTCGGGGCTAGTCCCATCATCAGCAAGATTCAAAACTGTTGTTTCACTGAAAATCTGGTAGAAGACGTTACATGTACTGGGTGCGTTTTCATTTATCAGTCGGTCGTTGTTGTGAGCTGCTTTCATGATTTCCATCTCCTCGAGTACGTTTATCTTCGCTGGACTACTTTCTCTGTGCATTATTGTTAGGGTGTTTTCAATATCTAACATGCGATGTCCTTCATGGATAACTTGTTTTGCATAGCTTAATTTTCCTTCAGCGTGAATAATGTATCGAAAATGTTCTTTAAATCTGATATTCAAACTTCTGTTTGTTCTTCCTATATAAAATTAGTTGCAATCTCTACATGTCAATTTATATACTCCTTTGCTATTGAAATTATTGTCTTCGATGTTATTGCTTATTATGTTATTTAATTTGTTATTAGTTCTGTTTGCTATTTTTATTATTTTGTCAGCTCTGTTTAATGTATCGGCTAATTTTGATGCTTCTTTTCCTGTATATGTAAGTGTTATCCATGTTTTTTTTGTTGTTATCAGATTCTCTTTCAAGTTTAGTTATGTTAGATATATTGTTCTTTCTTTTTTGTTTATTTACACTTTAATTTTGAACAACACCTCAACGGAACGTATCATGAATCTTGTAAACATTTCTAGAAAACCTCTCATTTTTAAGTATCATAGGATGACAAAGCGAGAATGAAGGTGGTGTACTACATTGTTTGAAGCACCTATCAACCCTCCACAAGATAAACGATTCCAAGTGACGGAAAACCAGCGGAAATTGGTAGGTGCACACAGAATTAATTCCCATGTAATATTTGTTTTTTTCTTTTTTCAAGAATGTTCAGTTAAATATATCCAATTAACCTGTATGTAATTTTGTTTGAAGTTGTGTTTTTTGAGCAATGGATCTGCATGTAAATAAACATATGTATATTAAATTAATTAAGAGTTAAATTGATATAAAATGACCTGTTTTTACCATGAAGTTCTTACAATATACATTTATGTATTGCGTAGTGAAATAATCCATTTCGTTGCATCCATCCAGCTATTATATTCTTACCAAATAGTTGCTCTACAGTTTTCACGCCTCATATCATTTATTTTACACACTCATAGCGCTGGAATTATTTGAATGAATTCCATGTACTATTGTTTTCAATCTCACCACCTTTAATTTTGTCTTGTTTTTCTTCATTGCGTCAAGTTTATTTTCAAATGTAGTTTCCTAGAAAGATAAAAGTTTATAACTGATTAGTAGCTAAAATATAATATTTCACAGTTGTTATGGTGTTTGTATAATTTCTTCTACCTGTGTAATACATGCAAGTATAAACAGCGTGTTCGTATTATGGGCATTTTGATGAAGTCTGAATTCAAGTAGCTTGCAACGGCAACAAACAGAAATAAATTATGCATAGGATCAATTCTGATATGGCATTATTATATATGACGGAGACTCTTGTCTCAAATTCTCTCAAAATTGTTAAATTAATAATACATAAAATTGTGGTTCTTCAAGTTATATATTAACCCTTAAATTCGTAATGTATCCTTTTGGATACATCAGTTGATTTAATTAATTCAATATTTTAAATAAATCAGAAGAAAACGAACAAAAAGAAACCACTTAAATATGTGTCTAATTATGCAATATACCTAATAATAACAGTTACACAATATTCCGTTTTCACTGCGGTCCGCAACCTTCAAATAACTTACAGAAGAAATTTGTTTTTTGCCAATTTAAGGGTAAAAGGATGCGAAACAGTTCTCTTACTTCAAGACACAAATAAAGTGGGTATTTGAGAATAAATTGCATGGGAAGATCTACTGACAGATAGACAAGGTGATTGGAGGAAACTACTTAAGAGTGAACTCCATGATCTTGATAGAAAACCAGATATAATATGAGGAGTTAAGATTCTTAGACTCCGATGGGTAAGACATTTGGGACTTTTTGTGAATAGACGACAGCAATGGAAACTTATTATAGGAAAAAGGAAATGGAAATAATTCATTGGGAAGGCCAAGTATAGAGTGGGATAATAGCATCTGAAGTAAATAAATTACAGAGGGAATGATTGGAAAATATCTCAGGATATAGATGTATGGAGAGCTTATGTCTGCGCTGAAATGGACCACAGGATTCGATAATACTAGTGGCGAATTAATAATTTTGCTTTTTGTGTTTTTAATTGTGTAAATTTTGAAACCAGATGTGGATGGCTAAATTTCTGTAAACTAGTTTTGTGGAATTTGCATTATGTTTGGACATATTTCTCTACTGATGTACACAGAGTCATAGTTTGTAAGATAGAAATTGAATCATCAGGTTTAGGAATGGAACATGTGAACTGTAAAGTGTCTGGAAGCTTCGCTCTACGCACGAGTCGTAAGAATCCTTCCCTGGAGAATAATGTTTACAGTTTTGGGAATATATTAAGTTGGATATCAGAAAATTAAATTAATAAATTTTTATTATTGATTTCGTACATCTCAATGATGGATAAATCATATTTGAAGATAAAAATTATACGCTCAGACCGGGACTTGAACCCGGGACCCTTGGTTCTCTAGACCAAGTGCTCTACCAACTGAGCTACCTGAGCAAGTACCGATCTAAACGCAAATCTTTCTCTATATACATTGTAATTCCCATCCACCAAATGCTGTGAAGCCATGCTTCTATCTTGCAAATGGCGGCTCCTTTATTAAGAAGACATATTTGGGAATTATACATTACAGCCAGTACGGCTTTTTCCAAGTTTTTATTATTGATTTCGTACATCTCAATGATGGATAAATCATATTTGAAGAGAAAAATTATACGCTCAGACCGGGACTTGAACCCGGGACCCTTGGTTCTCTAGACCAAGTGCTCTACCAACTGAGAAAGATTTGCGTTTAGATCGGTACTTTCTCAGGTAGCTCAGTTGGTAGAGCACTTGGTCTAGAGAACCAAGGGTCCCGGGTTCAAGTCCCGGTCTGAGCGTATAATTTTTCTCTTCAAATAAAATTCATAAAGATTTTAAATATCGTAAATGGTAATAGATTGAACACGCTCTCAGAATAGAACTAGACAGTATGTCAAAGAGTGTTGTGGAATGGAATCTACAGGGATCGCCCATGAAAAGTGGAAGACCAAAAATTACATGGCACAGCACAATAATAACATAAATTGAACAACAAGGAAAAAACTGGAATTTAGCGAAGAATTTAGCAAAATCGAAGTCCGGTGGCGCTAGTACTAACAAGGGAACTGTCAATCATTGCATGCAAAAATCTACCTTGTAATTTTTTCCAGAGAAGGGTTGTGATGTACCAAGGCTGTGTCTAAAAACATATCTGCCGTTTTTAACTGCAATGCATTAAAATCCAACGCCAAATCTCTCATTTAAACTATAAGGAAGTAATGCACTTGTGAATTGGTACATTGGACAACTCTCACCACCTGCCGTGTTCAACGCGTCCCGCCTCACTTCACTAAAGTGTTACTCGTGTAGGGAGACCATCTGCTCCGTGCAGTGGGTTGCCAACAGTTGGATTCTAGCTTACGTTTCTGTGCCTTGATTTTTTTTTTGACACGGTCTTGGTACATCACAACGTATATATGGGAGAAATTTTAAGATTGATTTCGGCTTGCAATGGATGACAGTTCCCTTGTAAATTGGATGAATTTCATTGTTTCACAAAGTATCAAGGGGAGGAACATGTGAATGCTCCAGTAGCATTGATGTTATAGCTTGCAGTTTAAAAAATGCCGTTTTACTGAATATGCCCTAATTTAATACATTTTGATGTTATTTTAGGCACATAAAATTACAATTTTTAGTGCTTCAAGTGCGATAACTAAGTAAATGTATATCTACAAATTTATTTACATCATGTGGTAAATATTTACTTGTCAACCTATGATATTATAATATAATATAGATTATTACTAAGTCTGTAAGGATGTTTATATTTTTTATGTTCGGTATTTTCAATGACATCGGCCGCGGTGGACTAGTGGTTATGCTCCTTGCTTCTGGTCCCGAGGGTCGCGGGTTCAAACCCGGCCGGGGTCGATGGATCTTTTTAGGATAGAAAAATCCAAGGGGCAAGTCCTCCGGGAGGGACTTTAAGCCGTGGGTCCCGAGTCTGAAGATTTTCAGGCTCATAAAAGATCTTTAAGCCTGAATGAAAGGCCTCTAAGCAAAATTTACCGAATTTTCCCGTCCTAGTACTATCTTGGTTTCCTATATGTCAGTATGAGGCGGAAAGCTGACCACGGACCACTCCAATGACATCTGTACGAAAACAAGTGTAATAACTAAATTAGCATGGTTCAAATTCTTCCCTGTAGGGGGATAGCGCCTAACTCTCTGTAAAGGAAAAACATGGGCTTACAAGAAGATTTTCAATGACATATTACTATTTTTGAGAATGTGTTCTATTTTTATATAATTTCATACAGAAATATCATAACTAGATGAGAACCTTTGAAATGTTTTTTTTATCCTGTTTCTCTTTCTTATTTATGCACTCAATTCTCCCCTGCGGTTCTATATCTACATTCTAATCCTACACACTAATTTGTTTCTTATAATTAAAATGAAATTAGTTGTTTATTCAAGCAATTACTGCCCTGAGCACTGCAACTTGAAACGCTGTCCCAGTGAGCGTTGTGGGTCGTCTTCCGGGTCCAAGTTGTTCTACCATCACCCCTACCAGCTGTTTGTATGTTGAACCAAGACAAAATGGAATCAGATGACTTAATTCTCATTATACAATGTAGTAGGCTTAATGTTTGACCTTAAAAATAATAATAATTAATAATATTCACATTTTACATGCTTAGTTAATGCCTTAATCTCTTGTCTATGTCGTAAAATGAATTAAATAAATTTATAATACAGTATTAGTCTTGTTACTTGACTTAAATTTAAGTACAATGACTACTATTGTATTTTTTTTGTATTCATATGTAACATATGTTTGTCCTGTTTAATATGACTATTATTGTATTTTTTTGTATTCATATGTAACATATGTTTGTTCTGGTGAGTGGAAGAGAAGGCCACATGGCCTTAACTCCACCAGGCTAAATAAATCTAAATAAATATTTACACATTTTTCTTTTACTTTTTGTGCTGGACTTCGGAATTCCTAAAAAGTTAGTTACACTTATACGAATATGCCTCAATGGTACAAATAGTAGGGCGCGTGTAGGCAAACAGTTTTCGGATACTTTTGAAATCCACAATGAAGCAATGAGATGCACTATCTCCTCTACTATTTAATTTTGTACTAGAGCATGCCATCAAATCTTTAGAGGATGAGGAAGGCCTACAACTCAATGGTATTAATAAGCTGTTAGTTTATGTTGATGATGTAGTACTGTTGGGTGATAGCGAGAAGATACTAAAGGACAACACGCACACACTATTGAGTAACACTAAGATATTGGGACTGGAAGTAAATATTAATAAAACTAAATACATGGTCACATGTAGAAATACTTTATTTAATGGAAATGGGCAGCTAATGACAAATGAGGGAAATTTTGAGGAAGTGACCGAATTCAAATACCTGGGAACAATAATCACAAATAGGAATGAGATGCAAAATGAAATTAAACATAGGCTCAATTCTGGAAATGCATGCTATTATGCATTGCAGAGACTCTTGATGTCCCAACTCCTTTCAAAAAACGTTAAACTGAAAATATATAAAACTATTATTCTACCAGTTACATTATATGGATGCAAAACATGGACTCTTACTTTAAGGGAGGAAATGAGATTACGAGTATTTGAGAATAAAGTTCTTAGGAACACTTTTGGACCAAAGAGAGATGAGACAGGTGAATGGAGAAGACTACATAACAATGAACTACATGATCTTTATAGGAAGCCAGATATAATAAGAACAGTTAAGTCTCATAGACTGCGACGGGCAGGACATGTGGCACGAATGGGGAATGAAAGAGGTGGACGGAAGCTTCTTATAAGAAAACCAGAGGGAAAACGCCCAGTTGGTAGACCAAGAATGAGGTGGGAGAATAACAATAACTATGATTTGAGGGAAGTAGATTATACTGGGAATGATTGGAAAACATTAGCTCAGTATAGGGATGTATGGAGGTCTTTTGTCCGCCCGGCCTTTACATACGGGTTCAATAGTGCCAGTGAGTTAGTTAGTCTAACTTTTGAATTTTCTGTCTAAATCGGTTGCGCTGATCAGGAAATGGAAGCCCGTTTCTCTACAGAACGTCAGGTTCTTTTACAACCGTCATAATCATGCTAATATGTAGCCATTGGAATCGGAAAGCAATTATAGGAAGCTGGAGGTAAAATGGAGCAAATAAAATGGTAAGAAAATAACGTGAAAGACATTAGAAAAGCAAATATATTGATGTGGACGCTTACAATGCGGCGGTATTTCCGTTGACATTTGTCTATGAATTATCGTCTTCTTCTTCTTCACGGTTTAGACTTATTTACTAGCCTGTTCCGCCTCCAAATTGCTGCTCTTTCCATCTTTTCCTTGGTCTTCCCAAACTTCTTCTTCCTCGTGGTGAATAGTTGTATGCTGCTTTTGGTATTCTATTCTCAGTCATCCTTGCCAAGTGTTCTTTCCAGTTTGTTCTGCATTTCTCTATTGTTGAGTTTAATTCCTCTACTTTTAGTTGTCTTATTTCTGTGTTATGTTTTTTGTCTGTTCTTTGATATCCTGCTATTGGTCTGAGGAATCTCATTTCAGCAGCTTGTATTCTGGCAGATTGTTGTGTTGTCACTGTCCATGTTTCGGATCCATAAGTAATAATAGGCACTGCCATTGTCTTGTATAATTTAATTTTAGAGTCTTTCCTGGCTTTATTTTTCAAAGTTCTTTTTAGTGTTCCTGTTATATAATTAAACTTATTTATTTTGTTATTTATATCTGTTTCTGCTGTGTATGATATTTCGCAACCACTTGTTCTATTGGTTTATTTTCTAATATTATCTTTCTCCGAACTGTATGAGCGCCCTTGAAGGCCATTGTTTTTTATTTTTGTGAGGGTATTTCCATATGCATTATCGTTTGATGCCTTTATTTTGTGTCACTTCTTCTTCATATTTGATGCCCCAGCAGTAGTCAGAAAATGCTATGATTGCAGTGAAAGACTTGCCCTAGCGCAGATCACTGTACAAGAGAATATCAGGCTATTCACCACAATGACTTACCCTTGATTTTTCAGTTTATTGTTGTGAATTATAGCTTTTCTTCTGTATTTACTAATATTTTTTAATATTTTAAACTTTTTCAAACAATTTTTATAACCTTATTTGACAATTTTTAAGTATTTATTTAAATACACAAATCACAACATTATGACACCGTTAGATAATATTGTAATGTTAACTGCTATTTTGTCCACAGAGTCTAGTCTATGATTTTTCCATCGCTGTTTTGGGTTATCGCTGGTTAGATCGGCGTTAGGAAGTGATAAGTAAGTGTACATCCATTATTAATAAACATTTGGTAATTTTAATATTAAAATATAAAATTATGGAATATTCACCTGAAAGGTCCGTCTCCTCAACTTAATTAGTTATTTAACTGTAGCGCCTTCGGGACTTTCCCATCATCGGCAGGTTTCAAAACTGGTGTTTCACTGAAGATCTGGTAGAGGGGGTTACATGTATTGGGTACGTTATCGTTTATCAGATTGTCGTTGTTGTGAGCTACTTTCATGATTTCCCCCTCTACCAGATTTTCAGTGTAACACCAGTTTTGAATCCTGCCGATGATGGGACAAGTCCCGAAAGCGCTACAGTTAAATAACTAATTAAGTTGATGAGACAGACCTTTCAGGTGAATATTCCATAATTTTATATTTTAATTTTGAATAATACCTCAACAGAATATATCATGAATCTTATAAAAGTTAATTTTAATATTATTAATATATTTCTTTAACATAGATTTGGGGACTTACTGCAAAGATTGGATATTTAAATTTCACAGCGACGTGCTGCCATCTAGAATAAGCTATATAAACTTTAGTACGATATCGATATGTGGCAAAGATGATAATCGATGGCGGGTTATCGCTGACTATATAAACTCTAGCGCATGCGCACTGTTGTTCTATGGGACTTTGAAAATATATCAGTTAAATTAAAGTGGATTATTTAACTCATGCCCCAAATGGGACTCAATGACCAATCACGTTTCAATGATTTCTGTTTTACAACCAATCAGAGTCGTGTTTCACGAAATATTTATCAGTGTTATGATTACCATATTAAAGAAGGCTCCTCCTTTTTAATATTCTGAACAGGTCTGACCATTATTTTACAGTGACTGAGTCAACAGTAAAGCCGCCATATTTGAATGTTCAAAATGGCAGAAACAAGATTTGGCTGTGCTTCAAATGAAAATATAGACGAAATACAAATTTGACAATTGTGTTTTTAAATAATGATATTACCGAGTTCTTTTTGATAATTCTGTGTTCAATAACTGTTTTTTAAATAATGATTTTACCGAGTTGTTTACTAAAAAATAAATTAATAACCTATAATTTTGGTTATAATATACAGTTTGATGTGTTTAATTTTTTCTCCACTAGGATGCATTCTTATAATATTGCGATGATATTTCAAGTTTCCCACGCCAGATGGCAATATATAACAAACATTATATGATCTCGTTGCAGTGGATGGAGAAACGAAACATAACGTTTCTCATTTGTTTTCAAACATCGCCGTTTACATTAAATAAATAAAGATTTTAAAATAACTATATTTAAATAACGATTTGTGAGCAAATAGCTTAATTTTATTCGTTAAATAGCCCTAACAAATACCACTCTTGATTTCCAAATTCTCTAGATAAATTCACTCCTCACTTCGTGAGTCGTGAATTTATCGATAATTTGGAAATCACTCGTGGCATTACTTATGAGAATCCCCAAATTTTCTATTAAATTATTGCTATTATTTTATCTGTGCGTGTTCTGTTTTTTTATAATTTCACAAGAACTATGAGAACACCTGGATGAGACATTTAAAATGATGTATCTTTTCCTTTCTCTCTCTTTTTCTCTTTCTTATCTATCTACTCAGTTTTCTAATGAACCTATACTGCGTACCTGCATCTACACGCTAACTTTGTTTTATCTTTTAAATGGAAGTAACTTACCCTGTATTTTAACGAAATTTTACGTACAATATTTTTTCTCAACCCCGTTTAATGCTCTCACGTTGTAAAATAAAATATTTTGCCTGCGTTTTGATGGTAATCCGGATTTTTCTGAAATTAAAAGAACACAAAATTGTAATTATTTGAATAGCAAAACAAATTTTGAAATGTTACTCATGTCGTAACCACGTGACCGTGATGGTATTGTTGAACCGCGACGTCATATCTTATTTTATTAATCGATCTTTCGCATTATCATCTTTCAAAGACGTAATAAAGAGTTCTATATGTTTTTTTTATTCAAAGCTCCAGGTTGTCATTTTCGACATTTTTGGTTATCTCTCCTGGCATTGGCATAAAATGTAACTTCTGAGGTTGGGGCGCCTGGAATGTGGGGTTACGGCTGCCCCGATGATATGATAGGTGATGATGATGATGATGATGGTGCGTCAGGAGAGTCCTTAATCCCAAACCTAGGAGGCGAATGTGATTGATGATTACGATGGCCAAATTATGTTCGGGAACCGTTTGGGCCTTAATGTTTTCCTGACATTTGTCTTACGGGTGAGGAAAACCCCGATAAAAACCTTAATTAGTGCAGATGTGTTTATAATGCAGTTATCTATCTCCATTTCTTAAATATACTTTTTTTTGTGTATTTTAGAAAACAGTTTGCTAAATGAAATAGATATGTTTGAAGCCTTGGACATAGCGCCTGAAATGCCTAGTTTTAATGAATGGAGTCTAATTTATTAAATGTTAACGTTATTTTAGGCTGGAAAGAAAAATCATAGAACAAGTGTCAGAATTTAATTATTTAGGTGTATTAATAACAAACACTAAAAAAAATAATAAAAGAAGTAAAGAAACAAGCTTGATAAAGCAGCACAAATATCAGGATCTATGAAAGATTTAATTTGGCGCAACAAACATATGTCAATAGAAAGCAAAACCCGCAATACAAAATGATAGTTCGACCAGTTATCGTATATGGAGCAGAAACTAGGGCTGATACAACAAAAACTAAACAAATAATAAGCACATGCGAAATGAAAATCTTAAGAACTATTCAGGGGAAACATTATTTGATAAAATACACAACACAGAAATTAGGGACAAATGCCATATTCAAGACATAACCAAATTTATTATAGATAGACGAAAATATTGGAAGGGTCATATAGAAAGAATGGAAGAAAACCGGCTTGCAGAAAGAGCTAAAGAAGATAGACCAATGGACGGGAGAAGAACAAGAGGAAGACCTGCCAAGAGATGGATAGACAGTGAATGTACATCCAGTACATCTTCCTCCGAGGAGTGATTTTGGAAATAAACAGGATGAAAATCCTACAAATTAAGTTTAAGAAGAAGAAGTTATTTTAGGCACATGTAACTCCAATATTAATGCCTAAAATTCAATCTCTAAGTATTCGGTTGTCCTCCATCTCTAATCCAACAATCAGGGGATCCAATCTAAATTGATATCCTCAATTTTAATTAAATTGTTATTTACTTTTGAACGGACTGTATCATAATGTGCACCGCTGTGGTCTCGAGGTTGCGCACTGACTTGTCATGCAGCGGGCCCGGATTCGATACCCGGTCGGGGCAAGCTTCCACGGTGAGGTATTTTTTTTTTCGGTTTTTCTTACCTCTAAGACACATTTCAGGTAGTTTTAAGGCCCAAAAGGTCCCAAACATAATCTGACCATCGTCATCATCAACTTCATCATTATCATCCTTCACCGGCGTGGAAAGCAACTACGCCTATAAAGCTGCAAAGCATAGCATCGAAATGCTATGATTGCAGTCAAAGACCTGCCCTAGGGCTGAAAACTATAGAATAGAATATCTAACTAACTAACTCAATTGGCACGTCGAACCCATAGGTTCATGGCCGCGTAGACATACGCTCTCCATACATCCCTATCCTGAGCTAATGTTTTCCAATCATTCCCTGTATAATTTACTTCCCTCAAATCATAGTTAATGATGTTCTCTCACCTCATTATTGGTCTACGAACTGGGCGTTTTCACTCTGGTTTGCCTACAAGTAGCTTCCATGCACGTCTTTCATTCCCCATTCCTGCCACATGTCCTGCCCATCGCAGTCTTCGAGACTTAACTGTTCTTATTATATCTGGTTTCCTATAAAGACCACGTAGTTCACTGTTATGTAGTCTTCTCCATTCACCTGACTGTTCAGCTCTCTTTGGTCCAAAAATTTTCCTGAGAACTTTATTCTCAAATACTCATAATCTCCTTCCCTCCCTTAAAGTAAGAGTCCATGTTTCGCATCCATATAATATAACTGGTAGAATAATATTTTCAGTTTAACGTTTTTTTTGAAAGGAGTTGGGACGTCAAGAGTCTCTGTAATGCATAATAGCACGCATTTCCAGAATTGAGCCTGTGTTTAATTTCTTTTTGCATCGCATTCCTATTTGTGATTAGAATAGAATATCATAATATAATATAAACTTTCTGAATCTTTATTATTAGACACACATTTTTATCTTCATTAGTTTTTCAGCCATATCAACTATTATCTGTGTGTGTGTTCTGTTTTTTATATAATTTCACAAAGAAATATTAGAACAGCTGGATGAACCATTTAAAATGATGTCTCTTTTCCTTTCCTTCTCTCTTTCTCATACTTATCTACCTCTCTATGAACTTCTACTGCGCTTCTACACCTACATTCTAATTCTACTCACTAACTGTTTTTTATCTTTTAAATGGAACTAACTTACCTTGTATTTACACACAATGTTTTTAATTCTCAACTACATTCAACGCTTTCACCTTGTAGCTCAAACTATTTTGATCGTGTTTATGATAATCCAAATTTTCTTTAAATTAAAAGAACGCGGAACTGTAATTATTTTTATAGCAAAACAAATTTTGAAATATTATTCATGCCGTAACCACGTGACCGTGATGCTTCTACTGCGCTTCTACACCTACATTCTAATTCTACTCACTAACTGTTTTTTATCTTTTAAATGGAACTAACTTACCTTGTATTTACACACAATGTTTTAATTCTCAACTACATTCAACGCTTTCACCTTGTAGCTCAAACTATTTTGATCGTGTTTATGATAATCCAAATTTTCTTTAAATTAAAAGAACGCGGAACTGTAATTATTTTTATAGCAAAACAAATTTTGAAATATTATTCATGCCGTAACCACGTGACCGTGATGCTTCTACTGCGCTTCTACACCTACATTCTAATTCTACTCACTAACTGTTTTTTATCTTTTAAATGGAACTAACTTACCTTGTATTTACACACAATGTTTTTAATTCTCAACTACATTCAACGCTTTCACCTTGTAGCTCAAACTATTTTGATCGTGTTTATGATAATCCAAATTTTCTTTAAATTAAAAGAACGCCGGAACTGTAATTATTTTTATAGCAAAACAAATTTTGAAATATTATTATGCCGTAACCACGTGACCGTGATGCTTCTACTGCGCTTCTACACCTACATTCTAATTTCTACTCACTAACTGTTTTTTATCTTTTAAATGGAACTAACTTACCTTGTATTTACACACAATGTTTTAATTCTCAACTACATTCAACGCTTTCACCTTGTAGCTCAAACTATTTTGATCGTGTTTATGATAATCCAAATTTTCTTTTAAATTAAAAGAACGCGGAACTGTAATTATTTTTATAGCAAAACAAATTTTGAAATATTATTCATGCCGTAACCACGTGACCGTGATGCTTCTACTGCGCTTCTACACCTACATTCTAATTCTACTCACTAACTGTTTTTTATCTTTTAAATGGAACTAACTTACCTTGTATTTACACACAATGTTTTTAATTCTCAACTACATTCAACGCTTTCACCTGTAGCTCAAACTATTTTGATCGTGTTTATGATAATCCAAATTTTCTTTAAATTAAAAGAACGCGGAACTGTAATTATTTTTATAGCAAAACAAATTTTGAAATATTATTCATGCCGTAACCACGTGACCGTGATGCTTCTACTGCGCTTCTACACCTACATTCTAATTCTACTCACTAACTGTTTTTTTATCTTTAAATGGAACTAACTTACCTTGTATTTACACACAATGTTTTTAATTCTCAACTACATTCAACGCTTTCACCTTGTAGCTCAAACTATTTTGATCGTGGTTTATGATAATCCAAATTTTCTTTAAATTAAAAGAACGCGGAACTGTAATTATTTTTATAGCAAAACAAATTTTGAAATATTATTCATGCCGTAACCACGTGACCGTGATGCTTCTACTGCGCTTCTACACCTACATTCTAATTCTACTCACTAACTGTTTTTTATATTTTAAATGGAACTAACTTACCTTGTATTTACACACAATGTTTTTAATTCTCAACTACATTCAACGCTTTCACCTTGTAGCTCAAACTATTTTGATCGTGTTTATGATAATCCAAATTTTCTTTAAATTAAAAGAACGCGGAACTGTAATTATTTTTATAGCAAAACAAATTTTGAAATATTATTCATGCCGTAACCACGTGACCGTGATGCTTCTACTGCGCTTCTACACCTACATTCTAATTCTACTCACTAACTGTTTTTTATCTTTTAAATGGAACTAACTTACCTTGTATTTACACACAATGTTTTTAATTCTCAACTACATTCAACGCTTTCACCTTGTAGCTCAAACTATTTTGATCGTGTTTATGATAATCCAAATTTTCTTTAAATTAAAAGAACGCGGAACTGTAATTATTTTTATAGCAAAACAAATTTGAAATATTATTCATGCCGTAACCACGTGACCGTGATGCTTCTACTGCGCTTCTACACCTACATTCTAATTCTACTCACTAACTGTTTTTTATCTTTTAAATGGAACTAACTTACCTTGTATTTACACACAATGTTTTTAATTCTCAACTACATTCAACGCTTTCACCTTGTAGCTCAAACTATTTGATCGTGTTTATGATAATCCAAATTTTCTTTAAATTAAAAGAACGCGGAACTGTAATTATTTTTATAGCAAAACAAATTTTGAAATATTATTCATGCCGTAACCACGTGACCGTGATGCTTCTACTGCGCTTCTACACCTACATTCTAATTCTACTCACTAACTGTTTTTTATATTTTAAATGGAACTAACTTACCTTGTATTTACACACAATGTTTTTAATTCTCAACTACATTCAACGCTTTCACCTTGTAGCTCAAACTATTTTGATCGTGTTTATGATAATCCAAATTTTCTTTAAATTAAAAGAACGCGGAACTGTAATTATTTTTATAGCAAAACAAATTTTGAAATATTATTCATGCCGTAACCACGTGACCGTGATGCTTCTACTGCGCTTCTACACCTACATTCTAATTCTACTCACTAACTGTTTTTTATCTTTTAAATGGAACTAACTTACCTTGTATTTACACACAATGTTTTTTAATTCTCAACTACATTCAACGCTTTATTCACCTTGTAGCTCAAACTATTTTGATCGTGTTTATGATAATCCAAATTTTCTTTAAATTAAAAGAACGCGGAACTGTAATTATTTTTATAGCAAAACAAATTTTGAAATATTATTCATGCCGTAACCACGTGACCGTGATGCTTCTACTGCGCTTCTACACCTACATTCTAATTCTACTCACTAACTGTTTTTTATCTTTTAAATGGAACTAACTTACCTTGTATTTACACACAATGTTTTTAATTCTCAACTACATTCAACGCTTTCACCTTGTAGCTCAAACTATTTTGATCGTGTTTATGATAATCCAAATTTTCTTTAAATTAAAAGAACGCGGAACTGTAATTATTTTTATAGCAAAACAAATTTTGAAATATTATTCATGCCGTAACCACGTGACCGTGATGCTTCTTCTACTGCGCTTCTACACCTACATTCTAATTCTACTCACTAACTGTTTTTTATCTTTTAAATGGAACTAACTTACCTTGTATTTACACACAATGTTTTTAATTCTCAACTACATTCAACGCTTTCACCTTGTAGCTCAAACTATTTTGATCGTGTTTATGATAATCCAAATTTTCTTTAAATTAAAAGAACGCGGAACTGTAATTATTTTTATAGCAAAACAAATTTTGAAATATTATTCATGCCGTAACCACGTGACCGTGATGCTTCTACTGCGCTTCTACACCTACATTCTAATTCTACTCACTAACTGTTTTTTATCTTTTAAATGGAACTAACTTACCTTGTATTTACACACAATGTTTTTAATTCTCAACTACATTCAACGCTTTCACCTTGTAGCTCAAACTATTTTGATCGTGTTTATGATAATCCAAATTTTCTTTAAATTAAAAGAACGCGGAACTGTAATTATTTTTATAGCAAAACAAATTTTGAAATATTATTCATGCCGTAACCACGTGACCGTGATGCTTCTACTGCGCTTCTACACCTACATTCTAATTCTACTCACTAACTGTTTTTTATCTTTTAAATGGAACTAACTTACCTTGTATTTACACACAATGTTTTTAATTCTCAACTACATTCAAACGCTTTCACCTTGTAGCTCAAACTATTTTGATCGTGTTTATGATAATCCAAATTTTCTTTAAATTAAAAGAACGCGGAACTGTAATTATTTTTATAGCAAAACAAATTTTGAAATATTATTCATGCCGTAACCACGTGACCGTGATGCTTCTACTGCGCTTCTACACCTACATTCTAATTCTACTCACTAACTGTTTTTTATCTTTTAAATGGAACTAACTTACCTTGTATTTACACACAATGTTTTTAATTCTCAACTACATTCAACGCTTTCACCTTGTAGCTCAAACTATTTTGATCGTGTTTTATGATAATCCAAATTTTCTTTAAATTAAAAGAACGCGGAACTGTAATTATTTTTATAGCAAAACAAATTTTGAATATTATTCATGCCGTAACCACGTGACCGTGATGCTTCTACTGCGCTTCTACACCTACATTCTAATTCTACTCACTAACTGTTTTTTATCTTTTAAATGGAACTAACTTACCTTGTATTTACACACAATCTTTTTAATTCTCAACTACATTCAACGCTTTCATCTTGTAGCTCAAACTATTTTGATCGTGTTTATGATAATCCAAATTTTCTTTAAATTAAAAGAACGCGGAACTGTAATATTTTTTTATAGCAAAACAAATTTTGAAATATTATTCATGCCGTAACCACGTGACCGTGATGTCTTCTCTACTGCGCTTCTACACCTACATTCTAATTCTACTCACTAACTGTTTTTTATCTTTTAAATGGAACTAACTTACCTTGTATTTACACACAATGTTTTTAATTCTCAACTACATTCAACGCTTTCACCTTGTAGCTCAAACTATTTTGATCGTGTTTATGATAATCCAAATTTTCTTTAAATTAAAAGAACGCGGAACTGTAATTATTTTTATAGCAAAACAAATTTTGAAATATTATTCATGCCGTAACCACGTGACCGTGATGCTTCTACTGCGCTTCTACACCTACATTCTAATTCTACTCACTAACTGTTTTTTATCTTTTAAATGGAACTAACTTACCTTGTATTTACACACAATGTTTTTTAATTCTCAACTACATTCAACGCTTTCACCTTGTAGCTCAAACTATTTTGATCGTGTTTATGATAATCCAAATTTTCTTTAAATTAAAAGAACGCGGAACTGTAATTATTTTTATAGCAAAACAAATTTTGAAATATTATTCATGCCGTAACCACGTGACCGTGATGCTTCTACTGCGCTTCTACACCTACATTCTAATTCTACTCACTAACTGTTTTTTTATCTTTTAAATGGAACTAACTTACCTTGTATTTACACACAATGTTTTTAATTCTCAACTACATTCAACGCTTTCACCTTGTAGCTCAAACTATTTTGATCGTGTTTATGATAATCCAAATTTTCTTTAAATTAAAAGAACGCGGAACTGTAATTATTTTTATAGCAAAACAAATTTTGAAATATTATTCATGCCGTAACCACGTGACCGTGATGCTTCTACTGCGCTTCTACACCTACATTCTAATTCTACTCACTAACTGTTTTTTATCTTTTAAATGGAACTAACTTACCTTGTATTTACACACAATGTTTTTAATTCTCAACTACATTCAACGCTTTCACCTTGTAGCTCAAACTATTTTGATCGTGTTTATGATAATCCAAATTTTCTTTAAATTAAAAGAACGCGGAACTGTAATTATTTTTATAGCAAAACAAAATTTTGAAATATTATTCATGCTGCCGTAACCACGTGACCGTGATGCTTCTACTGCGCTTCTACACCTACATTCTAATTCTACTCACTAACTGTTTTTTATCTTTTAAATGGAACTAACTTACCTTGTATTTACACACAATGTTTTTAATTCTCAACTACATTCAACGCTTTCACCTTGTAGCTCAAACTATTTTGATCGTGTTTATGATAATCCAAATTTTCTTTAAATTAAAAGAACGCGGAACTGTAATTATTTTTATAGCAAAACAAATTTTGAAATATTATTCATGCCGTAACCACGTGACCGTGATGCTTCTACTGCGCTTCTACACCTACATTCTAATTCTACTCACTAACTGTTTTTTATCTTTTAAATGGAACTAACTTACCTTGTATTTACACACAATGTTTTTAATTCTCAACTACATTCAACGCTTTCACCTTGTAGCTCAAACTATTTTGATCGTGTTTATGATAATCCAAATTTTCTTTAAATTAAAAGAACGCGGAACTGTAATTATTTTTATAGCAAAACAAATTTTGAAATATTATTCATGCCGTAACCACGTGACCGTGATGCTTCTACTGCGCTTCTACACCTACATTCTAATTCTACTCACTAACTGTTTTTTATCTTTTAAATGGAACTAACTTACCTTGTATTTACACACAATGTTTTTAATTCTCAACTACATTCAACGCTTTCACCTTGTAGCTCAAACTATTTTGATCGTGTTTATGATAATCCAAATTTTCTTTAAATTAAAAGAACGCGGAACTGTAATTATTTTTATAGCAAAACAAATTTTGAAATATTATTCATGCCGTAACCACGTGACCGTGATGCTTTTGTTGAACCGCGACGTCACAGCTTATTTTGTTGAGCGATCTTTCGCATTATCATCTTTCAAAAACGCAAGAAAGACTTCTATATGTAGTACAACAGGCCTATAGAAATTTAAGTAGCACGAAATTAATTAGTTAAATTACTTATTATGAATTTTACAAGTAATTTATTAAGGACTAGCGTACCCGGCAGACGTCCTGCCCGAACGTTCAATTCAACCGTCATACAACAATTACGTTAGAGTGAAAAAAAAAGATAAATTGATGGGAGTGAGTCAAAACAGTTCCCCCCCCCCTGTAGCTCAGTTGGCCCGGAAAGCCAAAGGTTCCGATTTCGAGTCTGGGTCTTGGCGAGAATTTTTCTCTTCAAATATAATTTATCCTTCAGGGAGGATAATATTTGGATGGATCTTAGTGAACTGGATACCAAAGTTATGGACTGAATTGAGGCGCTCAGAATAATAACTGCAGATCCCAACTGACATCGAATTTTGAGATAGGAGCATGGCCATGCACAGCTGCCATCAACCTTTCATGTGATGAAGTATCAAACTAACTGGGATATGCCAAATCTCCTAATTTGCACCTTTAAAATTTGTCCGTAGTGAAAACGAACACATTCTCGGCGTAAAAATGACTCATCCCAACTATGAGTGCTTTACTTTGTAATGTCCGCTACATGTTCATCGCGTTGTAGGAAAATAGGTAAAAGTCACATGTTTCATTGTTTAAGTTACGGCAGAAGTACAGTAAAGAGAGAAAGATAAAGAAAGCTAAATACAATGACCTGATGAAATTATTGAAATATATATCACCCATCTATCATGGTTTTTATAACAGTCTTCTTCATGATGGTGTTGATGACGAAAATGTGAAGATTTGGAAATAGAGCTGGATTAGGTATTTCTTCTTGTATCTTGTAAGCCCATGTTTCCCTTAACAGAGATTTAGGCGCTCTCTCCCTACAGGGAAACATTTGAACCATACTAATTTAGTTATACTTGTTTTCGTATAGATGTCATTTGAGTGGTCCGTGGTCACCGTTCCGCCTCATACTGACATATAAGAAACCAAGGTAGTACTAGGACGGAAAAATTCGGTAAAGTTTGCTTAGATGTATATTTTTCAGGCTTAAGGATCTTTTACGAGCCTGAAAATCTTCAGACTCGGGGCCCACGGCTTAAAGTTCCTCCCGGAGGACTTGCTCCTTGGATTTTCCATGGATTAGGTATTTCAAGATGATAAATGAAGGAAAAGTCAATTTTACACCAATTTTTTTCTGTTTTGTATACTTTTTGTTCTAATAAACAACACAAAATCAGGAAAACTAATAATCACAATGGTTCAAGAATTTGCACATAGACTTGCAATCCTTTAATTTAAATACCCAGAAAATATCAAGTCGTAATGTTAACTACATTCCACGTTTTGGGGGGGGGAACAGAAAATGGCATTTATCTCAAAATGAACGTTGGGTGGGATCAGCCGTTATTATTCTAAGCGCCTCAATTCAATTGACTGAAAATAGAAAACAATGGAAGGCCTTAGTGGAACCTTGAGGTTGATAAATCATATAGTTGGTTAGATGTTGTAATTCTTTATTAACTTTCCATTATATGTACTATTGAACAATAAATTCAAGACAGGAATATGCATTGCTTGTATTAATCACCTTGAGGCTGTCCAGTAGTAGTAGTAGCAGCAGTAGTAGGAGTAGTAGTAGTTGTTGTAGTTGTACTCCTTGGTGGACATACACCATATATCACCAGGATGAGCGGCTAGAAATGTAAAAACACAAAACAGATTTAAAGGTAGCTTCTGTCATTAATAAAAAAACATATCATCAGCATCAAGGATTAGACCTTGAGGTCTGTTTCGATCTCATTGCTAGAATTGGTCTGTCCACCTTTTACTGGGTCTTCCAACATTTCTTCGTCCTAGTGGTATGTAATGAAGAATATTTATATATTAAATTAGGGAATTTTTAACATTATGAGGTTCAATTATTTCTTACCTCATACTTCTATATTTCTTTAAATACAGCACTGCAGTATCGGCAACTTCTTGTCACCATCGTCAGCTGTTTTCACGATTGTCAATTTTTACTCTTGTTAATAATTATCCAAACTGCCATCTGATGGTGTTTTAAAGAATTATTTCCTAAACTGCCATCTGGTGACAAGAAGTTGCCGATACTGCAGTGCTGTATTTAAAGAAATATAGAAGTATGAGGTAAGAAATAATCACTATTAATTTAATTCTAATGAAGAATATGTTTTGCAATTCTATTTTTATCAATTCTATTGATGTGGTCCATCCATTCATCTCTATATTGTGCAATTCTACCTAATAGTTTGAATATATTTAGTTTACTTCGTATATTTTCATTTCGTTTTCGATCTGTTATTGTATATCGGTATCGCTCGGTTTTTAAACATTTTCCTCGATTTTGTAAAAATCACTTCCTAACCTCGCATCGTAATATGTTATTATTTTGTTTCAATGTCTTCACTTTTTCTATATGACACATTGTATCACGGATAATTAAAATTGCTCACCTGTTCCATTATTTTATTCTCTAATTGGATTTGTACTCTTAGTGGCAGTCGGCCGCGGTGGACTAGTGGTTATGCTCCTTGCCTCTGGTCCCGAGGGTCGCGGGTTCAAACCCGGCCGGGGTCGATGAATTTTTTAGGACGGAAAAATCCAAGGAGCAAGTCCTCCGGGAGGGACTTTAAGCCGTGGGTCCCGAGTCTGAAGATTTTCAGGCTCGTAAAAAATCCTTAAGCCTGAATGAAAAGCCATATAAGCAAAAATTTACCGAATTTTTCCCGTCATAGTACTAAAATGGTTTAATAGATGTAAGTTGTGAGGCGAGGTGAGCCTGACCAGGGCCCATCAAATTAATGACATATATACGCAAAACTAGTTTAAATAAATATTAGTTATGGTTCAAAGTCTTTCCTGTAGGGGGAGAGCGCCTAAATCGAGGTAAAGGGAAAAACATGGGCTTACAATACAAAATACTCTTAGTGGCTCATACCCTCGAAAAGCAACAGTTCTATGTCTTAATAGTTTGTATCTGTAGGCATTCTTTGAATGTGTTCATAATTCGTTTCGTGTATGTTGTGGGGTTTGTTGAAATATCTGAATTTTGAACATGTACTATACAATATGTTACATATGAAGCCAGACTATTCCATTTTTGATGTACAAGCAGTTTTACATCACATTTACACACTTCTGTCTTAAACTTAAAAAGTTAAAAAAAAACAACTCTTCCCACCCTTAGATTTGTCCTTTTGTCTAGCTTAGTTAGGTTACGTTTTAAGGTTCTCTCTCTGGCCTTATGGTCCTTTTAAGAGCTTATGCTTACCAAAATATAGACTTCTTGTCTTGTCTAACCCATGACCTCTTCCAGCATCTTATTCCTGTCATGTTAATATTCTCTTCTACATCCTCCAACCGTTCCTTTTTATATCTTCCTATACATGTTTAGCAACTTGGTTTTTCCACATTTTAAGGTTGTTTGTTTTAAATTTAAAAGAGTACAGTGGATATAAATCATTATAAAATGAACTATATTAATCAAGTTTTCAAATATACTAGGTGAAGTGAACTGATTTCAGTGTTACCAACATCAAAACTAATATTGCCAGTCATTTAAAGGTTACTATGCAGTGATATGTGTCATGAAGTTTGTCCATTTCATTGAAATACTAAGTTAATGTTGAGAAAAAATGGCAAATAGGCATTTATAGGCATTATAAGCTGAAATAGTCATTTATAGGCAACATTAACTTAATGGAAAACAACTCTAGCGTCGTCGGTATGAACTTATATGAAGTTACTTTTACAGTATCTGTAATAAATAACTATAGGCATTTTCCCTAATATCCGGTCTCTAGTTATGACATAAACATAGTTGTAATACTTACACATAGATAGGGGCGCTGTGGAGAAGGCTCAGGGTCAGGTACAGGATGTGCAAGTGAACCTGATAACAAAAATCAAACTTACTGTTTCAAGTATGCACATAATCGCTGCAGAATTGTATGTAGGTGGATTTCATGGTAACTGGTGTAAACATTTCAACAAAATAAATAACATTTTAATATTTTTAGCTTTCATATAGTTCAGTTTAATGAGTATACACTGAGCAACAAAAAAAATAAACTTTTTTTGTTTAAGAAATCAAAATATGTGATTCGATAGCATATTTTTATGCCTCAGAAAGAAAAATACGTGATTCTGATAGCATTTTGTGGTCTCAGAAAGAAAAATATGTGATTCTGGTAGCATTTTTTTGTCTCAGAAAGAAAAATATGTAATTTTGATTGCATTTTTTTGTCTCAGAAAGAAAAATATGTGATTCTGATACTATTTTTTTTGTCTCAGAAAGAAAAATATGTGATTCTGATAGCATTTTGTTGTCTCAGAAAGAAAAATATGTGATTTTGATAGCATTTTGTTGTCTCAGAAAGAATAATATGTGATTCTGATAGCATTTTGTTGTCTCAGCAAGAAAAATATGTGATTATGATAGCATTTTTTGTCTCTGAAAGAAAAATATGTAATTTTTATTGCATTTTTTGTCTCAGAAAGAAAAATATGTGATCTGATAGAATTTTTTTTTGTCTCAAAAAGAAAAATGTGATTCTGATAGTATTTTTTCTCCTGGATTCAAATATGATATCGGTTTATCTCCATCACTTAAGGTTTCCGAGAGACAGGAATTTTAAATTTAAAACACTTTAATATTTTCTACATTCGTAACTACACAATATTCGAACATTCGGACTCACCTAGAAAGTAAGAAATGACGATTTTCTGCTATATTTCGCCTATGGAGCATCTCTCTTGATGGTCCAACAATAATCGGCCAGCATATTAGGATTCCATTTGCCTTGATATCTCTTTTCCATAGCTGATATCTCCTGAGTTAGCTGATTTGGTTTTATTTTACAATGGACAAATGGACGAGAAAAAACGTTTATTAAAAATATTATTTAAATCCATTAATTGAAATTTAAATAAAAAACTGTGGGTGACGGAGGAATTCCGAATACATATTTGAAAACACGATAAAAAACTGCATTAAGTACAACTATTGGTACTCATGAGACAAAAATCATGTTGACCAGTGTAATATACACTTGTTAAATGATCAAAAACTGAGAATAGATTTGCTATCATTTTCAGTTTATTCTTTTAGAACTGAACTTTTTTTTTTTTTTCAGAAAATGGTTGTGGGATCAAAGTATATTAATTTATACATGCAAAAAAAAAAATTGTACGACCCAACTTTTATTCTTCAAAATATATATACATAGGATTCAATATCTTCAACAAAAAAATATGGATAAATTATATTTGAAGAGAAAAATTATACGTCCAGACTGGGACTTGAACCCAGAACATTTGGCTTTCTAGGCCAATGCTCTACCGACTGAGCTATCTGAGATTTAGATTCGAACTGCTCAGATAGCTCAGTCGGTAGAGTATTGGCCTAGAAAGCCAAAGGTCCTGGGTTCAAATCACAGTCTGAGCGTATAATTTTTCTCTTCAAATATAATTTATCCATCATTGAGATGTATGAAATGAATAATAAAACATAGCAAATGTGATGTTCCTATCTTGAATAATTGTACTTAAAATATATGGTTCCATATTTAAGTAACTGACATAACTGTATAATGACACGTGTTTTATAGAGTGAGAGTAAAATAATAATCTCATTTTAATTTGAAGAGGCAACTGTATATATATGACATGATAAGAAAAATAAATGCCTGGACGGAATTTGAACCCGGACCTCTGGGTTGGTACCCCAGCGTGCTATCCATTACACCACCGGGCAAATCCAATACAAACATTTATCTTTCTTATATATATATCTCCATAGTAATTCTGCCCGAATGCAGGTCCTTCACTGCAATTATAACATTTTATGCTATGCTTGCAGCTTTTCTAGGGAATTGTAGGTGTGGTAGCTTCCCGTTGCTTTCCACACCGGTGAAGGATGATGATGATGATGATGATGATGATGATAAGGCTGATGATGGCCATATGATTTCGGGGACCGTTTGGCCTTGAAGTTTTCCTGACATTTGTCTTACAAGCGAAGAAAAATCCGATAAAAACCTCACCCAGAAAAACTGCCCCGACCGGGGATCGAACTTGGGCCCGCTGCGTGACAAGGCAACAAGCTACCTCGAGACCACAGCGGTGGACATATAGGCTATATATTCTTCATTATTACTAGATGTCGCGAGAACTCGGTCTTCACTGCCATCTGGTAGCTGACTATAACAAGTAAGCAAATTAAAGAGAATATTTTTACTTTATAGCAGTGACGCTTTATCGATGATATATATATATATATATATATAATCACGCAGCGGGCCCGGTTTCGATCCCCGGTTGGGGCAGTTTTTCTGGGTGAGGTTTTTATCGGGGTTTTTCCTTACCTGTAAGACGAATGTCAGGAAAACGTTATTGCCCAAACGGTCCCCGAAATCATATGACCATCATCATCATCCTTATCATCATCATCATCATCATCATCATCCTTCACCGGTGTGGAAAGCAACGGGAAGCTACCACACCTACAATTCCCCAGTAATGCTGCAAGCATAGCATGAAAATGCTATGATTGCAGTGAAGGACCTGCCTTTGGGCAGAATTACTATTGATGGAGATATATATATATTATATTCTCCATTATTACTAGATGGAGTGAGAACTCGGTCTTCACTGCCATCTAGTAGCTGACTATAACAAGTAAGCAAATTGAAGAGAATGTTTTTAGTTTATACCAGTGACGCTTTATCGATGATATATATATATATATACAAGAAGCAAATAACTCTTACCAAAAAAAATATATAGGGCCTATAGGCCTATGCTATAATCATAAAAATCCTAGCCATAGCTATTAAGTGTCCATTTCCATTCTATAATGTGTTTGTAAGAAAATAAAAATAGCGTAAAAGTATTTTAAAAAGTTTAAGAATTATTACTATGAAAATAAATTAAGAGAAAATGAGTGTGGTTCTTACCTGCTAACAAACATATAAATACAGTGGCAAGAACTGGATTGATCTTCATGTTGGTAACAAGACTGGACGTTGCAAAATGCAGCAGTCCCCTATATACCTTGTCAAATGTTCGTTCTAATTTCTGAAATCATCAGTCAAAAAAACTATACAGTTCATTAATTTTCCTAACTTTAGACATACTGTAATATGTTGAAAGACTGGGAAACCCAGTAACTAATTGTATTGGTCATACATGTCATGACCATCATGCATACATTCTATTGTCAATAAAAAGTACATACATACATACATACATACATACATACAAAAGGACTTTATTAAACTAAAAGTAAGATACATACAATGTTATTTACAAATATGGGTCGCACGGGCAGTAAGCTGTTGACAGTCTGTTATGGGTCGCACGGGCAGTAAGCCGTACGTGCTGTTGATAGTCCGTTACAATAAGTTGATGTTTGGTAATAATATACTTAAAAAAACACTATTATTAGAATTAGATATCAATACAATTACATTATACATTAACTTAGTTATGTAGAATTATTCCCCTCCATGGTATCTTTACCTTGTCGTGGTGGAGTGGCTTGCGTGCTAAAATGATCCCGAGAGCTATGCCGGCGGTAGCATTGCTGCCGATAGGGTTACCCATGCCGGACTGGTCGAAGGTGATAAGCCAGACGAAAAAAGTACCTTGGTCGAAAGAGTGACGATCTTTCACCGTAAAAATACAACCGTCAAGAAATGCGGACATGAGTTCAACTGGGGTAAAATTTTCCGGAGATCAAATAGTCCCCATTCGGTTCTCCGGGCGGGGACTACTTCAGGGAACCTATGCCAAAGGCTCAAACACAGACATGTGAATGGAGAAGACTACATGGTCTTTATAGGAAGCCAGATATAATAAGAAAAGTTAAGTCTCGGAGACTGCGATGGGCAGGACATGTTGCACGTATGGGGAATGAAAGACTAGCATGAAAGCTTCTTGTAGGAAAGCCAGAGGGAAAACGTCCAGTTGGTAGACCAAGAATGAGGTGGGAGAATAACATTAACTATGATTTGAAGTAGATTATACAGGGAATGATTGGAAAGGATTAGCTCAGGATAGGGATGCATGGAGAGCTTATGTCCGCGCGGCCATGAACCTAAGGGTTCGATAGTGCCAGTGAGTAAGTAAGTATGTAGAATTATTAAGAATTAATGGCATTGCAATTTGTTTACATATTTATTTATTCCTAAATAAGTGTTGTTCTTATTTTCCGCGTTTTGTCCAGAAATCTACCCAAGGAAAAGTAAGTATATGTTCACACATAGAAATACACTGGTGTCCAAAAGTTTAGGATAATTTGTAAAACGGAAAATCAAAATGCTTAAAGAGGAGCAGGGAGTAAAAATTATTTATCAAAACGTTTCAGTACATTTAGTTTAGTTTACATACTAAATTATAATCTCTCTTAACAATGAAAAAAAATTAATAGCAATTATAAATGAAAATTGCATTGTTGCAGTTAAGCCCTGTTCCATAAATCTTCATTTTTAAAGAGAGTTATGATATAATCAGATGTAGTGTAAGAACAGATTGCAGTAAAATGGCACAAAGACAACATCTGGACCCTCTGCTTCGGGGTGGAATTATTGGGCGGCTAGAAACAGGACAGACACAAACTGAGGTCTCCATAGCACTTAATGTGCCACAAAATGTTATATCTAGGTTATGGCGACGGTTCCAAGAGACCGGAGACGTTAGGCGAAGACCAGTGGGAGGTCGTCCAAGAGTTACAAATCCTCAGCAGGATCGATATCTTGCGTTAACTGCTAGAAGAAACCGAACAATGTCTGCCAGACAACTGAGTTCAGAACTTGCGGCCACCTCAGGTATCAGAGTATCCAGACAAACTGTCTATAGAAGACTCAGAGCTGCTGGTCTGTATGCTAGACGGCCTGTAGTGTGCGTCCTACTCACCCTTGATAACAAGAGAGCACGTTTACGGTGGAGTCGGGAACATCGCGACTGGACTCTAAATCAGTGGAGCAGCGTGCTATTTACAGACGAGTTCAGATTCAGCTTGAACTGTGATTCGCATCGCGTGACTATCTGGAGGGAGCAAGGAACTCGTTACAACCCCATGAACATCGTGGAAAGACATCCATTTGGTGGCGGTGGTCTCCTGGTATGGGGAGGTATAATGATGAATGCACGCACAGAGCTTCACATCTTCGCAGGTGGCACTGTTAATGCTCAGCGGTATAGAGAAGAGATCCATGTAAGACTTTTCAGGGGAGCTGTGGGTCCAGAATTCATATTCATGGATGACAATGCCCGACCTCACAGGTCACAACTGGTGGATGAGTTTCTTCAGGAGGAAGATATCCAGCGTATGGAGTGGCCAGCGAGGTCTCCGGATATGAATCCTATAGAGCATGCATGGGATGCCTTAGGGAGACAAATTGCATCTCGTCAGCCTCCTCCGAGGACACTTCAAGACCTTCACATTGCTCTTCATGAGGAGTGGAATTTGCTGAGCATCGAACTCCTGAACAACCTCATCACTAGCATGCCACGTCGATGTGAGTCTTGTGTAGCTGTCAGGGGTAATCACACCCCATACTAATCATTTGAACCATTGTTGTTCAACTTTTATGTTCGAATTCTGAAATGCAGTTTTCGTTTGTTGTGAAAATGACAAGTGAATGACGTATTCATGCCATTGTTTCTTTCGTGCCATGTTTCTAATTATCTGTGACATACCCTTACCAAATTTTGTATTATTCTGACAAATGCTTTATAATAAGTCGGCAAATGAACTAATTATCCTTAACTTTTGGACACAAGTGTACATTATGCAATGGAAATGGACGTTAATGACAAATGACAGAATTTTTTAAGAAGTGGTTGAACTCAAACACCTAGGAACAATAATCATAAACATAAATGAGGTGCAGAAAGAAATTAAGCATAGGTTCAGCATGCTGTTATGCACTACAGTGACCCTTCGTCATCTCAACTTCTCTAAAAAAATATTAAACTGAAAATATTACAGTTCTGGGAGAACTGTTATTCTTCCAGTTATATTATATTCATTTTATTAAGAACTAGATAATACCCAGCGTGCGCTGCTACTCCTAAATAAATGAAAATTAATATGCTTTTATGTTTAGTTGAATAAGTAAAAGGAAAAATGATTCTAAATTTATATTTTTTTAGATACCCCGTGCTGATTACCCGGCGTTGCCCGGGAATTTACTTATTCCGATCTTCTTGACATAAATGCACTGAAATACGAAAATTAATTTGTTATATGTTTAGTTAAATAAGTGAGAGTAGAAATTTACTTACTTACTTACTCACTGGCACTATCGAACCCGTAGGTTCATGGCCGCGCGGACATAAGCTCTCCATACATCCCTATCCTGAGCCAATGCCTTCCAATCACTCCCTGTATAATCCACTTCCCTCAAATCATAGTTAATGTTATTCCCCCACCTCATTCTTGGTCTACCAACTGGGCGTTTTCCCTCTGGCTTTCCTACAAGAAGCTTCCATGCAGGTCTTTCATCCCCCATACATGCAACATGTCCTGCCCAGCTCAGTCTACGAGACTTAACTTTTCTTATTATATCTGGCTTCCTATAAAGACCATGTAGTTCATTGTTATGAAGTCTTCTCCATTCACCTGTCTGTTCATCTCTCTTTGGTCCGAACATTTTCCTAAGTACTATATCGTAATTATTTTTTGATACCCCGTGCTGTTTGCCCGGCGTTGTCCAGGAATATACTCATCCCGATCTTCTTGGCATAAATGAGCTAAAGACAAAAATTATAGTACTTCTTATGATTAGTTGAATAAGTAAAATGAAAAATAATTATAAATGTATATCGTAATTATTTTAAGATTCCCCGTGCTTATTACCCTGTGTTGCCCGGGAATTTACTTATCTCGATCTTCTTGGCATAAGTGAGCTAAAATACAAGATTCGTTATTGTGAGTTATCCGTAAAATAATACCCGCCATGTGCTGCTATGCTTGCACTGGATGATTTACGAGCCCGAAAATTTTCAGACTCGGAACCCACGGCTTAAAGTCCCTCCCAGAGAATTTGTTCCTTGTATTTTTTCCGTCCTAAAAAACATCCATCGGCCCCAGCCGGGTTTGAACCCGCGACCCTAAGGCATTTCATTGAAATATACGATTCTATGGATGTGAAAAATGTTCTCTTACTTTCCATCCATAGTTATTCTGTCCGAAGGCAGGTCCTTCACTGCAGTCATAGCATTTTCATGCTATGCTTGGAGCTTTACTAGGGAATTGTAGGTGTGGTAGCTTTCTGTTGCTTTCCACACCGGTGAAGTATGATGATGGCCATATGGTTTCGGGGACCGTTTGGGCCTTAAAGTTTTCCTGACATTTGTCTTACACGTGAGGAAAAACTCTGATAAAAACCTCACCCACAAAAATTGCCCCGATCGGGGATCGAACCCGGGTCCGCTGCTTGACAAGGCAGCACGCTACCTCGAGACCACAGCGGTGGACATTCTCTTGCTTTAAGGGAGGAAGAAAGATTACGATTATTTGAGAATAAAGTTTTTAGAGAAATTTGACCAACGAGAAATGAACAGAAAGGGCGAATAGAGAAGACTGAATAACAGTAAGGTACATGTTATTTGTGGCAAACCAGAATGCAAGGAACAGTTAAGTCTCATAGATTGTGAACATGTGACACAAATGGGGAATGAGAGAGGGGAATGGGAGCTTCTTGTAGGAAAACCAGAGGGAAAACGCCCAGTTGGTAGAATGAGGTAGGAAACGATATTAACCATAATTTGAGGGAAGTAGATTATACAGGAATGATTGGAACACATCTGAAGATAGGGATGTATGGAAAGCTTATGTATGCGTGGCCATGAACTTATGGGTTTGATAGTACCAGTGAGTTAGCTAGTTATACATTCTACTGACATGTGTTTACTCCATGTACACTTGGATATTTCATTGTAGCTAATTTGAAATACAAGTACGAAGAAACCTACTTTGTCGCTTGAGTGGGTGACACAAAAAAATGCATCCAACATTTTTTATTGCAAAAATCTTGAGGAAAAGACCATTAGCACGACCTAGGTATAGTTGAGTCCACTGCTGTGGTCTCGAGGTAGCGTGCTGCATTATCACGCAGCGAGCCCCGGTTCGATCCCCGGTCGGGGCACTTTTTCTGGATGAGATTTTTATCGGGGGTTTTGTTCACCTGTAAGACAAATGTCAGGAAAACTTTAAGGCCCAAACGGTTCCCGAAATCATATGGCCACCATCATCATCCTTATCATTATCATCATCACCATCACCAGTTGTAATTTTGTTATCATAGAACGTCTATCTAAACAAATTCTCGTTCTGTATTTTGTGATTTAATTAAAAACAGATAGGCATGCGAAACCGAGAACAGTATATCGTGTACAGAAGCGAGTGCAGGCAATCGATAAGCTTATATACAAAAAATGTTTCATGCATGAAAAATGTATGTAAAACCGATATTAATATTCCAATATTTATAGAGATGGTAATATTCGACCGACATTAAAATAAGTTTCTACAACCATGGTGCGGTGCCTAAACTTATTGTCTTCTGGCTAATTTTGTAAAGGTGGCCTATATCCTGTTTCGATCGCTTTGGCAAAAAATAAATGATGAAACATTGTACATACACGATTGTTACTATTGTCACTGGATTGTTACCATGATACACACACCAATTGGGCACTGCACCAGTAGGAAGATAATTTATCTGACTTTTAACTCATGCCCCAAATGGGAGTCAATAACTCATGCCCCAAATGGGAGTCAATGACCAATCATATTTTCACCGGTGTGGAAAGCAACAGGAAGCTACCACACCTACAATTCCCTAGTAAAGCTGCAAGCATAGCATGAAACTTACTATTTTTCTGGCAATCAAAACTGTAAATAAAGTATATATGCAGTCAATATGCCCATTTCACCAATTAATGTTTTAAAATGGTCATTTTTTTTTTTAATTTACAGTATTTATACTAAAATATATATGCAGTCAATATGCCCATTTCACCAATTAATGTTTTAAAATGGTCAACAAGTTTCTACAGCCAAGCTGTCATTCTCAAGACCAGATATTGACTGAAGACAAAATTGATAATAAATAAATAAACAAATTCAGTTAAAAACAAACTACGTCACATGACGCAATCATTCATAAGTAAACAATAAAACATAATAAAACTAATCCTCTTTTGTTTAAATTAAAGAAAAGAGGGCGCTGTACGGAATAGGGCCCTTGTCTTTATTCATTATTTTATCCTTATTTTTATAAATTCCAAACTTTCAAGGACGTCAAGGAATTTGAAATCAATGACCGAACGAATCAGCCTAAGGTTACTTTTATTGATAGCATGACCGTAATCAGAAATGTGCTGGGCAACTCCAGATTTTTCAATTCTGTTAAGTCTAAAATGGGCAATATGTTCATTAAATCTAGTTAAAATGGATCTTCTGGTTTGCCCAACATATTTCATATCACAGTCATTGCATCCAATTTCATAAATACCGGATTTTTTTAAACAATCGACTTTATCTTTAGGGTTTCCAAGTACACTATTTAATGTCAAAGTGGAAGTAAAAATTAATTTAGTATCTAATCCTTTGAATATCTTGTTCAAACCTCTAGTTAAAGAGGGAACGTACGGCATAATTGCAATTTGACCATTTTAAAACATTAATTGGTGAAATGGGCATATTGACTGCATATATATTTTAATATTTTATCACCAAGAAGATCACTTGTGTATTAAATGTAAATAAAGTATTTGTCATCTAGTAGGCCATGAATGGTATGTGTATCAACAATGAAACAATTCTGCAATAGACTATGAATCACTTTCATTTGTTTTTATTTACATTTGTTAAGATATTATATTTCAAAAAGTATCATAATTAATGTCCCAGAAGAAGTTGGTAAATTCTGCACTTGATTTTTACAAATCATTGTTTCTCTTATCAGGTAAGAAGAAACATTATATTCAGTTCATTGTCTGTTGTCTTTTTTGGCCTTTATCTAAAAATCTGAACATTAAAACTTATAGAAATATATTTCTGTTGAATTCTATGGCTGCTAAACATGATGTCATGGATTGTATGCCAGGAGTGTGTCTACATAAATTAGAATAAATAAACCGAAAAAGTATAATTTATTGTAGCTGTAAGTTAATAATTGCTTGAGGGTATATAAATTTATTTTTTCCAAAAAATGCGAAAAAAAGTCTTGTATAAAGTGTACAACATCACACATTAAGGTGGGTGATGGGTGAAATTTTTATTTTCTATACTTTTTGAGCTATATATTTGATTTTTTTGTACACACATTCATGCCATCATAGGTAATGTTATACTGAAGTTTCATCTTTCTAGGCTTAAAAAGTTTTTGAGTTATTGAAGAAAATCCATTTAAAAATTTGCATATTACAATTTTTGCCTCAACTGCACTTCTACTAGCGCTTGATTTTTCATTTATATTGTTGTAAACTATAGCTCTTATTCTGTATTTACTAACATTATTTAATATTTTAAACTTTTTCAAACAATTTTTATAACATTATTAGACAATTATGAAGTATTTATTTAAATATGCAAATCACAATATTAAGACACTGTTAGACAATATTGTGATGCTAACTGCTATTCCCCACAGAGTATATTACTTACTCTATGATTTTTCTATCGGTGTTTTGGGTTATCGTTGATTGGATCAGCGTTAGGGAGTGATAAGTAAGTGTATACCCTTTTTTAATTAAACGTTTGTTAATTTTAATATTATTAATATATTTTTTTAACATAGATTTGGGGATTTATTGCAAATATCGGTCATTTAAATTTCATAGCAACGGATAGTAATCGAGGATGATAATCGATATGTGATTCGATCGTGGGTTATCGCTGGCTCTATAAATTCTGGCGCATGCGCACTGCTGTTCTATATTCTGGCGCATGCGTACTGGAGTTCTTGAAAATATTTCACGTTAGTTTAAGTGCAGTTTTTCCTTATATATTTCTGTTGTATTCTGTGGCTGCCAAACATGATGTCATGGATTGTATGCCAGAAGTGTATCTACATAAATTAAAATAAATAAACCGAAAAACGTATAATTTATTGTAGCTGTAAGTGAATAATTGCTTGAGGATATATAAATTGACTTTTTCCAAAAAATGCGAAAAATGTCTTGTATAAGGGGGGTGATGGGTGAAATTTTTATTTTCTACATTTTTTTAAGCTACATACTTGATTGTTTGTACACACATTCATGCCATAATAGGTAATATTATACTAAAGTTTCATCCTTCTAGACTTAAAAGTTTTTGTGTTATTGAAGAAAATCAATTAAAAATGTTGCATATTAAAATTTTTAATTAGTCCCATAATTTTTTAGTAAAATTTTTGATTTTTTTTCTACACGACCACGGTCTTATTTAGAACAATACTATGCATCAAATTTTCTCATCATCATCATCATCCGGTATCATGGCAGCTGCCGCCGTCTTCCGGAAACCAAACGCCATTCCTCTCTATCCATCCATTGATCTTCCTCCATTCCTCTGATATGCATAGCTGCTTGTACCCCTTCTATCCAAGTTTTCTTCGGTCTTGCTCTCTTCCTCCTTTCCACTGGGATCCATTCCATAACAATTACCTAGATTGTTTTTCCGAGGCATGTTGTTTGGTTTTTTAGCATTTTTTTTTCTTTTTATGATGAACGAGGAGCTGGCTCGATGCATCAACCCCCAACCTGAGGGACGGGTAATTTTTGTTCAAGGTTTTCTTCCTCTAGCTTTGATAGTCCAGTATCTTACTGCAAGGCAGCAACGCTAGTTTTGGTCCGCCCTGGGTATTTTATTTCCCCAGTACCCGCCATATCTGGCGAGCATTCCCCTATCCGCCACCTGGGGAGGCGTCCGATGGGAGACTTGGCAACTCCACACGGACAACTTTTCTATATCATTATAATAAAGGAAGAAAAAATATATATACATCCTCTGCATATGAACATTTTTTTAAAATTACTACACATATTATATTTTTTATTTTAAAAACTATTAACGTTGTTACAAAATTCATACAAAGAATTATTAGACATAGTGTGTGGGACATGCAGTGAAAATGTCGTGCTTCTGTCCTTAAATTTGTCATAGGACACTGAAACTTCCCCAACTTATAGTTTAAGTAAAGGTACACCCATCCATAGTAATTCTTTAATTAAATAAAAATAAAATGTAGTTTTATTTGATTTTCATATTTATTATATAATTCAGTGACAGCTGTTTCGGTACACTGTACCTTCTTCATACATGTTAACAAATTATGAATTGTGTTCCAACTGATCTAAGCAACAATACAACAATATTTATTTAAATTTTTAAATTTAACAAAGGGGATTCATTCAAATCAAGTTGAGAATTTAACAGTTTTTTACTACTTTTAAATTTATTAATTTCTACAGCCTCCAAAAGATCTAAGTTCTTACCCTTATCACAAATATGTAAAATTTCAAAATTTGGATAGAAACAATGATCAAATTGGAATAGGTGGTTAGCATATTTTGAATATTCTAAATTTCTGTTATATGCTCTCATGCGTTCCTTTATCCGAGAGATAAAGGGTCTACCAGTTTGTCCTATATAGACATTGTCACTTGTGCCACACTTCAATTTATATACACCTGATAATTTTTCTTTTTATTTTGGTTTTATTGACTGTTATTAAATTTTGTAAAGTTTTATTAGTTTTAAATTTTAATTGATAAATATGGATTTTCATCAAGTAAACACCAACTCAATTGATTACATAGTAATTCTGCCCGAAGGCAGGTCCTTCACTGCAATCATAGCATTTTCATGCTATGCTTGCAGCTTTTCTAGGGAATTGTAGGTGTGGTAGCTTCCCGTTGCTTTCCACATAGTATCTTTTAATACAAAAAACAAAAAATGCCTAATTTGACCGAAAATGTAGAAAATTTCACCCATCACCTCCCTCAATCTAACTTGCAACATGTGGTAAGACTTTTTAAATATCCTAATAAACTCCTGTCAAGTTTTATTCTTCGGGTTTCATTTTTCAAGTTATTTGCTATTATTTAAAACGATAATTACATGTTTTATAAAGATTATTTGAATATATTGAATATTACAATATTGAACTATATACTTATGAACTGTGATGACGTGGCAGCCGTATTGATTTTAACGAATATTCTATGTAGCCAACAAAGACTAATATTATTGTCATCATCATCATCATCTATTAATAAGCTGTTAGTTTATGCTGATGATGTAGTATTGTTGGCCGATAGCGAGGAGATACTAAAGGACAACACGCACACACTATTGAGTAACACTATGGAGTTAGGACTGGAAGTAAATATCAATAAAACTAAATATATGGTCACACGTAGAAATTCATTAAATAATGGAAATGGACAGCTAATGACAAATGAGGGAAATTTTGAGGAAGTGGCTGAATTCAAATACCTAGGAACACTAATCACAAATAGGAATGAGATGCACAAAGAAATTAAATATGGGCTCAATTCTGGAAATGCATGCTATTATACATTGCAGAGACTCTTGATATCCCAACTCCTTTCAAAAAACGTTAAACTGAAAATATATAAAACAATTATTCTACCAGTTATATTATATGGGTGCGAAACATGGACTCTTACTTTAAGAGAGGAAAGGAGATTACAAGTATTTGAGAATAAAGTACTTAGGACAATTTTTGGACCAAAGAAAGATGAAGAGACAGGTGAATGGAGAAGACTACATAACAATGAACTACATGGTCTTTATAGGAAGCCAGATATAATAAGAACAGTTAAGTCTCGTAGACTGCGATGGGCAGGACATGTTGCACGTATGGGGAATGAAAGACTTGCATGGAAGCTTCTTGTAGGAAAGCCAGAGGGAAAACGCCCAGTTGGTAGACCAAGAATGAGGTGGGAGAATAACATTAACTATGATTTGAGGGAAGTAGATTATACAGTGAATGATTGGAAAGCATTAGCTCAGGATAGGGTTGTATGGTGAGCTTATGTCCGTGCGGCCATTAACCTACGGGTTCGATAGTGCCAGTGAGTAAGTAAGTAAGTAAGTATCATCATCATCATCATCCAGGGATTAAGCCTGTTGGCTCCTTGCGGTTTCATGAAAGCTAGAACTGTTAAAATCGTTCAGACCATCTTTTGTGTGGGCGTCCAACATTTCTCCTTCCGTGCGGTTTCTAATTTAGCAATATTTTTGGAAATCTACCTTCTGGCATCCTATCAATATGTTCTTTCCAGTCGTTCCTATATTTAATTATTCCTTCTGTACGTTTGAAAATATATAGTTCCTATCTTATATCTTCATTTCATTTCTTATCCAGCAGAGTATATCCTGCTATATTTCTTAAAAATCTCATCTCAGCTGCTTCCAATCTTTGTTCTTGTCTTTTAGCTATCATCCAACATTCAGCCACAACTCAGACTGAGACAAAAATGTTTCTCTCATGAAATTCAAGTATCAAGTATTACTTATTTTAGGTAGAATTTTATCACTCACTTCATATTCTCATAGTCTAAGAAGAAGAAAAATAAGAGGTGAGAGATACAATAATAAATATGAAAATCAAATAAAACTACGTTTTATTTTTATTTAATTAATAGATACAATTTTATCTAAAATTACCAATATTATGTTTTAAGCCCTCGTAAAACTCGATAGTCTATATAAAATGTGAAATATTTGAGGTTTTCTGTTTTTTTTGCAGGCGTGTTTGTGCTATTTATGTGTAGACACATTGGAAGCTCTAAAACGAATTATTGCACAATAAAATGCGGGGATTACATAAATCACACCATGTGTTCATATAAGGTAATATATCAGCCAGTTACCAGGAGCTTGGGAGGCAGTGAACTGTTTTTCGTCTATTTTCATGATTCGTAATTTTTTTTTTCTCACACACACTGTATTAAACATTTATATTATACCAATGGTTCATACATTTACATTTCCTAACTTTTCACTACCGTTAAATCGGGGGTTCTAACGAACCGGTCTTTCAAAGAATTTCTAAGAATAAACTGTCTTCTAAGAAGTGACTATGCAATTAGTTTATGTTGGTTGTTTATACTTGGCTAACAATTTATAAAAAATCACAGAAATACGACTTAAATATGAGACTATTACACTAACATGAACAATATGACGTAAAATTTAAAAAAAAACACATGAGAAATTAACATTTATAAGACATAATAAAAATCACTAAATTTTCATCAGAAAACCTATAGGAATGTAGCCTATTTATTCCAAACTCAAAATAAAGGTTAAAAAATGTGACAAGTCATAGGAATACGCCTCCAATAACAATGGTCAACATGATTTTTGTCTCATGAGTACCAATAGTTGTACTTAATGCAGTTTTTTATCGTCTTTTCAAATATGTATTCAGAATTTCTCCATCACCCACAGTTTTTTTAAATTTCAATTAATGGATTTAAATAATTATTTTTTGATAAACGTTTTTTCGTCTATTTGCCCATTGTAAATTAAAAACCAAATGAGCTAACTCAGGAGATTTCAGCTATGGAAAATATATATCAAGGCAAACGGAATCCTAATATGCTGGCCGATTATTGTTGGACCATCAAGAGTGATGCACCACAGGCGAAATATAGCAGAAAATCGTCATTTCTTACTTTGTATGTGAGTCCGAATGTTCGAATATTATGTAGTTACGAATGTAGAAAAATAATAAAGTGTTTGAAATTATAAATGCCAGTCTCTCGGAAATCTTGCGTGATGGAGAAAAACCGATATATTTGAATTCAGGAGAAAAAATACTATCAGAATCACATACATTTCTTTCTGAGAAAAAAAAAAGTTAATTTTTTGTTGCTCAGTGTAATCAGTGTACGAACAAAGTCTGGGGAGGATAACCATCAGCAATTCTGTCGTAAAGCATTAGCTCTGGATAGGGATGTATGGAGAGCTTATGTCCGCACGGCCATGAACCTACGGGTTCGATAGTGCCAGTGAGTAAGTAAGTATTTTGCGATACTAGTGTGGTAAACACTTGATGCGGACCGAGGAAAAGTTTAAAAAAAATCGAGGCGCTTGCGCCGAGTTTTCGTAAGTAATGCCACGAGTGATTTCCAAATTATCGATAAATTCACGACCCACGAAGTGAGGAGTGAATTTTTCTAGACTATTTAACTCATGCCCCAAATGGGAGTAAATGGCCAATCACGTTTCAATGATTTCTGATATACAACCAATCAGAGTCGTCTTTCACGAAATATTTATCAATATTAAATTTACCATATTAAAGGAAGCTCCTCCTTTTTAATATTCTGAATAGGTCTGACCATTATTTTTCAGTGACTGAGCCTATGAGAAATACGGCTACCAGATTGTATATATACTGCATAGATGTCAACACATAGCGCTTGCAGGAGTTAATATAAAAACATTTGTAGCAATTTATTATACTACCAAAAAAAGGAACCACTGTTTGCACTTTCTTAAATGTATTTTTTCCCAGGTAATAATCCAGAAAAATATAATTGTCATATTTACATCATAAGACATCAGAATACAGTTTGATGTTTCATTTTTTCTCCACTAGAGAGCATTCTTACAATATTGCGTTCCTTTGGCAATAAATAATATGATCTGGTTGCAGTGATAAACAAAAGAAGCAGTTGAAGCGTACCTATCGTTTCTCATTTGTTTTCAAACATCGCCGTTTACATTAAATATATAAATATTTTAAAATAACTATAGTTAAATAATGATTTGTGAGTAAACATCTTAATTTTATTCGTTAAATAGTCCTAACAAATGCCACTCTGGATTTCCAAATTCCCTAGATAAATTGGAAATCACTCGAGACATTACTTATGAGAATTTGGAAATCAAGAGTGGCATTTGTTAGGACTATTTAACGAATAAAATTAAGCTCTTTACTAAAAAATAATTATTTGAATATATTTACCGGTGTTTTAAAATATTTATATAGTTAATGTAAACGGCGATGTTTGAAAACAAATTAGAAATTTGAGGTTATGTATATTCACTGCAACTCGATCATATTATTTATTGCCAAATAGGATCGCAATATTGTAAGAATGCACTCTAGTGGAGAAATAATGAAACACACATCAAACTATTATAATCAACATTATAGGTTAATAATTTATATTTTGAATAAACAACTCAGTAAAATCACTGAATGTGTTCGTTATTTGCTATATTCAATGTATTTGTTGGAGAAAAATAATGGTCTAACCTTCTTCTTCACTTCCTGGTTTAGGCAAGAGTTGCCTGTTCCGTCTTCACTAATAGATCTAAGACCATCTCTTCCGAGGACGTCCGACATCTCTTCTTCCTCTTGGAAAATAATGGAAGATTTTATTTGGTAATCTACTTTCTTCCATTTTTTCTACATGTTCTTTCCACTGTATCTTGTTGTTAAATATCTTTTCTGTTATGGAGTAGATCTGCAGTTCTTCACGGATATCCTCGTTTCTTATCTGGCCCATTCTAGTGCAGCCTTTTACCCTTCTTAAAAAAATAATTTCGGCTGCTTGAATTTTATCTTCTTGTTTGGTAGTGGTAATCCAAGATTCACTCCCATACAAAAGGACAGGGACAGCCATTGTCTTATAAAATTTTAATTTTGTTTGTTTATGGGCTTTATTATTCAATGTTCTATTTATTGTGCCACAAATAGCTTGAAACTGATGTAATGGTCTAACCTGTTCAGAATATTAAAAAAGGAGGAGCTTTCTTTATTACAAAAAGCAGGAGCTGATAAAGAGAAATCGATAATGAGCGAGGTGAAACACGACTGTCATTGGTGTAAAACAGAATTCATTGAAACGTGATTAGTCATTGACTACAATTTGCGACATGAGTTAAATAGTGTTTGCCACATGAGTGTTGCATACTATTTTTTGCACTATGTTTATTTATTCTAGTAATTAAGATATTAGCTAAACTATTAATAAATATAATTGAAGATAAATGTTAGATTTCAGAAGGTGAAATTGGTCTTCTGCTCCTCTTCCAATCCAACGTCCTGGAATGGTGTTATTCAGGTTACGTCGGACGTGGTTAGAGAAATGCGGCCGTGATCAGAACTTCAAACTTTTCTCTTTCCAGGAACGTTGAAATTGTGTTTATATTTTTTGTAGTTTGGAAGAAGTAAATTTTTTGAAGTCTGTTCCTTCTTTCTGTATAATCCTGTATTTTAAGATTCTCCCATATAACTTATATAGACATGTGCTAGATAATATATATATATATATATATATATATATATATATTCATCATCATCATTATCATATATTCACGAATTTAGGCCATTTGTTGACCTGTTTCGGCCTCAAGAGAAACACCATCCATAAGTATTTTGAGTGGAAGTCCTTGTCTTCTTCTTCCTGCAAGTTGATATCTTAACATTTGTTTGGGTACCCTGTGATCTTCCATTCGATGAACATATTGTATCCATCTTGACTTATAATCAGACTTTTTTTTTTGTAAAGATTCCATGTGCAATTCTTCTAAGATGTCTTCTTTTTTTTGTGATCTAGTAGTGTGTATCCTGCAGTCCTCTGAAGGTATCTCATTTCAGCAGATCTAAGTGTCTGTATATCCTTCTGTTTCAACGTCCGTACTTCCCTACCATACAAAAGGGTTGGAAGAGCCAGTGTTTTATACACTTTTAGTCTTGAATGTTTTTGGATTAACTGTGGCTTGAAGATATAATTTATTAACCCTAAAACTCTTAAAAATTGAGATATGTTTGCATTTACATCCTTTTCTTCTTCATATGAGATATTGCATCCTAGATATGTAAAATTATTCACCTGCTCCAAAATTGTACTGTTAAGTTCAATTTTACTTCTGACAGGATCAACACCTTGAAATGCCATAATTTTTGTTTTCTCTCTAAGATATCTTTAATCCACATTCTTCTGTAATTTTGTTAAGTTCATATATATATACACACATACTAGAAGTCCCGGCCACGCGTTGCTGTGGCTAAGGTATACGTTAAAAATTTAAATTAAGTTGCTTTTTTTCAGACAGATTACTTAAAACTAATACTTACACACGAAATTAATGATATTGGAAATAAAATAAACACTGAACACACTTAAATTATGAAATAATCAATATTTGTAATTCAATTGAAATTCGCGGTTGCAACAAAAAGCACGGCCATCTGGATCTCTCTTTGTTAAATAATAAACCAATTATGTTTTTATTATTAATTTAACATTTCTCAATGAAAGATAAATTATATTTGAAGAGAAAAATTTTCGCCTAGAGCGAGACTCGAACTCGGGACCTTTGGCTTGCCGGGCCAAATGCTGTACCAACTGAGCTTTATAAAGTAATGTTAAATTGCCAATAAATGTCTTCTTAACTAAGAAGCCGCCATTTGCAAAGATAGAAACAATGGTTTCGAAAGCATTTGGTGAGAGGGAATTACAACGTATATAAGAGAAAAAAATTGCGTCTAGATCGGAACTCGCCTCGATAGCTCAGTTGGTAGAGCATTTGGCCCGGCAATGTCCCGGGTTCGAGTCTCGGTCTAGGCGAAAATTTTCTCTTCAAATATAATTTATCTTTCATTGAGAAATGTTAAATTAATAATAAAAACATCATTAGAAGCCTTACTAGCTTTATAAAGTAATGTTAACTTCCCAATAAATGTCTTCTCAACTAAGAAGCCGCCATTTGCAAAGATAGAAACAATGGTTTCAAAAGCATTTGGTGAGAGGGAATTACAACGTATATAAGAGAAAAATTTGCGTCTAGATCGGAACTCGCCTCGGTAGCTCAGTTGGTAGAGCATTTGGCCCTGCAAGTCATAGGTTCCGGGTTCGAGTCTCGGTCTAGGCGAAAATTTTTCTCTTCAAATATAATAAACCAATTACCTTACCAAATTACCTTACACCGCCATCTGTTATAATCGTATGGAACTCACAGATAATTACACCGCCATCTGTTATAATCGTATGGAACTCACAGATAATTATGCTCTTTGTTAAATAATAAACAAAGAATTTGCAATAAAAAATAATGCGACTATAAATTTAGTTATAAACTACCCTAAGTCTCAAGTTGGATCAAACTGCACACAGTGTGCAAAATTTTATTAAAATCGGTTCAGTAGTTTAGGATTCCATCGCGGACAAACAACGTGACACGAAATTTTTATATATTAAGATATTAATTACTTTTATCGTCTTTATTTGGAGTATTAAGAGTGCTAATTACATTTTCTTACACACTAAAGATGAAACCATCATTCGACCAATGAAAATGCTGTCATACATATGTTTTCTTTATATTACAGATGGAACTTATCACGGATATAGTGTAGTTATGTTAATATTATGTTACAGGCTGTTCATGGACCAAAATGCATTGGTTATATGAATAAAACATTGACAGACGATGACAAAAAAATTATCCTAGATGAACACAACAGAATAAGAAGATACGTATCCACTGGAAAAGAAAGCAGAGGTTTATATGGACGCCAGCCAAAATCTTCCAACATGATGGAATTGGTAAGCTGACAAAAATCTTCTTGTTCGACTTCAGGGTTAGGCTGTAAGCCTGTGCCGATTCAAAGCATATCCTCCCATCTGGTCATGGGGCGTCCAACGGAACGTTTACCTCTTAGAGTATATAGTAAAGCCTGTTTTGGTAGACGAGATGTCTCCATTCTATTTATAAGTTGAAACCATTTTAATTTGTTGTGTGTCAATTTACTTGCTAATTCATATACAGGGCAAGTCAAAATGTTGTGCAGGTTTTCAGAAATTTATTATGTGAAATGTAATGAACATATAATATCGTGAGACATATTGTATGAAAGGTAAACTCTCAAAGTTTAGTTGTCCACTTCTAAAGTTCCGCGTTCACCCGCAAGATGTCAACAGCAGAGCAGTAAAGGAAAATGGCGTTGACTGGGGATCAGAAGTCTTTCTGTGTGCTTGATTACCATGTAAACAACTCTGTGACTAGTGTTCAACGACATTTCCGTACCAGATACGATAAAGACCCGCCGGATGGGAGATCCATTCGTAAGTGGTACACACAATTTAGGGATTCAGGCTGTATCTGTAAACGAAAATCGACTGGCCGTCCGTCGACGAGTGAAGAGACAGTCGAACGCGTTCGCACATGCTTCGTGCGGAGTCCACAGAAATCCACCTACCGGGGAGCGACAGAACTTCAACTACCACAAAAAACTGTATGGCGGATTCTCCGGAAACGTTTACAGATGAAACCCTACCACTTGCAACTGGTTCAAGCCTTAAAACCCGCCGATTATGCTTTGCGAGCGTCCTTCTGTGTTGATTTTCTCGCATTAATGGAAGAGAATGAGTTCCATGAGAGGGTAGTTTACAGTAATGAAGCGACTTTCCACCTTTCAGGAAAAGTGAATAGACACAATGTAAGGATTTGGGGAACTGGTAACCCCCATGCAACTCTGGAACATCAACGCGATTCTCCGAAAGTGAATGTCTTTTGTGCCATTTCCCATGCAAAGGTTTATGGGCCCTTTTTCTTTCATGAACGTACTGTGAACGGACATGTTTTCCTTGATATGCTACAACAATGGCTCCTTCCGCAGCTTGAAGCGGATAGTCCAGATTTCATTCTGCAGTTGGATGGTGCCCCTCCACATTACCATGGCAGTGTTCGAGACCATTTGAATACGGCTTTACCACAACGCTGGATAGGCCGTGCATCTCAGGGTGATCAACAACTCATTCATTGGCCACCTCGTTCACCAGATCTAACCCCGTGTGATTTCTTCATGTGGGGTCTTGTAAAGGATCATGTTTACGTACCACCACTTCCAACAACACTGCATGAACTGCGTGCCCGCATCACAGCAGCCATTGCTGATATCGACCGCGGACTGCTACAGAAAGTTTGGCAGGAGATTGAATATCGGCTTGACATCTGTCGTGTAACAAAAGGCGCTCACATAGAACACCTGTGAATATTTAAAAAAAAACTTTGAGAGTTTACCTTTCATACAATATGTCTCACAATATTATATGTTCATTACATTTCACATAATAAATTTCTGAAAACCTGCACAACATTTTGACTTGCCCTGTATTTGTCAGGGAATATGTTTATATATGAAGGAGAAACATCTACAACCAGGAGATTGGATGGACCGACAAAACTGGCTATTAGGAATCGGACGATGTCAAAGACATTAATCGACCGACGATCTATCTATCTATGTTGGTATTGAGGATATGATCTCTTAAAGTGTGTTATCCTTCATTAGAAACGCACTTCTGCCCTATCAGTTTTCCTTTTTCCAAGTTTATTTAATGTCCAGTTTTGACTTCCGTATGTTAGGAGCGGGACTGCCAAGATCTTATGAAATCTCACCATTCCTGGTTTTATTATGCAAGATTTTTTAAATTATGCCACACATGTGCTGGAATATAGGTAATTTATTAGATAGATATATCATCGGTTGATTAATGTCTTTGATATCGTCCGATTCCTAATAGCCAGTTTTGTCGGTCCATCCAATCTCCTGGTTGTAGATGTTTCTCCTTCATGTATAAATATATTCCCTGACTCCAGGAGGTTTCAGGTCTTCCTCTGCCTCGTCTTCTCTCAGGTTTCCATTTCAAAATAGATTTTGGTAACCGATCCTCTTCCATTCACAGGGCATGTCCTACCATATTAATAGCTGAGTTTTAATACAATCTAAAATAGTGTCTTCAATCTTCATTTTCTCCCTTATAACTGAGTTTCTAATTGTTTCTCTTCTTGAAATTCTTGCTACCCTTCGTATAAAATCCATTTCAGTTGCCAAAAGATACTTATTTATTTTTGTTGTTAATGGCCAAAGTTCTGCTTCATAAGTAATGATCGCGTTTAACAACTTTATATATAAAAAGATAAAAAAAAGCCTGTAATTACTTTCTGTCATAAGCACTTCTGTAATGAGTGGTTCACAGGTGGCGTTATTTAGAACATATGATCATTAGTATATTTCGTCCCAGAAGAAAGGACAATCAAAAATTATATGTTCAACGCTTTGATTGCTAATGCCACAATTACAACATGCATTTTCTTCTTCTTAGAAGAAAATACATGTTGTAATTGTGGCTCTTCCCTCCATTGTATCTTTACCTTGTCGTGGTGGAGTGGCTTGCGTGCTTAAATGATCCTGAGAGCTATGCCGGCGGTAGCATTGCTGCCGATAGGGTTACCCATGCCGGACTGGTCGAAGGTGATAAGCCAGACGGAAAAAGTACCTTGGGCGAAAGAGTGACGATCTTTCACCGTAAAAATACAACCGTCAAGAAATGCGGACATGGGTTCATCTGGGGTAAAATTTTCCGGAGGTCAAATAGTCCCCCATTCGGTTCTCCGGGCGGGGACTACTTCAGGGAACCCATGCCAAAGGCTCAAACATAGGGACATGTTCCTAGGAACATGGAATGTTGCACAAAGAAATTAAACATAGGCTCAATTCTGGAAATGCGTGCTATTATGCATTACAGAGACTTTTGATGTCCCAACTCCTTTCAAAAAAACGTTAAGCTGAAAATATATAAAACTATTATTCTACCAGTTATTTATATGGGTGCGAAACATGGACTCTTACTTTAAGGGAGGAAAGGAGATTGCGAGTATTTGAGAATAAAGTTCTTAGGAAAATTTTTGGACCAAAGAGAGATGAACAGACAGGTGAATGGAGAAGACTACATAACAACGAACTACATAGTCTTTATAGGAAGCCAGATATAATAAGAACAGTTAAGTCTCGTAGACTGCGATGGGCAGGACATGTTGCGCGTATGGGGAATGAAAGACGTGCATGGAAACTTCTTGTAGGAAAGCCAGAAGGAAAACGCCCAGTTGGTAGACCAAGAATGAGGTGGGAGAACAACATTAACTATGATTTGAGGGAAGTAGATTATACAGGGAATGATTGGAAAGCATTAGCTCAGTATAGGGATGTATGGAGAGCTTATGTCCGCGCGGCCATGAACCTACTGGTTCGATAGTGCCAGTGAGTAAGTAAGTAAGTATTTTCTTCTTCTTGTATCTTGTAAGCCCATGTTTCCCTTTACAGAGATTTAGGCGCTCTCTCCCTACAGGGAAGAATTTGAACCATACTAATTTAGTTACACTTCTTTTCGTATAGATGTCATTTGAGTGGTCCGTGGTCAGCGTTCCGCCTCGTACTGACATCTAGGAAACCAAGGTAGTACTAGGACAGGAAAATTTGATAAATTTTGCTTAGAGGCCTTTTCATTCAGGCTTAAGGATCTTTTACGAGCCTGAAAATCTTCAGACTCGGGACCCACGGTTTAAAGTCCCTCCCGAAGGACTTGCTCCTTGGATTTTTCCATCCGGGCCCGGTCGGATTTGAACCCGCGACCCTCGGGACCAGAGCAAGGAGCATAACCACTAGTCTACCGCGGCCGATACATGCATTTTCTCTAATGTTAAATCTCTGGAGGTATTGGCCCAGTGAGGAATTGCGTTATTGTAAAATTTGGAACGACGTGTTTGCATTTTATTGTGTCGTAGATACTCGGAAAGAACAGTTGTGTTAATGTACCTGTGATACCATTGGGCCACACGTTGTTCCATCTTGCTATTATATGTTCCTTTATTTGCGACTTTAGGAAAGAAATATGTCAGAGATCATATGCACACTGTGATTTAGAATTTGCTGCAGATTTGACTGAAAGATCCGCACGTTCGTTTCCCGATATCCCGCAATGCCAACGTACCCATGATAGATAAATATGTTTTGAACTTAGCTTCATCTGTTCCCTATTCGATAAAGCTATTGGGTGTTGTTATATCTATCATTAATTTCTTTCAAGGCTGTTTGTGAATCACTGAAAACTGAAGGTGTTTAACTATATAAGAACTAAACCTTGGATGGGTGTACGTCTTCGGAAACGGACCACAGCGAAAACTCTATTTGTTTAATTATATAAGACCTACACCTGTGACTCGAACTTATCATTCCTTGATAATGACATGTGGGATCATGCCGAAACGTCGGAGTCAGTGGCCAGAGGCCGAACTTGAATCCAAGACGCGGAAAACCCAAGAAAACTTTCATATTCACGCTTATATCCGCGAAAATCTGCAATATAACACACACACACGCACGCACCACGCACGCACGCACGCACACTCACACACACATACACACATATATATATTCAGAAGAACAAATTTAGATCTATGAATTTCGAGATTCCTGATGAACGTGACCTCATCTCAAAGTTCATCCAATCAACACCAGATGACAACATTATTGATGGAGATTCCAACGAAAATCCGGTAGTCATAATGTCGGTTGAAAATGAGAGAGATCCTTCTCTCGAAAACTAGTTACCGTGTTGGAAGAAACATAAAATATGAGGTAAGATGTTAAAAAAATGACTCATTAATTTACGAATTAAGAACCTCATAATGTTATTTCCCATATTTAACTATGAATGAAATGTTTGCTTTTTATAGAAATGGAATGCACAGTTGGCCGAAATTGCTCAGCGCTGGGCAAATCAGTGCATGAGTTACAGAGACGTCTGTCGACATACCAGTAAGTAAATTATTATCCACAACTATATATTTAACTATAGGTGAATTCCATGTAAAATCTTACATAAAAAATGAGGATTACAGTTTATTTAATGATTCCCAAAGTGGTATATGGACTGTCAATAGATTTTCAAGTGCCTGTATCCTAAAATGTCCCGCGCCTTAGCCAAGTGGTTAAGGCAAGATACCTTGACGCAGAGCTACGGGACTTGCGCTGGTTCGAGTCCCCATGGGGGAAGACATTTTCTCATGGAATTTCGGCCGGTATGAAACCGGCGCCCACCCAGCATTGTGAGACATTTGGGTAGCTACAATAAGTAGCGGCTGCAGTTTGAGAAAACCAGCTATAACGGCTGGAGGAACCGACATGCTGACCACATGTCACCCCTACACTAGTTGGATGATCGTCTAACTCTCTGATTAACACATGTGGATGTGGATGTCCCGCGCCGTAGCCGAGCGGTTAAGGTAGGAAGCCTTGGCGCAGAGCTACGGGACTTGCGCTGGTTCGAGTCTCCATGGGGGAAGAAATTTTCTCATGGTATTTCGGCCAGTATGGGACCGGTGCCCACCCAGCATCGTGAGGCAATTGGGTAGCTACAATAAGTAGCGGCTCCAGGTTGAGGAACCAGCTATAACGGCTGGGGGACTCGACATGCTAACCACATGTCACCCCTACACTGGCTGTTGATCATCTACCTCTGTGCTTGACACATGTGGATGTGAAGGGCCAGCAGCCGGCTGGTAAAAGGGCAACCGCTGAAAAAGTGGAAAGACCCTCAATCGGGATGTGAGGCTAGCAGCCGGCTGGTAGGCCAAGGGCCTTCCAGGCCTATCACACCATGGTGCTTTTTTACGTCCTAAAATTTTGTAAAGTATGAACAACTCGTATATTGCAAATAATTCTTTTTTTTTAAGAATTAAATTAATATTTTTGTTACCTCACCTCATATCCTTTTTCTGCTATACTGCAGTTTCGGAGCTTATCTCCTTCATCAGTAGCCTCTGGTCGACCGGTGTTATGTCGTTTCTTGGCGGTTTTCTTCAGAAGTAAACCAGAGGCTACTGATGATGGAGATAAGCTCCGAAACTGCTGTCTAGAAAATAAAGGATATGAGGTGAGGTAATAAAAACATTAATTTAATTGTTAAATTAAACTTCATAGTGTTTTTACCTGTGAAAGTTAAATAAAGTTCTTTTTTATTTGAATTAAATCTCTTACACCACGCAGAACCGTTACTTGTTACGTCAGTTACCCCTATTTTATATAACTAGTGACTAAAGAAGTACATAAAACTAAAAACATATAACTAGGGCTCGGAAGTTGAGGAAAAATCATTTTTTTATTTTATTCTAATTCATCGGAGAACATTTTTTGACAACTCACGTCATAAATTTCGCGTTTTTCACGAAACCGCGGTTTCAAACGTAATCTCGTCCAACTTCAGCCACGACTCCGACTGTATTGTCACCATCTTCAGCGCTGCGATCTATGGTTGAATTTAGGAACTTCGATTTCAAATTTTATTCGTGAGGAATATCAAAATTCATTGTTCTATATTTATTTTTCTCCCAAACTTTTAATTCCAAATGTTTATCCACATGTATTGATTTATATTTTATTTGGTGAATTATTTTAAGGAATTAGGCAAAGGTTTATATTATTGTTTTAAAAGTTTAGCTTCTCTTCCAATTTTATGATGTTCTAATAAACTATGTGCAGCAATTGCAGATGTTTGAATTTGAAGGTCGAGACGATATTGTTAGAGAGAGCTCGACCTTACAACTTGAAGGTCGAGACGATACTGTCTTTTGAAGGTCGAGACGATACTGTTAGAGAGAGCTCGACCTTACAACTTGAAGGTCGAGACGATACTGTCACTATATGCAAGTAAATCACTAACAAGAAACAAGCAGTCAAACCAACAGCTTTAATAAATAATTAAACAATAAGGTCGGTCTGACACAAAGAAATTAAATAAGTGAAAACAAAGATAAACAGAGGGAATTAGAATGTGAAGAACATAGAAGAAAAGAATGAAAATTACATTTGAATTCCCTACTGCTTAGAAAAGGCGAAGATGCGTGAACAATAGCATCTCCGATAAACTTAAATTAAGATACACATTAAATCTAAGATTTAACACCTATATATAAATGTTTTGATTGTGAAGAGACTTTTGGACTAACAAGGGAACTGTCAACCATTCTTTTTGTTAAATTTATTTCATTCTCTCATAAAGACACAAGGACAGGACACACACCCAGATCCAAGGTGGAGATTTAAAATCCCCTACCCCGCCGGGAATCGAACCCGTCGCCGGAGTGGAAGGTAGGGACTCTACCGACTACGCCACGGCGACGGACAAGACTGCTGATGCCTTCCTTGAAATTTCTCCCAGAGAAGCGTTGTGATGTATCAAGGCCGTGTACAGAAAATTATTTGCTGTTTTTAACTGCAAGGCACAGAAATCGGAGCCAGAATTCAGCTATGGCAACCCACTGTGCGAAGCACATAGACTCCCTGTGTGAGTAAAACGGAGAGGTGTGTGGCAGGATGCGGTGCACAGGCAGGATGTCAGGGTTATTCATTTCACCAAATCAGGAGTTGTATTACTTACCTGAGTTTAAATGAAAGATTTTTCGCTGGATTTTAGTCCCCTTTAGTTAAAAACGGTAGATGTTTTCGGAAACGTCCTTACCAAGCTTCTCTGAGAGAAATTTGAAAGTAGATTTCGTTATACGATAGTTGACAGTTTCCTTGTAAGCGTAAAGTGAGACCGGAACAGGCCAACAGGTGGCCTAACTCCTAGGAAGATAAATAATGATGATGGCGATGATCTCATAAAATATCTCGTTTTCTCAACGAGACCAGTTTCTGAGGCATTCCTTCCATTGTCAACTAAATTCCTTCTTTTCTCTGTTTCTCGAGACCAGTTTCGGAGGCATCCCCTACAATGTCAACTAAATTCCTAGTTTCCTCAACGAGACAAGTTCAGAGGCATCCCCTCCATCGTCAGATAAATTCACACTTTCCTCTGTTTCTCAACGAGACCAGTTTCGAAGACATCCCCTCCATTGTTAACTAAATTCGTAGTTTCCTCTATTTTTAACGAGACCGGTTTCAGAGGCATCTCCTCATCGTCAGATAATTCCTTTTTTTCCATCCCCCCTTCCGTTTCTCAACGAGACCAGTTTTGGAGACATCCCCCTCAATAGTCAACTAAATTCCTAGTTTCCTCTATTTTCAACGAGACCGGTTTCAGAGGCATCCCCTCCATCGTCAGCTAAATTCATACTTTTCTCTGTTTCTAAACGAGACCAGTTTCGGAGACATCCCCTCCATTGTTAACTAAATTCCTAGTTTACTCTATTTTCAACGAGACCGGTTTCAGAGACATCTCCTCATCGTCAGCTAAATTCCTTTTTTTCCACCCCCCTTCCGTTTCTCAACGAGACCAGTTTCGGGGACATCCCCCCGTCGTCAATTATATTCCTAGTTTTCATCGTTTCTCTATCAGACCGGTTTCAGAAGTACCTCCTCCATCTTCAGCTAAACTCAGACTCTGTGTGAGAAATGGTCTCGTTGAGAAATTGAGATATTTAAGCAGATGAGCTTGTAAACATGTCTGATTCAATTTTGTTATATGATATTTTACTTCATAATGTTACTTCCCATAGTAATTCATTAAATTAAACATTTTATTTATAAACAGATTTACAATGAAAAAAAAAGTCTTCCTGTGGCCAAAGTTTTTAAAATTTTTATCTTCTTTCTCTATCTTCCCATTCCAGTTCTTCCAGACCTAGCTCCCTCTTACCTCATTTTATAACAATCATGCATTTAAACTTAAACATAATTTACCTTTATTCTTGTATTTGAAGGGGATATTTGATTGCTGAATTATATTATTGTTTCAGAGCGTAATTTTGTTGGGCAGAATGTAGCACAATTAGTAAATAAAACCAATGTTACAGACATTTACGACTTGAAATTAATGATAAAAGGTTGGCATGACAAAGTGGAAAGAGTAGCACAACATACAGTACGTATTTATCCTTGGTAAGCATCTTGTCCACTCAACTGTTGAGATATCCAATGAAGGCTTTCACGGCCGGTAATCACATTACTTAGGTTGTAACTTTAATAGTGGCAACTATTTATTTATTATTAATTAAATAAAAATAAAACTTAGTTGTATTTGATTTTCTTATTTATTAAGATATAAGTCAGTGACAGCTGTTTCGGTACACTGTACCTTCTATAAAGACGATTCATTCAAATCAAGTTGAGAATTTAACAGTTTGTTACTACTTTTCAATTTATTTATTTCTACAGCCTCCAAAAGGTCCAACTTCCTACCCTTATCACAAACATGTAAAATTTCAAAATTTGGATCGAAACAATGATTAAATTGGAATAGGTGGTTAGCATATTTTGCATATTCTAAATTTCTGTTATATGATCTCATGTGTTCCTTTATCTGAATAAATTGAAATGTGGCAATGTCTATATAGGACAAACTGGTAGACCTTTTATCTCTCGGATAAAGGATCACATGAGAGCATATAACAGAAATTTAGAATATTCAAAATATGCTAACCACCTATTCCAATTTAATCATTGTTTCGATCCAAATTTTGAAATTTTACATGTTTGTGATAAGGGTAAGAAGTTGGACCTTTTGGAGGCTGTAGAAATAAATAAATTGAAAAGTAGTAATAAACTGTTAAATTCTCAACTTGATTTGAATGAATCGCCTTTGTTAAATTAAAAAAAAAATATTGGTGTATTGTTGCTTAGATCAGTTGATATGCACTATAATAACACAATTCATAATTTAATATGTCTTAAGAAGGTACAGTGTACCGAAACAGCTGTCACTGAATCATATCTTAATAAATATGAAAATCAAATAAAACTAAGTTTTATTTTTATTTAATTAATAAATATGGATTTTCATCAAGTAAACACCAACTCAATTGATTATTTATTTATTTATTAGTAGTATACAATTGACAGAACTGTGAAACTTCAATGTAGTACCTAGCATTGTCTACAACTCGTTGCCAGGATATGGAAGTCGCAGTATCCCAGTAGCAGCTCCTGTTCTGTTGATGTTTCTGACTGACCACCTTAATGCCAGCAGAATCTCAGGAACAGTCTGGAATCGAATGTCACAAAGTGGTTCCTTCATCTTAGGCACCAAATCATAATCACAGGGGCTTAAGTCCAGTGAATGTGGTAGATGGAAAAGCACTCCACTCCCAGCGATGGTACAGATCAGTTACAGGGTGTACCGTGTGCATCCGAACAGTCCTGTATGGTAATGCCGTCCCCCATATGCTTCCACAAGACCTTCATGACATTATCGTGTTGTATAGCCATGGCACATAGAGTTTTCAACCACGATCGCTGTTCCTACTTTGTAACATGACGAAACACAACAGCTTAGAGCGGCAACTCAGAGGAGACTAACTTTCTCTCTCCTAAGCACATGCGTTTTGAGACGTACGGACAAGTCCATTTACTGTAAGATATGTCAGACATTTATTAACATGTGACAGATGTTACAATAATTAACTCCGCCTGGTTTCGCTTCTACAGCAGCGTTGCCACTATTTTTGTTACAGCCCACGTATTAAGAGATTCTAGGGTATATGGCTGCGCTTCCAGACGTTTCTCCCTCAACTGCGGAGGGCGTCTTCAGTGGCGATAACTTATATTGTCTGTCCAATCTAAGAAACACACTTTGACATTTAACTTCGAACGTATTATTCCGCGCAGCACGTGAAAAAGTGCATGCGACCTCAGTCAGCTGTTTGTTACAAGCCGATAAATTAATGTTCAATAATCGTTCTAATTTTTAATATTGCATGTTGTAATAACACACACAGTGGAATGTAACTGACATTCAACTTCCCCTCAAGAATCAATCAGTATCATCATCATCATCATTATCATCATAGTACCTTCACGAATTTAGGCCATTTGTTAACCTGTTTCGGCCTCAAGAGAAACACCATCCAGAAGTCTTTTGAGTGGACGTCCAGGTCTTCTTCTTCCTGCAGGTTGATATCTTAACATTTGTTTCGGTATCCTGTGATCTTCCATTCGATGGACATGTTGTATCCATCTTGAATTATAATCAGACATTTTGTTTTCTAAAGGTTCCATGTGCAATTCTTCTAGGATGTCTTAATTTTTCTTGTGGACTAGTAGTGTGTATCCTGCAGTCCACCGAAGGTATCTCATTTCAGCAGACTGTATCAGTTTCAAACAAATTAAAATTTTTAGTTATACTCCGACCTTCGAAGAAACATATAGGTGAATACTGTATTCTGATGAACTATAGTTAACATAGATAGCTTCAAATATGTACTTATAATAAACGATTGCATGAATTATTTTTGCGCTTCCGCTGAACTGTGCTTTGGCCATAAACGAATCGCAGTAACTGCAGCAGTCACATGCTTCGGGGATTTCCCTTCCATTTGTTTTCCTCAAGTGTGTTCCTTAGGCTGAACATAGCATAGGCAGTGTTTCCTGGTTGGAGGCTCGACTGTTAATGTCAGATGCGGAGGGCATTTTCAGTGGAGAGTACTTTAGGTAATGTTCCCGGTTGGAGGCTCATCTCTGATTGTTGAGTTTCCGACCAGGGAACAACACCTAGAAGTACACGCCACTGAAAACGCCCTCCGCAGGTGAAGGAGAAACATCTGAAAGAAAAAAAACACCAGTCAAAAATGCATTGAATTTTAATTTTTTATTTTCTTCCACCTACACTCCCAACGTCACAAAAAAATCTGAACATAATACCAATTACCATAATAACAATCAATAACCTTGGAAACTATCTACACCAGATATCCTTCAGAAGACTAGCTGCATGTCTACGCTGATGGCTCACTCAAATGCTGAAACTGGTGCCGGAGCAAGAGGAACATGCTCCCTTTTTTCGTTTTACTGTCATGCTGGACGAGGAATAACAAATTTTGATGGTGAAATTCATGCTATAAAAATCTCACTCCAAAACCTATTAACACTAAAAGCCATGTTTTCCAAATTAGTGCTCCTCTATGACTCTAAAGCAGTTATGCAGGCAATCTACAGAGTGATTCAGAAATATGGCTATACGTTTGATCGCATTTTGTGACGAAAATATTATTATTAAAGGAAATATGATTTTATCATTGGAAAGGAAATCCTTCAAATTACAACAATACAACAAAACAAAACAAATCACTGCTCACGTGCAGCTTGGTGGGTTGATTTTTGTGGGCTAGTGTCGAACGCCTCCACAATTCTCTTCGTTGTTTCTGTATCCGTGCTAATGCGAGGCCTTCCAGGATGTTTGATTTTCTGCATCCTTCCCGTTTCCAGCAGTCGTTTTTTCCACTTCCCCACAGTAGACGGCTGCAATGCTACGTTAAACTGACGTCCTGCCCGTCTTGCGGCCTCACGATCATTAGCATACGTTATTGCCCATGCAGCAATTGTAATTTGCTATTGCATATTCAACGCCATTTTGACTAATGACGTAAGTTCTACACTGTTTTGTTTTATTCCATAGTTGTAATTTGAATAATTGCATTTCCAACGGTAATTTTGTATTTCCTGTAATGGTAATATTTTCATCACACAACGCGATCAAACGTATAGCATATTTATGATTCACCCCGCACTGGCCAAAAAGTTTTGACTGCAAAGAATGCTATGACATTATTACTGATCTCCGAAACTGTGGTAAAGAAGTTGTCCTCCAATGGCTACCTTCCCACTGTGGGATTGCCGGTAATCAAAAAGCCGATTTCCTCCGGAAAAAAGAAAAGATGTCGCATTGAACAATTGCCTGGATCTAAACCAACACCTTACTACTCAGTGAAACGCCACATAGAGTTAAAATCCAAAATAATGAATGACAATTGACTTCAAATAGTGGCCAGAAACAAAAAGAAATATTGATATACCAGACATACCAAAAAAAAAAAAAAAAAAAACAGATGTAGTACATTTTAGATCGACAACGGTCCACGACTGTCTGGTAAAACTCCTTTACAGAATAAATTTTCTGCCTTCACCGAAATGCATTATGTGCAATAACCGAGATGAAGAAATGGACGAAGGTATTTGAACAACTGCATTGCTGTCAAACATGAAGATTCTAAGACCTCATAGTATTGGAGAGCAAGACTGCTAATGGCTTCAGTGTTACATGCAGCACATTAGATAACAACACTCCCATTTAAGGGTAATCCAAGAGTGCCTCATGCATTCACTGCGAACCACAGTTAGGTGTGCTTTATGGGCAGGTGGTGTGATCGGCCCCTCCTTTTTTTGAAGATTTTGACCGTAATGCAGTATCAGTTAACTGTAAAAGTTATGATGAAATGGCGAGAAACAAATTATGGCTTGCTCTGGGTGAAGTGAATACATCACATCCCGCGAGACAGTAACCCTAATCCATAAAGTCTGTTATCTCAATTCGTGGCGACTTGGAATGATCTCCCAGATCTTGTAACTTTACTTCGTGTGACTTCTTTTTATGGGTTATGTAAAGTCCAAAGTCTACGTGAACAAATCACAAACAGTTCTCCAACTTCCGATTCCGATTGAGGGTCTTTCCACTTTTCAGCGGTTGCCCTTTTACCAGCCGGCTGCTGGTCCTTCACATCCACATGTGTCAATCACAGAGGTAGATGATAAACAACCAGTGTAGGGGTGACATGTGGTTAGCATGTCGAGTCCCCCAACCGTTATAGCTGGTTCCTCAACCTGGAGCCGCTACTTATTGTAGCTACCCAATTGCCTCACGATGCTGGGTGGGCACCGGTCCCATACTGGCCGAAATACCATGAGAAAATTTCTTCCCCCATGGAGACTGGAACCAGCGCAAGTTCCGTAGCTCTGCGCCAAGGCTTCCTACCTTAACCGCTCGGCTACGGCGCGGGACGTTCTCCAACTTAAGGAAGAAATTCAACGTGTCATCAACAATATCTACAGAGATAATTAAAGCATTCTGTCTGTGCATTCTTACCTCTTAGAGTTGTTTTTGTCGAACATATATCTCAGGGCTTCTTAGCCCCATGGTCAGCGATTACAGACGATGGGGCTAAGAAGTTCTGAAACATGTTCGACAAAAACAACTCTAAGAGGTAAGAATGCACAGACAAAATGTTTTAATTATTAAACAAACCTCTTAATGTTACTTCCTATTGTATTTAAAAAAATCAACGATGTCTGTGAAAGGGTCATCACGAACATCATAGACCGAGTAACTGCCTGCCGAGACAGTGGAGGTGGACATATGCCTGATATAATTTTCCGAACTTAAATGGTAGTTTTGGGTGGCTACAATAAGTAGCGACTCCATTTTGAGAAGACCAGCTATAACGGCTGGGGACCCGACATGCTGACCACTTGTTATCCCTACACTGGCTAGATGATCGTCTAACTCTGTGATTAACAAATGTGGATGTGAGGCCAGTAACCGACTAGTAGGCCAAAGGCCTTATAGGTCTGTCGCGCTCGGAGTTTTTTTAGTGGGAGTGTATGTAGATGAAAATAAAAAAAATCTGCATTTTTGAGTCAATTATTGTATTTTTAAAGATAGCGAAATATATGAAAGACCCTATATTTTTTCAAATCTGCTATAATTTTCAGGGGCGAGAATGATACTTCCGAATACACACAAATGGTTTGGGCTGAAACAACTGATATTGGTTGTGGTCGAAGCCAATATTTAGTACTGATTGATAATCCAAATAAATTGAATGAAACTTCAGCAAATGAAACAACTTCAGGAAATGAAACAACTTCAGGAAATGAGACAACTTCAGGAAATGAGACAACTTCAGGAAATGAGACAACTTCAGGAAATGAAACAACTTCAGGAAATGAAACAACTCCAGGAAATGCAACAACTTCAGGAAATGAAACAACTTCAGGAAATGATACAACTCCAGGAAATGCAAGAACTTCAGGAAATGCAAGAACTTCAAGAAATGCAACAACTTCAGGAAATGAAACAACTTCAGGAAATGATACAACTTCAGGAAATGAAACAACTTCAGGAAATGAAACAACTTCAGGAAATGAAACAACTTCAGGAAATGCAACAACTTCAGGAAATGCAACAACTTCAGGAAATGGAACTACAGGAAATGAAACAACTGCAGGAAATCAAACCTTTTTAGGAAATATAACTGGAGACAAAATCTGGGTGAATGCTACTATATTAGTTTGTAACTATTCGCCAAAAGGAAACAGAATTGGTCAGCAAATTTATAACGTTGGTAAGCCTTGTTCAGAATGTCCAGTCCTTACGTATTGCGACAAAGGTCTGTGCTCAGGTGAGTGGAGAAGATGCTATACTTTTTTATGATAACTTGTAGTTTTAATTGCATATTTGGGCATGGTTATATCAAATGGACGATGTTATGCATGGACCGGCTAAGCACCATTAACCCTCAATTAGTCACGTGTGGGTCAGAATCACCCACAAATAAAAACATCCATTTTATTTTATTTTATGAATGAATGAGTCATTTTTTACATCTTACCTCATAGTGTATGTTTTATTAAACACAGGAGCTGCAGTTTTCAAGAGGAAACATCCTCCAATTTTCAATCGACATTATGACCACTGGATTTTTATTGGAATCTCCATCTATGACGTTGCCATCTGGTGTTGATTTGATGAACTTCCAGATCAGGTCACGTTCATCAGGAATTTTGAAATTTATGGATTTAAAATTGTTCTTCTGAATATATATCTTGTCCCAAACTGTCAATTCTAAAGAAGGTTTTTCCAAATGTTTCAGAAGTTTGGCTTCTTTTTCAATTTTATGACTCTTTAACAAACTATGTGTTGCAATAGCTGATTTTTCAATTTCACAATTTTTAATCTTTAAAAGTGTTCCTTTGTGCGAGTGCCCAAATTCCTTTTTGTTTTTCCTATGTATACTTTATTGCAGTCCCTACAACTAATTTGATAAATTCCAGATTTTTTACTATCTTGGGTGTTCAATTTCTTTATGGTTATTAATAGATTACCAAGGCTAAATTTATTTATAGGTGGTTCTGCAATTTTTAAAAAATTGTGATGTACTTTAGGATGATAAGTAATTTTCTTGAATTGTTTCCCTTTCTTTGAATCATATTGCAGGGTGGTGCATTCTTTTAATCACGTTTGTCGTCTAAATTTCTTTAATTTATTTGTAATTATTTCCTTTCCAAAACCATTTAAATTAGCTATGTTCAAAATGTGATTGTATTCTTTCTTAAATCTTCATTTAGTGGAAAATTTAATAATCTATACAGGGTGTTTCACAAAGGATGGCGCAAAATTAAATGGTTGAAAGTACACGATAATAGAAGCAACAATGTCCCAATAAACATGGGTCCACAAACGAGCCGTTTGCGAGACAATTACGAATGTATGGTTACAAGCCGCCACTGACTTCATTCTAAACATCGTCCTAGTCAGTAGAAATATATTTGAATTTAGACTTTACTATTAATTTTTCATCTCATTTAGTTCACATTTCACAGTTCACTTCACTTATGGGTTACCTGTTAAAGGAGATGTTAAAGTGTCTTCCTTGCATCTGGATGCAATACTGAGCTCGTCTCTGCAATGAATGTCGAATTCTTTCGAAAACCCCTGGATCATTTCTGAATTTTTGACAAGCATTTACAACTCTCTGCTCCAGTTCTTCAATCGTGTTACGGGTGTGCTGTACACTTCGCTTTTGAGGTGACACCAGATATAAAAATCCAAAGGATTTAGATCAGGTGATATTGGAGGCCAAGGTATAGATCCGCCTCGACCTATCCATCTTTGGCCGTATCTGCGCGTTAGATGCCGTCTCACAGCAGCAGCAAAATGTGCCGGAGCTTCGTCATGCATGTACCAGAAACTCCGACGTTGCTGAAGGGAAACATCCTCAAGCAATCCTGGAAGATGACACCGCAGAAACCTAAGGTACCTCCGTCCATTAAGTTTTCGTGGAAGAATGTGTGACCCAATGAGATAATCACCTAGTAAGATGTTACAAAAATTACGTCAGTGGCGGCTTGTAACCATACATTCGTAATTATCTCTCAAACGGCTCGTTTGCGGACCCATGTTTATTGGGACATTGTTGCTTCTATTATAGTGTACTTTCAACCATTTACGTTTGCGCCATCCTTTATGAAACACTCTGTATATAAAACTGTATATCATACTTCCCATATTTAACTATGAATCCGTTTTATTACTGTTAATCACTTATAATATGAAGAAGAAAAGGATGTAAATGCAAAAATATTTAAATTTTTAAGAATTTTAGGGTTAATAAATTCTATCTTCAAGCCACAGTTAGTCCAAAAGCATTCAAGACTGAAAGTGTATAAAACACTGGCTCTTCCAACTCTTTTGTATGGTAGCGAAGTATGGACGTTGAAACAGAAGGATATACAGAGACTTAGATCTGCTGAAATGAGATATCTTCGGAGGACTGCAGGATACACACTACTAGATCACAAAAAAATGAAGACATCTTAGAAGAATTACACATGGAATCTTTAGAAAACAAAATTTCTGATTATAAGTCAAGATGGATGCAACATGTTCATCGAATGGAAGATCACAGAATACCCAAACAAATGTTAAGATATCAACCTGCAGGAAGAAGAAGACCAGGACGTCCACTCAAAAGACTTCTGGATGGTGTTTCTCGTGAGGCCGAAACAGATCAACAAGTGGCCTAAATTCGTGAATGTACTATGATGATGATGACTTATTTATCTAATTACTAGAATTAATATATTTTATAATCTTTGCTAATAACACGTTGTTAATAAAATTACTAAAAATACATGAAGAAATCAGATATATGAGTTTAAATATACATCCATGGGTCATTTTAACCCCAACGCGACTAGTTGAGGGTTTAAAAAAATGAGATTTTGATGTTATCTGTTGCACTGGCTTATGAGGTGTCTGTATTAAACAATTTAGCTCCAAATCGTTTAAATTAAAACAGATCTAAGCCACAAACTATAGATTATTAGGAGAAAAAAACGGCTAATGTTCATTTTGAGGCTATTACATTTATTATATTTATACAGGGTATTGAAAAAAGTACCGACAACGGAGGTGAGGTGGTAAGTCTGTATTGAGGCATGTTGATCATTTTTAATAAGGTACCAATGTCCGGAAATTATGCTTTTTCACTCTACGGGGTGAATCATAAATATGACTTTAAGTTTGTTCGCGTTGTGTAATGAAAATATTACCATTACAGGAAATATGAAATTACCGTTTGAAAGGCAATTATTCAAATTACAACAATGGAATAAAAAACAGTGTAGAACTTACGTCAGTAGTCAAAATGGCGTTGAATATGCAACAGCAAATTACAATTGCTGCATGGGCTATAACGTATGTTAATGATCGTGAGGCCGCAAGACGGGCAAGACGTGATTTTAACGTAGCATTGCAGCCGTCGACTGTGGGGAAGTGGAGAAAACGACTGCTGGAAACGGGAAAGATGCAGAAAATCAAACCTCCTGGAAGGCCTCGCACTAGCACGGATGCAGAAACAACGAAGAGAATTATGGAGGCGTTCGACGCTAGCCCACAAAAATCAACCCGCCAAGCTGCACGCGAGCAGTGATTTGTTTTGTCCTATTGTTGTAATATGAAGGATTCCCTTTCCAATGATAACATCATATTTCGTTTAATAATAATATTTTCATCACAAAATGCGATCAAACGTATAGCCATATTTCTGAATCACTCTGTATGAGTAGCTAACTTCTCAAGAGTTCCGTTAGTTGGATTAAAGTAAATTAAAGTAAATTAATCCCACTACAGGCCTCGGGAGGCCCTTGGGGTAGTGGGAGGTCAAGGCTCCCACTTTTTCTAGACAATCGGCACTTGATGTCAGCCCTGCGTGACGGCCGCCTTTACCCCCAGTACAAGCGTCTGGTACTCATTTCCGTTAGAGGCTGAGTCGACCCCAGGGCCATAGCGCCGCCAGAAGGTTTTTGGTCAGTTTAAAAATCCTGACCCCACCGGGACTTGAACCCTCGACCTTCCGACTTGTAGCACAGTACTTTAACCACTTTGCTACGGCGTGCCCCCCGTTAGTTGGATTTCAAGACTCAATACTGTCACAGTCATATGAAGTTTTCAAAATATCCACCTCCCATCTCGTTGCAGAGCGTACATCGGCAGTGTAGTGATTGGCGCGCACGTTCAAATACTCCTGCCTTCATTTGAATTCTTTCTGCAGCTGCGTGGATTCGGGCTATATGTTCCATACGTGACTCTACTGGAGTCTGATAAACAGACTGTTTCATGTCGACCCACAAAAGTAGTCGAGAGGGTTAAGATCAGGTGATCTCGAAGGTCATGCGATTGGTCCTCCTCTGCCTATCCATCGACCTGGATACGTGGTATCCAAATGTCTCGTCACATTGGCATGGAGGTGAGCTGGAGCTTCGTCGTGTTGCAGCCACATTCCTTTGCGAAGCCAGGTATCATAGGTTCCGTACCTGTGAGGTGTTGTCAAGTAATGAGTCTTCAAGTCCTTGAAACTAACACTGATCTGAAGACATAATTAACTAGACATAGTGTGAAAACGCATAATTTCCGGACATTGGTACCTTATTAAAAATGATCAACATATCTCGATATACTACCTCACCTCCGTTGTCGGTGATTTTTTGCAACACCCTGTATATACTGTATAATTCTTCTGTACGTGTGTATGTCACTAAACTTTTCCTAAACGATTGGATTAATTTTGATGAAATTGTTTGTGTGTGTCTGATTGGGTCCCTCGAAGGATTATATTCACAATTGGACCCTCTAGGTGTAGGAGTTCACCTGAAGTGAAAATTTAAAAATCGCTCTAGCGGTCACATTTTTATTTTCACAACGAAACTCAGTATATAGTATTAATACAAACCGAGGTAGGCATTATCAAAAAATGAGCGAAATCCTACAATTAGAAGTGGAGGTTTACTTCAAATCCGAAATCAAAAACTGCCCGAACGACTGGACAGATTTTTAAGAAATTTGTTGTGTGTGTTTGAGTGGGTCCCTGAATGGTTTTGATTCACAATTGGACTCAGTAGGTGGCACTGCGATTGGGTTATAGGAATATTTTATGTCAGATGTGTAGTCATCTGCATTATCGACATATTTCACGCGAAGTAAATGTGACGTCATCATGCACCTTCTTGAGCCACAAAAGATGGCAGTGAGGAGTTTTCTTGTGAACTTATTTAATAATACAGTATCTAATTACGCTTAATTAGTGAATTTTATGGTAAAAATGTAACATTTTCATCGTCCGATCATGACAAGAGAATTGAACATTTGGGTATGTTAGTATCATATGCATTTTAATCTCTCATCCTATTGGAAACGTATACAACCAATTAGAATGCAAAGTAACGTGCTAATAACTGCATATTAACAATTTAATTCAGAATTGAGTAGAAAAACGATCTAACCCATATTTCACGAAGAATGCTAGAATCCATCCAACCATAGTAATTCTGTCCGAAGGCAGGTCCTTCACTGCAATCATAGCATTTTCATGCTATGCTTGCAGCTTTACTAGGGAATTGTAGGTGTGGTAGCTTCCCGTTGCTTTCGACACCGGTGAAGGATGATAATGATGGCCATATGATTTCGGGGACCGTTTGGGCCTTAAAGTTTTCCTGACATTTGTCTTACAGGTGTGGAAAAACCCCGATAAAAACCTCACCCAGAAAAACTGCCCCGACCGGGGATCGAAACCGGGCCCGCTGCGTGACAAGGCAGCACGATACCTCGAGACCACAGCGGACTGAAGAGGGACAAGATATTGCCTGAAACCGCCGGTATCAAAGAAATTTGAAATTAGATGAGGTGAGTCGTTAAAAATATGTTCTCCACTCACTATTAATGATATAACCTCATAATGTTTACTTCCCTATACTTACTCACTGGCACTATCGAACCCGTAGGTTCATGGCCGCACGGACATAAGCTCTCCATACATCCCTATCCTGAGCTAATGCTTTCCAATCATTCCCTGTATAATCTACTTCCCTCAAATCATAGTTAATGTTATTCTCCCACCTCATTCTTTTTCTACCAACTGGGCGTTTTCCCTCTGGCTTTCCTACAAGAAGCTTCCATGCAAGTCTTTCATTCCCCATACGCGCAACATGTCCTGCCCATCGCAGTCTACGAGACTTAGCTGTTCTTATTATATCTGGCTTCCTATAAAGACCATGTAGTTCATTGTTATGTAGTCTTCTCCATTCACCTGTCTGTTCATCTATCTTTGGTCCAAAAATTGTCCTAAATACTTTATTCTCAAATACTTGTAATCTCTTTTCCACTCTTAAAATAAGAGTCCATGATTCGCATCCATATAATATAACTGATAGAATAATAGTTTTATATATTTCAGTTTAACGTTTTTTTTAAGAGTTGGGACATCAAGAGTCTCTGTAATGCATAATAGCACGCATTTCCAGAATTGAGCCTATGTTTAATTTCTTTGTGCATCTCATTCCTATTTGTGATTATTGTTCCTAGGTATTTGAATTCAGCCACTTCCTCAAAATTTCCCTCATTTGTCATTAGCTGTCCATTTCCATTACATAATGAATTTCTACGTGTGACCATATATTTAGTTTTATTGGTATTTACTTGCAGTCCTAATTTCTTAGTATTTCTCAATAGTGTGTGCGTGTTGTTCTTTAGTATCTCCTCGCTATCGGCCAAGAATACTACATCATCAGCGTAAACTAACAGCTTATTAATACCACTGAGTTGTAAGCCTTCCTCATTCTCTAAAGACTTAATGACATGCTCTAGTACAAACTTCCCTATATAATTTAAATATGTATTGGTCTGTATACTAGCAAGAGAACAGTTCTTCCTGGAAGACCTCAGAATGCGCTACTACCTGCCATCCACTAAAGCTTACGAACAACAGATGCAAGAGAGAAGACAGGAGCGGGATGCCATTCCTGAAGAATTCTACGGTACGCCTGCCATGATAGATAGGAGCTGGTGTGGACCAAACAAGGAACTAAGGCACCAGATGCAGTCCACAAAGTGTGTGTGAATGTCACTTACCATCAAATCGAAGACAGCTGCAGATGTAAACTGTGCGGACTAAAGTGTACAAGATATCATCTGGAATTCTGTTCCAAAGTGACAATGTCATTAGCGCAATACGCCAATTAATTAATTTTGCGCGATTGTGCACAATTATAGTATTATAAATATATATTGTACACTGATTCAGTTAGAAAAATGTCTAATTTCAGTATTTTTTTAAATTTAATGTTATTTCGTTATTTTGTTACATTTTTTGTGTCTTTCTTATTTTCACTCGATTACTCTAAGATTCTGATATTATTCACGGAACTGTAGTGGAATGAATTTGCGCATGTGCAATAATTGTTTTTCTGCACTGCAACTCTTGACTTGGCTAACTGCTTCCGCCATTTTGTTGCAGATAGATCACTATTCACTTGAAAAGCAACTTAAAGATAAATAAAACAGGTCTGGAACAGAGTTGAGGTAGTCTAACATCCAACATGGCGTGATATTCTCCGGATTGATCACTAAAAATTCAAATTTTCGAAATTTTGTTGGTTGGATCTCTTTTCGGGGCAAACCATTTAAATAGATAATAATAATAATAATAATAATAATAATAATTATTATTATTATTATTATTATTATTAAAGAAAAATGTAAACGCCATCAGTCATATCAGAGATTCCATGTTTTGCAACGAATGACTGTGAAACTAGATCTTCATAAATCCTAATCTAAATTTTACATCATGCAGCTAAGCGCCAAATGTTCCTGCTCTTAGATTGTTGATGCATAATTGAGTATATAATAATATAAGTAGGTATCAAGTCAGAAATAATTAATAAGGACTGAAAATCATGGAAATTTTTACAAAGCCATCTTTAAGGTTCTGACATTTTTAAAATTTATAGCAGCAAATAATTACTTTCTTTTTATTGTTTCTTGAGTAAATATATAAAACATTACATTATCATAAGTAATGCCACGAGTGATTTCCAAATTATCTAGAGGATTTGGAAATCAAGAGTGGCATTTGTTAGGTTCTATTTAACGAATAAAATTAAGCTGTTTACTCACAAATCATTATTTCATCATCATCATCATGAACAAATTCGTTTTAGGCCATGTGGCCTGTACGGTAAACCTAGCGAAGATGGTCTTGATCTTTCCACCGATGTTTTGGTCTTCCTTGGTCCCTATGTCCAGTTGGGGTATATTGGAATGCCAATTTTGGAAGTCTATTTCTTGCCATTCTTCTCAGATGATTTTTCCATTCTTGTTGGTATCTTTGGATATCTTCATTTAAACTTGCAACTCCAAGTTTTCCTCTGATAGTAGTGTTCCTTTGGTGATCCAGTCTATTAACTCCTAACAATGATCGTAAGAAGCGCAGGAGCACAAAGACAGGGATTTAAAATATTCAAAATCATTATTTAAATATAGTTATTTCAAAATATTTACATATTTAATGTAAATGGCGATGTTTAAAAGCAAACCTGAAATATTTGGTTATGTTTTATTTGTCATCCACTGTAACTTGATCATATTATTTATTGCCAAATAGGATCGTAGTATTATAAGAATGCTTCCTAGTGGAAAAAATATTAAACACATCAAACTCTAGGCCTATAACATATCCAACATTATAGGTTATTAGTTAATTTTTTGAGGGAACAATTCAATAAAATCATTATTTAAAACACAGTTATTAAACATACAATTATCAAATGTGTAGGTCGAAGGAATCTGTTCATTATTTGCTATATTCAACGTATTTGTTGGAGAGTCAGTCACTGCAAAATAATGCTCTGCCCTGTTCAGAATATTAAAAAGGAAGATCTTTCTTTATTTTGGTAAACAGAATTCGATAATAGCGAGGTGAAACACGACTGTGATTGGTTGTAAAATAAAATTCATTGAAACGTTATTTGTCATTGATTACCATTTGGGGCACGAGTTAAATAGTTATTGTAAACAAATATTAATATTTAATAATAAATCTATTATTTATGGATTTGGGGTAAATAGTTTTCAAATCATGGTCGTGATTTTGACGTCGTATCTGCAAAAGGCTGAAATAGACAAGGCTTACTTACTCACTGGCACTATCGAACCCGTAGGTTCATGGCCGCGCGGACATAAGCTCTCCATCCCAGTTGTACCCATGTCCGCATTTCTTGACGTTATATTTTCACGGTGAAAGATCGTCACTCTTTCGACCAAGGTACTTTTTTCGTCTGGCTTATCACCTTCGACCAGTCCGGCATGGGTAACCCTATCGGCAGCAATGCTACCGCTGGCATAGCTCTCAGGATCATTTAAGCACGCAAGCCACTCCACCACGACAAGGTAAAGATACCATGGAGGGAATAGACAAGACTAGCAGTTTATTATTCGGACTTCGTTATGCATCAACCGGCTATGCGCCATTATGTAAATTTCGAGAAAAATACTTTAAATTTTAAGTCAATCTTCACTATTTATTGTAGCGCCAAACTAACAATACTAGATATTGTAAGTTATTTTCATTGTTTGACAGTTATGCATCAACAATCTAAGAGCGGGAACATTTGACGCTTAGCTGCATGATGCAAAATTTAGATTAGCATTTATGAAGATGTGGTTTCATAACCGTTTGTAGCAAAACACAGGATCTCTGATAGAACTGATGGCGTTTACATTTTTCTTTAATAATAAGGCTGTATTTAAAAATTTGGCGCGAAAAGTGTGCGTATATTTACTTCATGAGCAGTAGATGACATCAAAATATCAAATTTTTTCAATGGCGCTTAGCCGATTGTTGTATAACATATTCCAATTAAAGGAAGTGTAACTATGAGGTCTATTTTAAATAATAGGAGTTAGAATATATACGAAAAATTAAAGAAGAAGACAAATCAAGAATTTATCAGATCAAATGCAGGGATTGTGACAAAATTTACATAGGAAAAACAAAAAGAAATTTCAAAACAAGGGTGAAAGAAAATCTTAGAAATATAACAAATGGTGAAGTGGAAAATTCAGCAGGAGCTGCTCATACTTGGTCTGAAAAACATCTAATTGATACAAAAGCTAGTTTAATTAAACAAATAGAAACAAAAACTCACGGTTTGTGGGGGGGGGAAGAAAAAGTTATGAATTTCGAAATTCCCGGCGATTTTGCTTTGATCCGGAGGTTCATCGGTCCACCACGAGAGGAAGGAAGAAGCAGTTCTCCTGATCGACATAACATCAGTCAACAAGTAATTACTGAAGATGAAGCTGCCAAGGCTTCGAAACCGGTTTAATTGGAAGACTGGGTATGAGGTGAGGTATTAAACACTTTAATTTAATTCTTAAATTAACTTCCTAGGTTGCGAAATATCATACACAGCGGAAACAGATAAATACGAAACTAAATAAGTTTAATTATATAACAGGAACACTAAAAAGAACTTTGAAAAATAAAGCCAGGAAAGACTCTATAATGAAATTATACAAGACAATGGCAGTGCCTATTATTACTTATGGATCCGAAACATGGACAGTGGGAACACAACAATCTGCCAGAATACAAGCTGCTGAAATGAGATTCCTCAGACCAATAGCAGGATATCAAAGAACAGACAAGAAACATAACACAGAAATAAGACTACAACTAAAAGTAGAGGAATTAAACACAACAATAGAGAAATACAGAACAAACTGGAAAGAACACTTGGCAAGAATGACTGAGAATAGAATACCAAAAGCAGCATACAGTTATTCACCACGAGGAAGAAGAAGTTTGGGAAGACCAAAGAAAAGATGGAAACAGCAGCAATTTGGAGCCGGAGCAGGCTAGTAAATAAGCCTAAACCGTGATGAAGAAGAAGAGGAAGAAGAAGAAGAAGAAAAAATTAAATCTCGTAGTGATTTTTTTCTATAAAATTTCAACAGAATATACACGTCTCACCCAATATTTGTGAATTTCTTGAAGAGTTGTGACGTGTTACTTACTTACTTACTTACTCAGTGGCACTATCGAACCCGTAGGTTCATGGCCGCGCGGACATAAGCTTTCTATACATCCCTATCCTGAGCTAAATGCTTTCCAATCATTCCCTGTATAATTTCCTTCCCTCAAATCACAGTTAATGTTATTCTTCTCGGATAGCGGATAGGATCCTCCTTCTGACTAAAAACCCGTTCCAAATTCAGGTCTTTCTGCACCCCATAGTATAATGCAAAGCTTCCTGATTCCTGACTACCTTCTCCTGGCCATCTAACTTCCTGTAAAGCGACTATATCCAAGGGTGATTTATCTAATTCCCTCGTTAATATCTATAGTGCCCCGCTATTGTATAAAGTCCTAACATTCCATGTTCCTAGGAACATGTCCCTGTGTTCGAGCCTTTGGCATGGGTTCCCTGAAGTAGTCCCCGCCCGGAGAACCGAATGGGGGACTATTTGACCTCCGGAAAATTTTACCCCAGTTGAACCCATGTCCGCATTTCTTGACGGTTGTATTTTTACGGTGAAAAGCCGTCAATCCTTCGACCAAGGTACTTTTTTCGTCTGGCTCATCACTTCGACCAGTCCGGCATGGGTAACCCTATCGGCAGCAATGCTACCGCTGGCATAGCTCTCGGGATCATTTGAGGCCATGAGAACCATAGTGAAATAAGTGACATTTTTTTACAAAAATTAGATAAATGCATAAAATTGTAGCCATTTGGTTCATTTACCTGGTGCCATAGAGATACAAATACTTCCATCACCTGCTGCCATCTAGAGAGGAATATGTTAACTACATAAACCAGAAATGAGATTTGCTTCAGCTTCATACTGATACAAGTGTCAAGATGGCTGCCATCAAAGAGAGCAATGATAATGCTGCTACTTGGTTTCGAAGTGAACAGCAAAACAATAATTGTGAATCATATTTGAAGAGAAAAATTATACGCTCAGACCGGGACTTGAACCCGGGACCCTTGGTTCTCTAGACCAAGTGCTCTACCAACTGAGCTACCTGAGCAAGTAGCTCAGTTGGTAGAGCACTTGGTGTAGAGAACGAAGGGTCCCGGGTTCAAGTCCCGGTCTGAGCGTATAATTTTTCTCTTCAAATATGATTTATCCATCATTGAGATGTACGAAATCAATAATAAAAAAATAATTGTGAAGTTTCGAAACAAAATGTAACGCTTTACCTGGAGGATGTAGAAGACAGTGAGGCAGAAATTGACAGCCCAAATGATGACGAGGTCATGGGGTTCGAGGAAACGGGCATGGGAGCTGTGAGAATATTGTTCCTGGAGAAGAATACTCAGATTCAGAGGAAATAAATGATGAAAGTGATTAGTCCTATCAGTGTTTATAGAGACAGAACTCTTATGTTTATAATTTTACTGTTGGCAGACTTACGTGTTTCTGAGACACTGATCTTGACCTTGATACAGATTTATAGTTATTTGTAACGTATGTAACAATTTAACAAATGTATTCATGATCACTTTTATTAATTGCATTTAAAAGTTACATTAGCACTAGGCTATAATGTACATCATATTGGAAATACATGCCTATTTAGAGTCATACTAATACAAGTGCCATTGATAACAATAATATCAGGACCATACTGCTACAAGTGACGTTTAATTTAGGCTGTAATGGATAAATTACATGCGTTCTGTACCATATGTTAATTATAGGAAGTATTTTATAGGTTGCGCTTGAAAATAATAAAAGTTGTTTGATAAGGAAATTCAGTGAATTATTATTCTATTATAAACTTTCAAGTACTAATATGTCAAAACTTGATTTATGCTACTTAGATCACTATGGTTCTCATGGCCTCAATTAAGCACACAAGCCACTCCACTACGACAAGGTAGAGATACCATGGCGTGTTAACCCTTAGAAAAAGAATCTGACAACAAGAAAACATGGATAACACTTACATACACAGGAAAAGAAACAACAAAATTAGCCAATGCACTAAAGAAAGCCGATAAAAACGTAAAAATAGCATACAGAACCAATAACAAATTAAACAACATAATAAACAATAACATTGAAGAAAATAACATTTTCAACAGCAAAGGAGTTTATAAACTGACATGTAAGGACTGCAACAAATTTTATATAGGAAGGACAAACAGGAGTTTTAACATCAGATTCAAAGAACATTTTCGAGACTTCATTCACGCAGAAGGGAAATCAAGCTATGCAAAACACGATATCCATGAAGGACATCGCATGTTAAATATTGAAAACACCCTAACAGTAATGCACAGAGAAAATAATCCAGCGAATATAAACGTACTCGAAGAGATGGAAATCATGAAAGCAGCTCACAACAACGACACCTGATAAACGAAAACGAACCCAATACATGCAACCCCCTCTACCAGATCTTCAGTGAAACACCAGTTTTGAATCCTGCCGATGATGGGACAAGTCCCGAAAGCGCTACAGTTAAATGATTAATTAAGTTGAGGAGACGGACCTTTCAGGTGAATATTCCATAATTGTATATTAATCTTAAATTGGCGAAACACAAATTTCTTCTGTTAGTTATTTGAATGTGGTGGACCGCAGTGAAAACGGAATCTTGTGTAACTGTTGTTATTAGGTATATTGTATAATTAGACATACATTTAAGTGGTTTATTTTTGTTCCTTTTCTTCTGATTTATTACAAAAATTAAATGAATTAAACCAACTGATGTATCCAAAAGGATACATTTCGAATTTAAGTGTTAAAGATTTTTATCAATTTTTGTAAGTGTTGAATCGGCGGTTGGTGATCCTGTAGGCTGATTTCTGCTCCCTCTGTTGGCAGACCGATGAACTTCCAACTTCAGCCAATTCAGACAATAATTCTGAACAAGTAATTCTCTTTGTTGCAGGTTGTTTCATGGTTATTAACAGAACGTCTTGGTTACTTTATATGCTTCTGATTTTTTATTCATTGTTTTGTGAAAAATATCTTTAATGTCAGCTTACACAGAAAAATATAGATAAGTAACTTTGAATATTTCTGAAATTCCAGTCCCTTAATACTTATATACGCAACAAGGGAAGTAAGTAGTACATTAAGTTATGTATATAGGAAATAACACTATGAGGTTTTTTTAGTATTGTTTATTTTTTATTATTTCACTCACCTCATACTTCATAACTTCTTGCAGACCTAGGTTTCATCACAACATTTGTGACATTCTCAATGCTGTGTCACGTTCACAACTGACGTCCAACGGCCTTCTATCCTGCAGGATAGATAATTATATTATTATTCCTTACACACACGCCATAATTATCAGTTTAGCCTATACACGATTTTGGATGAGATAATTATCGTAAGTAATGCCACGAGTGATTTCCAAATTATCGATAAATTCACGACTCACGAAGTGAGGAGTCAATTTATCTAGAGAATTTGGAAATCAAGAGTGGCATTTGTTAGGACTATTTAACGAATAAAATTAAGCTGTTTACTCATAAATAATTATTTTAATATAGTTATCTTAAAATATTTATATGTTTAATGTAAACGGCGATGTTTGAAAACAAATGAGAAACGTTTTGTTGTTTCATTTGTTCATTTCACTGCAACTAATCATATTATTTATTGCATACCAAGAGGACGAAGATCTCTGGGTCGTCCTATGAAACACTGGAGGGAAAATTTTCTATAGGATCGTAACAGGCCTTGGCCTATCACTTGGAAGGAAGAAGAAGATGAAGCCAAATAACTATTGTAAGAATGCATCCTAGTGGAGAAAGAATGAAACACATCAAACTGTATATTTTAATCAACATAATAGGTTATTAATTCATTTCTGACGTCGTATGATGTAAATGTGTCAATTATATTTTTCTGGAACGTTAATACATGGCGCATAGTACGTTTAAGAAAGTGCAAACAGTGGTTTCTTTTTATTATGGTATAATCAATTGCTACCAATATTTTTCTATTATATCCCGCAAGCGGTACTTCTTACATTCTTGCAGTATATATACAATCTGGGAGAGACTTGCATTCTAGGATTGTTACCTCTGAATATACAGGATGAAAATTATTTAAACCGACAAACTTTGGGAGGTTGTAGGGGACACCAAAACAAATGTTTTCCCCTAATGCCATTTTTTCCTATGAGAATTATTTAAACCGGTAGAGGGCGTATTACGCTCTTCAGTTGTCATGACTGCAACTGCTGTTGATGGTAGGAATTGTTTTGTCCGCCAGTGTAGTAATGAATTGTATCTGTTTACTAATGGAGCGATACACCTGGAGTGAGTACACTGATATGTGTGGGTCGGTGTTGTTGGGGACTGTTTAATTGAGACATATCTCCTACCCATTAAATGGCAGACACTATTACAATTTTCTTGCCAGAGCATTGCCAGAATTGCTGGAAGACGTCCCGCTCCCTACAAGACAACGCATATGGTTCCAAAATGACGGGGCGCCGGCACATTTCAGTCGTCGTGTGCGTCGATTCTTGAACCAACGATTTTCAGAAAAGTTGATTGGCAGAGGTGGTCCTGTACCATGGCTTGCTCGATCCCCAGATATGACTCCTTTGGATTTTTTGTGTGGGGAGAGATGCGCAGCCTTGTTTACACAACTCCTGTTGCATCAGAAAAGGATCTGGTTGCCCGGATAGTGGCAGCAGCAGGAGCAATTAACGATACTCCTGGAGTTTTTACCCGTGTTAGACAGAACATGATCCGCCGGTGTAACCTTTGTTTACATGTCAATGGAGGCATTTTTGAAACCTCTACTGTAATTTAAGTAATTGCGTTGTGTTAATGTGTTGTCTCTTGGTAATGAAAAATGCAAAAGTGTTTGTTGGTTTAATTAGTTTGCCGCTAGAGAAATCTTCCTCTACCCGTTTAAATAATCCTCATATGGAAAAATTACATTAGGGAAACATATTTGTTTTGGTTTCCCCTACAACCTCCCAGAGTTTGTCGGTTTAAATAATTTTCACTCTGTATAATTTGCTATATTCAACGTATTTCTTAGAGAGTCAGTCACTACAAAATAATGCTCTGACCTATTCAAATTTAAAAAAAAGAGGAGATTTCTTTAACATGGTAAACTCAAGTTGATAAATTCGAGGTTAAACACGCCTGTCATTGGTTGTAAACCAAAATTCATTGAAACGTGATTGGTCATGCATGAGTTAAATTGTCATAAGTAATGCCACGAGTGATTTCCAATTTATCTAGAGGATTTGGAAATCAAGAGTGGCATTTGTTAGGAATATTTAACGAATAAAATTCTGCTGTTTACTCAAAAATAATTATTTTAAAATATTTATATAATTCATGTAAACGGCCATGTTTGAAAACAAATGAGACATGTTGTTTCATTTTTTCATTTCACTGCAAGTAGATCATATTATTTATTGCCAAATAGGATCGCAATGTTGTAAAAATGCACCCTAGCGGACAAAAAGTGAAACGCATCAGACTGTATATTAAACCAATTTGCTAATAGGTTATTGATAAATTTTTTAGGAAACAACTCCGTAAAATCATCATTTAAAAAAACAATTATTGAACACACAATTACCAAATGCACAATTCGAAGGAATCTTACCATTATTTCCTATGACACTGGTCAACATGATTTTTGTCTCATGAGTACCAATAGTTGTACTTAATGCAGTTTTTTATCATGTTTTCAAATATGTATTCGGAATTTCTCCATCACCTACAGTTTTTTATTTCAATTTCAATTAATGAATTTAAATAATTATTTTATTAATAAACGTTTTTTTTTCGTCCATTTGTCCATAGTAAAATGAAACCAAATGAGCTAACTCAAATGATTTCAGCTATGGAAAAGAGATATCAATGCAAATGGAATCCTAATATGCTGGCCGATTATTGTTGGACCATCAAGAGGGATGTTCCACAGGCGAAATATATCAGAAAATCGTCATTTCTTACTTCATAGGTGAGTCTGAATGTTCGAATATTGTGTAGTTACGAATGTAGAAAACATTGAAGTGTTTGAAATTATAAATCCCTGTCTCCCGGAAACCTTGCGTGATGGAGAAAACCCGATATCATATTTGAATTCAGGAGAAAAAATACTATCAGAATAGCATATTTTTCTTTCTGAGACAAAAAAAAAAGTTTTTTGCTGCTCAGTATAATAAACGAATTTGTTGGAGAGTCAGTCGTTGCGATATAATGCTCTGACCTGTTCAGAATATTAAAAGGGAGAAGTTTTCTTTAATATGATGAACAGAAGTAGATAAATATTATGGTGAAACACGACTGTGATTGGTTGTAAAACAAAATTGATTGAAACGTGATTGGTCATTGACTCCCATTTGGGGCATGAGTTAAATTGTCTACTGCAATACTAGAATATCACAAATAATATTAAACTTCTTCTTCTTCCTTCCAAGTATTAGGCCAAGGCCTGTTACGATCCTATAGGAAATTTTCCCTCCAGCGTTTCATAGGACGACCGAGTGATCTTCGTCCTCTTGGTATATAATTATAAACAGCTTAGGGGATCCGATTTGAACTCATTCTTTCAAGATGGTGTTTACAATTTAGTTGGTACTGTTTAATATATTCCAAAATTGGCGTAGTCTTCAATTCTTTTAAGATATCGGTTTTCCTTTTCCGATCCCATCTGGTGTAACCCGTTGTTCTGCGCATGAATCTCATTTCACAAGCCGTTATTCTGTTTTCATGTTGTCTTTTTAGTGTCCATGCTTCACTTGCATAGGTCAACACTGGTCTAGCCAAAGTGTTATATAAACGTAATCTGGTGTTTTTTTGTATAAGGGATGGTTTCATAACTTGATTAATAATTCCCAAACTTTTATTATAACTAGTATTTTTTTCAGGGATATCCTTTTCAGCCCAGATAGAGAGATAATATCCAAGATATTTAAATTGATTAAATCTCTCTAAAATTTTATTCTGGAGACAGATTTTACTTTGTATGGGGTCCTTCCCATGAAATGCCATAATTTTAGTTTTGTTAATTGAAATTTCCATATTAAATTTGGCACCTATATTTTGTAAATTATAAATTGATCGTTGGAATTCATTTTCGGAAAGTGCCAGAAGAGCCAATTCGTCTGCAAAAAGAATAGCATCGAGTTTGATGTTCCTATTGATGGGTATATATCCTCATTGTGTTTTAAGATAATGAAATCTCTGTTAAACAAGATGGTAAATTATCTTCTTGGAAAAAGATCAACACTGGACTAAGACAGGGATGTGGACTTTCACCGGTGCTTTTCATTATATATAATATTAAACTATACATACATTTTATTTTATATATTCAATTCATTATTTACAATAAATAAATAATATTAACATATACATAATGTGACCCCTAAAATATGTTTTAAATGAACTGGCTTTTATGTAAGATAAAATACAAATTAAATTATTATATCCAAAATATATGCTAAAAATAGTTACTTACGCAACAAGGAAGTAAGTAATACATTACTAATATTTAATTTTGGAAGTGATATTTTGAGGTTATTTTAATTATATTATTTTTGGTCTGATCATCTTACCTCAATATTAATGTTGATTTGTTCTTGAACATGTTTCAAAACAATTCTGTTTTATCGTCAGCTTGTCCAGACTGGTTTGATTTATGTTGCATTATGTTGCACACCCTGGATGTCGATGTCAGCTCCATCCTGTGGTTGGCCAAAGAACCTCCAAACAAGGTCACGCTCCGTCGACGGAGGTTCTTTGGCCAACCACAGGATGGAGCTGACATCGACATCCAGGGTGTGCAACATAAATCAAACCAGTCTGGGAAAGCTGACGATAAAACAGAATTGTTTTGAAACATGTTCAAGAACAAATCAACATTAATATTGAGGTAAGGTGATCAAACTTAAAATAAAATAATTAAAATAACCTCAAAATATCACTTCCTAAAATTAAGTATTGTTTATTGTTGTCTGAATTAGTGGCAGGCATTTTAAATAACAGTTTCAGACAGCATATTAATTACAGATATGACTAATTGTCACGTACAGGAAGCAAATCACTATAAATTTGAATTATCAAAGTAAGAAATAACCGTGATACAATAAAATTTTGTTGTATTACTCAATAAAACTTTAAATGGGTAACATTTTTACATTATTAAGTCAATTACTTTTCTTCCCTACGGAAGTAAGTTGAGCAATTACATGCCGTTGTAAAATGGATACCAATATCGGGTAAATTAAACTTACTTCGCTAAAAACAGAATGATAATTAGGCATTATTAGTATAGGAGTGAAACAATAGTACATTACGATGGGAGGTTGGGAAGTTGTTTTACAGAATCGCGGAAATTAAAACCTCGCTATCGCACGGTTTTTAAACATTTTCCTCCATTCTGTAAAACACTTCACAAACGTACGTTGAACATTATTTTTTGCGCGATGGTGTTTTCAAAATAATAAATAATAGTATAATTATAACATCTTGGAAATATTTGCGTTCATTATAAACAACTGACTAACGTTAACAGTGTGGACAATGTTTATTAATTGAAATTACAGGAGGCCGTGACACCAAACTAGTTATAAAATGACGGCAAGTACGTATTTATTGTTTTATATTGTTTCAAATAAAGTTCAGTTCATTTAAAATGCAGTGATTTGTTTCGTATAATGTATATTAACACTACCTTTTGGATATTTTTTGTATATACATTGTAAGTGGTATACATAAAGGTTAGTGGTTTTACTTCCCACACGTGGTTTGTAATATGTAATACGGAGTATTACAGTATAGTTACAGACTGTAAGAAGTTGAACTTTCAATCATGGTCGCTATTGCTGTAAGTACAACAAAACGCACTATCGCGCAAATATATATATATATATATTATTAATTTCTTAAACTCAGTGATATGCATCTGTTTTCAGCTATTATCAACATTATTGACTGTGGATTTAGTATGTGGGGATGCTAAGTTTGTCAACATGTAATTAATTGATATACATTATAATAAAGGCGTCTAGAAGCCGAAGGGGTTAAGTGAATTTTTTTGTGAATGTACCTAATGATTCAGAGTGTCATTTATTTAAGAGGCAAGGGAGATATATCCTATAAAGTACATAATAAGAGTGCTGAGTACATAACTTAGTATATAAGAATATATAAATTTTTAAAGAAAAATGCTAACACACACAAAAACAAACTTAAAAACATTATTCTCTCAACATTTATTAATTCACTAACATCCATTGGCTTCCAGACGCCTAACTTATGCATATATAAAATCAAATTTAATATTGACATCTGACACTGTTATTTCTACTTGAAACCCAATCAACTCCACCAAAAGCACAGCAATTCATCATGGTATGCGCACACGATTTTCACTTTCTTCTTTTTATTTTCATTAATTTTACTATTGTTATTACTTTATTTAGCTTACTCCACCTTTTTTGTAATTCTATTGTAAAATGCAAAATTAATAATATAATAATTGATAAAAGATTATACGCGAACTGACAATTATTTGTAAATACATTCATTGTTGTATGCAATAAAAACAATGCAACTGTTTATAAGTCTTGTTAGAATGTTATGAGAATTGCCAACATAACGATACTATATAAAACTTTCATGACAATTTTTTTTTGTATGTTTGAGAGACACTCACCTCCGCATTACGAGCCGGCGGGCACGCGTTAGCATTGTAATTGCGCACGCGCGTTAAACTCTAATAGAAACTAGAAAGAGTTCTCAACGCACGCAAATTACCACAACACACATTTAGCCCTCCCGTATTTTCGGCGCCAAAGATCAGCACGTTCTCCCAATTTGACCCCGCTAGACTACTACCTGCGGGGTCACATGAAATCCCTGATGTACGAGACCTCTGTGGCATCCGAAGAAGACCTACTTGCACGGGTTATGGATGCGGCGGATGTTTCAGGCGATGGTGAGTACCAGAACATGGTAAGGAGCTACTGTATCTGTTTTATCGTAGATGTTCGTCACATCGATCCCTTCTTGTGGACCCAGACGACAAGCAGCAGGCGTCAAAGAGAGAGAGAGAGAGAGAGCAACATATGTTGTGGTATTTTGTGTGTAGCGAGTGTTCGGACATGGAGTTCCTATGCTAAAAGAAACCGTCTTGGTACATACTACACGTCCTCAAAATCTGTAATGGGAATTTAGTTACACCCTGTATATCCACTGCAACTAATGTAATACATTGAGCTACATGGTTATTTGCCCAAAATATAGAGCTGATTTTGCTCTTCGTTTATGCATATACATCTCGAAAATACAAATAGAAAAGCGGAGTTGTCTGGTTATTCCTTCAAACCCCTCAGTTGAAAATTATCTAATTTATTCCAATATTTACCAAAATGACTGGATAAACAAGTGAAAACAGTCTATGAGAAGTGAGTCCTTCATTCACTTCTTAATTTAGATCTTGAAAAGAGAACATGAGACATTTTTCAGTCCTATATGTAGATTTATTGAGCTGTAAAAACATTCCCCTGAAATCCCAAATCACTTTTCTGACAAAGTTTATTAAGCGATGGAAGCAAAAAAATTCTTAAGTACAACTGCTTATTATTATGTTGTTTTATTTTTAATTAACAAAAATAATTTTCTCTTATAAAACTATGAAATAAAACATTGCATAACGAATTTCACAGAATCCACCTAGATAGCGACACAGTACATAAAATTACTATAGTTGTTATTCCCATTGTATGCATGTAACCAGCATCAGTTGTACTTTCTGGCGAACCTGGTTCAGTTGCATTTGGATCCGTTGGATTTGGATCTGTTGGATTAGGATCTGTTGGATTTGGATCTGTTGGATTAGGATCTGTTGGATTAGGATCTGTTGGATTTGGATCTGTTGGATTTGGATCTGTTGGATTAGGATCTGTTGGATTAGGATCTGTTGGATTAGGATCTGTTGGATTTGGATCTGTTGGTTTCGGATCTGTTGGATTTGGATCTGTTGGATTTGGATCTGTTGGATTAGGATCTGTTGGATTTGGATCTGTTGGATTTGGATCTGTTGGATTTGGATCTGTTGGATTTGGATCTGTTGGATTAGGATCTGTTGGATTTGGATCTGTTGGATTTGGATCTGTTGGATTAGGATCTGTTGGATTTGGATCTGTTGGATTTGGATCTGTTGGATTTGGATCTGTTGGATTAGGATCTGTTGGATTAGGATCTGTTGGATTAGGATCTGTTGGATTAGGATCTGTTGGATTTGGATCTGTTGGATTAGGATCTGTTGGATTAGGATCTGTTGGATTAGGATCTGTTGGATTTGGATCTGTTGGATTTGGATCTGTTGGATTAGGATCTGTTGGATTTGGATCTGTTGGATTTGGATCTGTTGGATTAGGATCTGTTGGATTAGGATCTGTTGGATTAGGATCTGTTGGATTTGGATCTGTTGGATTTGGATCTGTTGGATTAGGATCTGTTGGATTAGGATCTGTTGGATTAGGATCTGTTGGATTAGGATCTGTTGGATTTGGATCTGTTGGATTTGGATCTGTTGGATTAGGATCTGTTGGATTAGGATCTGTTGGATTTGGATCTGTTGGATTTGGATCTGTTGCAACCGTTGTTGTAGTATCTGATGCAACCGTAGTTGTAGTCTCTGTTGTTGTAGTTGGTGGGGCTGAAACAGTGTAATAATACATTTAAAATGGTACAATGAAATCTAGTTTTATAGAGAGATTATTTTTGCACATGGGGATTTACGTAATTTATAATTTTATTCAAATATTAAGCATTGAATATTGATCAATCTAATTTAGAACTTGTCAGTTAAAATCATATCTGAAATATTTTCGAAATTAAATTGTCAGACCTAATGCACCATTGTTGGATTGTGGAATGTGACCCAAAAATATTGTGATTTGTAAGCTACGGTTCCTCGAAGGCCGTTCTACCAAAACACAATAAATTCAATTGAATATCAAGTTGTAATATAAAATAAAGCGTGTTGTTTTAGTTTTTAAAAATTATTATTTATGTTTTAGTTTCAATATTTTACAGAATAAGATAAAAATGTAATATCTTTAAATTCGATACTATTGTAGTAATACTCTTCTAAAAAGAAGTCCTCCCAGCCGGATTTGAACCAGCGACCTATGGATTACTGAAATTATATACCACTAGAGTTCACCGCTCTACCATCTGAGCTCTTAAACGATTGACTAAAAAGTCGGCAAGTCCGCAACCTATTATACCAGTTTTAGAAACAAAATCAGAAATTATTGTATTGTCACAGGCCCTTTACAAGTATACAAAGTTTCAAGTCGATCCAATGTTTCTAAGTGGGTGAAAATCGTGTTCGAAGATTCCGTTACATAGATACAAAGACACTTTTTTTTATTTTCTGACGATTCTGGTCAGGAGTTTAGAAACAAATATGAAAATATTGTATTGTCACGGTCCTTTACAAGTATACAAAGTTTCAAATCGATTCAATGCTTCCAAGTGGGTGAAAATCGTGTTCAAAGATTCCGTTATATAGATACAAGACACTTTTTTTATTTGATTTTCTGATGATTCTGGCCAGGATTTTAGAAAATAAATATGAAATTATTGTATTGTCACAGGTCCTTTACAAGTATGCAAAGTTTCAAGTCGATCCAATGATTTTAAGTGGGTGAAAATCGCGTTGAAAGATTCCGTTACATAGATAGATAGATAGATACAGGTCAAGCTAATATAAAGCGTGTAATAGGGAACATTTCCAATTTATTAACCCAATGGCTTCAGGTTTAAATGTTCAATGCATTTCCCCAGAAACCGGATTTAACCCACTCTCTTAAATTTTCAATTAGTCATCTTCCCATCTATTTTTAGGTCTTCCTCTTGGTCTTGTTCCCTGTGGCTTCCAATTTAAAATATCATTCGGCAATCTTTCCTTTGGTATTCTTAGTGTATGTCCAAACCATTGTAATCTTTTGAATTTGATGAAACTAACTACATTTTCTTTATTATTCTTGAGGTATAATTAGTTATTCCTTCTTAACCTCCAAGTTCCATTTTCCTTTACTGGACCTAGCATTCTTCTAAATATTTTCCTCTCAAACGTTAATATTCTTAATTTATCTGCTTCTTTCAGTACCCAGGTTTCAGCTCCATAACATATGATTGGTCTTATTATTGCTGTATGTAATTTGAATTTAACATTTTTTGATATGAGTTAGTTAATTACTTTATTTAATATCAGCTCAGTTAATAACTAACTCACTATCAGTATCAAACCCGGTCGTTCATGGCCGCTCTCCATGTCTCCCTAACCTGGGGTAATTTTTTCCAATCATCACCTGTGTAATTTACGTCCCTCAAATCATAGCTTATGTTATTTTCCCATTTTATTCTTGTTTTACATACTGATCCGCTTTCCCCCTGGTTTTCCTTCGAGTTTCCATGCCCCTCTTTCATTCCCCATTCGTGAAACTCCTCCTGCCATTTGCAGCCTACGAGATTTTTCATTTCCTATTATATATGTTTCCGATAAAGGTCATTTAACTCACTTATGTAGTCTTCCCCATTCACCTGTCTGTTCATCTCTCTTTAGTCCAAACATGTTTCTATTAACTTTATTCTAAAATGGGCCTAATTGTAATTTTCTCTCCTCTCTTAACCCATTCGCTTCAGGTTTAAATACTGAATGCATTTTCCCAGAAACCGGATTTAAGTTACCGTAAATTATTTATTTTCAGACATAAAAACAAACAAAAGAGAACGGTACTTGAAATCGCAATAAGGGTGAAGGCAAAAACATTTCTCTACTATTCATAAAACAAAAACATTCCTCTGCTATTCATAAATGTTAACAGAATATTACCCTGTCAAAGGATGTACAAAATATTGCAAAATATATGACAGCAGGCTTAAGCGTGTGAAACTCTGCCAGTATAACCTAAAAGGGTTAATAATAAATGCCCTGCAATCTTATAGGCTGCGAGTCGAACCGCTATAGTGTAAAAGGACTAAGTTGGCATGATTTCTGCTATCCTTGTCAAGAGAAATGTTCTTCCACTCTTCGCTAGACGTCTGAGTGACATTTGTACTATAATGGGCTACCCTTGTAAAATTACTTAGGAATACTAGAACAACTCCACCCCCCCCCACTTCCGTCCAATCACTTTTGTGTCAGGTAATTTTTGTCAGTGGCGACTGGTTCAGAGTGCTCTGTTAAAAGTGACTGCAGAGGGTGTGAACACACTGAAAAGATTGAAGAGTCATATTGGCAGGCAGACGGTTTAATGGACGAAATTAGTGATCGGTTTGAAATAAATTTAGACGATACCGACGACGATGAAAATGAAAATGAAGACATAAAAACTTGCCAGGAAGAATCTTTAGAAAAAGGGAATTCCACCACTGATCTATGTTCACTACAGGGAGTGTCTGCCCTACCGCTGTCACCGTGAAGAGATATGCGTATGAGTGAGAAAAAAGATGGTGAGTACTCTCTTTCTCTTTCTAAAATATTCTAGACACTTTAGCCCTCATGGACTATAATGTTCCGGGTCGAATTATGTTTCTAATTGTTTCAATACATACTGTTATAACGAGACAAAAAAATAATTATTTGAGTCACATAATAGAACAGAAAATGATAACAAACAGAAAATATATGCTGAAGGACTTTAAATTGTAAGGAACGCGAGACAAGAGGTATTTTTAAGAGACAAGAGGTATTTTAAAACAAACCCTTGAAAGGAGGGTTGTAGTTAAGATAAGATCAACACACTAATGAAAAATACAGTGTAGAGTGAGGGGTTGTGGAATAACATTTCTCAGGTATTTTTATGAGACAAGGGATTTTTTAAAATAAACCAACGTTACTAGAGAGATATAAACTGGGGGACAGTCTGAGGTCGGGGAGTCTGGTCGGAGCCATCGGACAGCGAGGTCGCAGAGCAGGGCCAGCACCCTGCTGGGCCTATTTCGTAAATTATGTAAATAGAGTTTTGTAATATAGTTTTTCAATTCTCTCGGGAATGTCCACAATTAAATTTTAATCACTCTTAATCAGATATTAACCTATTATTAAATGGTGCTTCCAAGTTCTATCTTAAGTATGTTTCAAATGTAACATACTGATAATATGTTCTCATAGATATATTAAAGTGTTCGGTAAACCATGTCAATGGCTTCTTTTATGTGTAATAAATAATAGTTTTAAAAAACTAAAACAACACGCTTTATTAGAAAACCGAACTCAAAAATGAAGAATAAATTTAATTTCCAACACGCTTGGGATAAATTTAAAGTGGCCAATAAAAAAATCATCTCCAACACATATAGAATAAAACTAGAGTTATCAACAAAAAGAAAATAATTTTACCATCAAAAGCGTGGGGTGCTCTATATCAATTAATATATTTGATAATAAACAGATATTGATAAAAGTAAAGTCTCTAAGAAGAACATGTAAAAATCATAAAAAACACCCCACGCTTTTGATGGTAAAATTATTTTCTTTTTGTTGATAATTCTAGTTTTATTCTATATGTGTTGGAGATGATTTTTTTGTTGACCACTTTAAATTTATCCCAAGCGTGTTGGAAATTAAAATTATTTTTCATTTCTGAGTTCAGTTTTCTAATAAAGCGTGCTGTTTTAGTTTTTTAAAACTATTATTTATTTTTTTATTTTTTAGTTTTAATATTTTACAGAATAAGATAAGAATGTAAATATCTTTAAATTCCATACTATTGTAGTATGAGCTAAAAGTATTACTCTTCTAAAAAAAAACCCCTCCCCAGCCGGATTCGAACCAGCGACCTATGGATTACTGAAATTATATACAACTAGTTCACCGTTCTACCAACTGAGCTCTTACAACGATTGACTAAAAAGTCGACAAGTCCGTAACCTATTATACCAGTTTTAATTTTTTTTTTATTTTCTGATGATTCTGGTCAGGAATTTAGAAATAAAGTATGAAATTATTGTAGTGTCACGGGTCCTTTACAAGTATATACAAAGTTTCAAGTCGGTCCAATGTCTATAAGTGGGTGAAAATCGTGTTCAAAGATTTCGTTACATAAATACAAAAGACTTTTTTTTCGAATTTCTGATGATTCTGGCCAGGATTTTACAAAATAAATATGAAATTATTGTATTGTCACGGGTTCTTTACAAGTATACAAAGTTTCAAGTCGATCCAATGTCTCTAAGTGGGTGAAAATCGTGTTCAAAGATTCCGTTACATAAATACAAAGACACTTTTCTTGATTTTCTGATGATTCTGGCCAGGATTTTAGAAAATGAATATGAAATTATTGTATTGTCACGGGTCCTTTACAAGCATACAACATTTCAAGTCGATCCAATTATTTTAAGTGGGTGAAAATCGCGTTGAAAGATTCTGTTACATAGATAGATAGATAGATACAGGTCAAGCTAATATAAAGCGTGTAAAAAGTGTGTAAATTCTTTCTAGAAGTCCTGTTCACACTTCCTATAATTTCCTCGGAACGCTACCCCCTTTCGTAATAATAATAAATCAGATAAATAAAGAATAAATAAATAAATCGAGTCAGTACACATACTGTAGATGGTATTAGAACGGGGAAGTACCTTGAGGAACCAAGTAGGCAAATATATGTTGTGTATTATTAATTCATCCAAATATTATAAATGTTAATCGTAGGGGTTGAAGGTCATTTCACTGCTAGGGCGAGTCTACTTCTTAAATCAAGAGACAAAGGAGATTACAATAAATAATTAGCAATACAACATTTTCAAAACCTCAAAGGGATAGAAACAAGGGTGCAGTCTATCACCAATTTTATTTAATATTTATGTAGAATTTATATTAACGAAATGGAAACAAAGCTGCAAAGGTATGGGGATCCCAATAGGCAACAGATTTTTGCTGACATTACAATTTGCCGATGATCAACTGGTTTTAGCGCAGGACAAATTTGATATGGAATTCATGATAAAAAGGTTGAAAAACACATATGAATCATGGGGGTCTCACAGTAAATTTACAAAAAACAGAATATCTGGCAATAAATAGCAATGAAAGAGAAGATTTAATATTGGAAGTAGGAATCCAAATAAAGGAAGTGAAACAAACTAAATATTTGGGAATGATTATGGATAACATTAAGGTATAGGCAAAGAGAACATAAAACATAGAATTGAATTGAATAGCAAAATAATATCATTAAATTCCATATGGTGGGATAAGCATATTTGGAAAGACACAAAAAATATATTGGTAAAACATTGGTGGAATCTGGTGCAATGTACGAAAGTGAGGTATGGACAATCAATAAGTACTACAAGAATAGACTAATAGCTCTAGAAATGGATTATTTACGAAGAAGTGCCAGAAAGTCTAAATTAGAACGTGTCACAAATAAGGAAATTAGAAACATAATGGAAGCAGAAGAAAGCATAATTGAAAGAATTGAGGAGAAGGAATTAAAGTGGTTAGGACATGTTTTAAGAATGGAAGATGAGCGATGGCCGAAGCAACTATATGAATGGCATCCGAACAGAAAGAAGAAAAGAGGAAGACCAAGGTTAACATGGAAGGAAAACATGAAGACAGTAATGCAAGCTAGAGGGCTAAGCATCGAAGATGCCCAAGCCCGTACGTAGGCTTTGGAGGTTTGGCACGGGAAGACGGCAGCAGCTGTAAAAACCGGAATATATAGCAATGCAACGCCGGGTAATCTGCTAGTTACTGTAAATAAATTATAAATGTCATTTATAGCTAAGATGTTATCATGTGTTGAAATTTGAAGCATTATCAGTAAGATGAAATGTCATAAGTACATCGTGAAAAAGATTTGCGGATTATCAGATTTTTATCTTGAAAAAATAAGAGATAACTGTGTTGAAATTATAAATTGTCATCGTTAAATGTGTCAATGATACATTTGAAACTGATAATCTGTGAACAAGATAATGTGTAGCCACGTAATGTTACAATCAGGTCTTGACAACTGATTTCAAGTATAATTCAAATACTATTCTCATAAGTAATGCCACGAGTGATTTCCAAATTATCGATAAATTCACGACTCACGAAGTGAGGAGTGAATTTATCTAGAGAATTTGGAAATAAAGAGTGGCATTTGTTAGGATTATTTAACGGATAAAATTAAGCTGTTTACTTACAAATCATTATTTAAATATAGTTATTTTAAAATATTTTTATATTTAATATAAACGGCGAAGTTTGAAAACAAATGAAAAAGATTGGTACGCTTTATTTCCTTAATTTGTTCATCACTGCAACCAGATCATAATATTATTTATTGCCAAAGGATCGCATTGTTGTAAGAATGCACTCTAGTGGATAAATTTATAACCAACGTTATAGGTATTAATTAATTTGATGTCCTATGATGTAAATATGTCAATTATATTTTTCTGCAACGTCTTTTCCGGGGAAATAATTCGTTTAAGTAAGTGCAACAGTGGTTTCTTTTTTTGTGGTATAATCAATTGTTATAAATGTTTTTATATTATCTATCGCATGCGCTTTCTGCTGACATTCATGCACTATATATACAATCTGGTAGCCGAATTTATTACGGGGTCAGTCACTGCAAAATAATGCTATGACCCATTCAGAATGTTAAAAAGGAGGTGCTTTCTTTATTATGATAAACTTTAGTTGGTAAATTCTAGGCGAAACACGGCTGTGATTTGTTGTAAATCGAAAATCATTGAAATGTCATTGGTCATTGACTCCCATTTGGGGCATGAGTTAAACGGTCATAAGTAATGCCACGAGTGATTTCCAAATTATCGATAAATTCACGATTCACGAAGTGAGGTGTGAATTTATCTAGAGAATTTGGAAATCAAGAGTGGCATTTGTTAGGACTATTTAACGAATAAAATTAAGCTGTTTACTCACAAATCATTGTTTATCTATAGTCATTTTAAAATATTTAAGTGTTTAATGTAAACGGCAATGTTTGAAAACAAATCAGAAATGTGTGGTTATGTTCATTCACTGCTGCTTGATCATATTATTTATTGCCAAATAAGATCGCAATATTGTAAGAGTGCCCCCAAGTGGAGAAATAATGAAACACATCAAACTATATATCATAATCAAAATTACGGGTTATTCATTTGTTTTTTAGTAAACAACTCAGTAAAATTAAGGAATCTTTTCATTATTTGCTATATTCAAGGTATTTGTTGGAGAAAAATAATGCTTTGACCTGTTCAGAACATTAAAAAGGAGGAGCTTTCTTTATCACAAAAGCAGGAGCTGATAAAGAGAAATCGATATAGAGCGAGGTGAAACACGACTGTCATTGGTTGTAAAACAACATTAACTGAAACGTGATTGGTCATTGACTAGCATTTGTGGCATGAGTTAAATAGTCGTTAAAAATTCTCAAATTTATACACTTCAACATCTTACTTCAATAGTATATTGCGATACCAGTGTGGTAAACACTTGATACGGGGGGGGGAGGAAAAGTTAAAAAAAAATAATAGTTTAAAAAAAACTAAAACAACACGCTTTATTAGAAAGCCGAACTAAAAAATGAAACACAATTTTAATTTTCAACACGCTTAGGATAAAATTAAAGTGGTCAACAAAAAGTCATCTCCAACACATCTAGAATAAAACTAGAGTTATCTACAAAAAAAATAATAATTTTACCGTCAAAAGCGTGGAGTGCTTTTTATGGTTTTTACGTTTTCTTCTTAGAGACTTTACTTTTACCTATATCTGTTTATTATCAAATATATTAATTGATATAGAGCACCCCACGCTTTTGATGGTAAAATTATTTTTTTGGTAGATAACTAGTTTTATTCTATATGTGTTGGAGATGATTGTTTTTGTTGACCACTTTAATTTTATTCCAAGCGTGTTGGAAATTAAAATTATTTTTCATTTTTTAGTTCGGTTTTCTAATAAAGCGTGTTGTTTTAGTTTTTTTAAACTATTATTTATTTCTTATTTTTTAGTTTTAATATTTTACAGAATAAGATAAAAATGTAAATATCTTTAAATTCGATACTATTGTAGTATGAGCTAAAAGTAATACTGTACTAAAAAAAATCCTCCGGGCCGGATTTGAACCAGCGACCTATGGATTACTGAAATTATATACCACTACAGCCCACCGCTCTACCAACTGAGCTCTTACAACGATTGAGTTAGAAGTTAATAAGTCCGCAACCTATTATACCGGTTTTTATTATTTTGATTTTCTGCTGATTCTGGCCAGGATTTTAGAAACAGTTATGAAATTGTTGTATTGTCATTGGTCCTTTATAAGTGTACAAAGTTTCAAGTCGATCCAATGATTTAAGTGGGTGAAAATCGTGTTTAAATATTCCGTTACATAATTACACAAACACTTTTTTTATGTTCTAATGATTCTGGCCATTATTTTAGAAAATAAATATGAAATTATTGTATTATCATTGGTCCTTTACAAATATACAAAGTTTCAAGTCGATCCAATTACCTTAAGTGGGTGAAAATCGCGTTGAAAGATTCCGTTACATAGATAGATACAGGTCAAGCTAATATAAAGCTTTCTTTATTTCCGAGATTGCATTATCTGTTTACCACATGAGTATTGCATACTATTTTTTGCACTATATGTATTTATTCTAGTAACTAGCAAATACCCGGCGTGCGGTGCTACGCCTAAATAAATTAGATATGTTTCTATGTTTAGATCTAGTAAAATAAGTAAAAAGAAAAATAATTTAAATTTATATCGTAATTATTTTTAGATACCCCAAGCTGATTACCCGGCGTTGCCCGGGAATCTACTCATCCTGATGTTCTTGGCATAAACGAGCCGAAAGTCAAAATTCCTTATTGTGAAATATCTATAAATGAATACCAGTCACGCGCTGCCACGCTTGCCCGGGAATCTACTTATCCCGATCTTCTTGGTATCAATGAAAGACATAAACGGTTATTGTGAGCTATCCGTAAAAGATAAACATATGCTCTCGCGGACTTTTTTTGAGTTTTTTGAGATCTTTAATTCTGTGTAAATTAAATTGGTGTCATTGTTATGGTTTAGGCAGCGTAAACCATTTAATTGTTAAGAAAGGAACCTTTTCACGTTTTTCACTACAAAGGGTAATTTTTAAGGGTGCAAGAGTTGAGCATCACAACTTGCTTATAGCCTATGTTTATCCCGGGAATCTCCTGAACATTTTGCAAAAAGCCCCATCACAATTGGATCATCAGTATGGCCGCGCATAAAATACGAACAAACAAACATTCATATTTATGTATTGGATTAAAATACTAGCTAAAATATTAATAAATTTTATCGAAGATAAATGTTAGATTTCAGAAGTTGAATCGGCTATATGTGTTGCTATGGAGAAATAATAAGTCATGTCGCCATCTTATATTTGTTAAAACTGTAAAACCAATTTGATTTGGGATTTATTTCTGATTATGGAGAAAGTTTTAGACGATGTGTGCAGTGATGATGAAATAGAAGAGGCGTGGAAAGCTGGATGTGATGAATTAATATAAATTGCAGTATAGCTATCAATATTTCAAAATAAATGTTTTTACTTACTGCACTAGTGCTTTTGGTAATTTTTAAAGTATTTAGATTTCTTTTGTTTTCATAACAACCAAGATTGTATGCGGGAATGTCAAATTACGATGCACATCAACAATAACAGTATGTATACAATATAACAATTATACAATAGTATAATTGTATACAAATACAAATAAAGTATACAATATACAATATAAAAACAGGAAACACAGTAGGACTTCGTAACACATTAAATGCGCAGAACTAAGTACGCACCTTACAGGGAAATGTGAAACACAATTAACTCACCTATTTGTTGCAAAGTCAAAGAATATAATTTTTTGCGCGATACTGCGTTTTGTCGTACTTACAGCAATGACAACCATGATTGAAAGTTCAACTTCCTAAATTTCTGGGTTGCCAACCTAAATAACGATACTGTAATATTACATATACCGGCCTCGTGCGGGAAGTAAAACCACTGCCCTCTATGTACACTACAAACAATGTATATACAAAAATATTTCCAAATGGTAGTATTACACGAAATAAATCACTGCATTTTAAATGAACTGAACTTTATTTGAAACAATATAAAGCTATACTTTTGTAGTTGCCGCCATTTTATGACTAATTGGAGTCACGGTCTCAACTAATAAACATTGCCCACACTGTCAGTAGTTATAATGAACGCAAATATTTCCAACAAATATATTATTTTACTATTATTTATTATTTTGAAGACACCATCGCGCATAAAATAATGTACAACGCACGTTTGTGAAGTGTCTTACAGAATCTTGGATACTAAAAACCTCGCTACCGCTCGGTTTTTAATCATATCCTCGCTTCTGTAAAAACCACTTCCGAACCTCGCATCCTAATATAATATTTCAATCCGATGTTTAATTTAAGGTGACTTGGAAGCTGGAACGTTCGGCATTATGTAAGATTCTTACTCAATTGAAATAAAGAGTTTTGTTTTCCGCCGGTCAATTGACATCACTCGCCTAGTGACACGCTATGGAGGTGTTTTCAGAGACTGTGGGAGTTTATCATAGCGTCCCATGGATCTGCTTTTTTGAAAAATCTTCCGGGGCGTGTTAATTGTTTTACAGCTTCTCGCTTAAAAATCAGATTTTGTTTGAAAAGTATTTAATGAAAATACTGTTCAAGATAATGAAAACGGTCCACCGTTGCGGGCTCGAGGTAGCGTGCTGCCTTGTCACGCAGCGGGCCTGGGTTCGATTCCCGGTCGGGACAATGTGAGGCCCAAACGATCCCCGAACATCATCTGGCCAACGCTATCATCATTAACATACTGATTAGTTTAGGACCCCGACCCTGATGCTATTAGGGCATCCGAGGGCTAGGGAGTCTTTCCTTTCTTCCATTTCTTCTTTCCTTTATTTTAGTTTCTTCTCCAGAAAAGCCTGACCAGAGGCTATAAGATGGTAGCCCTATCACTGGTCTTGCCTTCCTTTGGCCAACAACCAATCGAAGGGACTATTATTATGCTTTCAAGTCTTATACGAGAATTTCCCAGGATCTCTGGGCCGTCCTATGAAACGCTGGAGGGAAAATTTTCTGCAGGATCGTAACAGGCCTTGGCCTAATACTTAGAAGGAGGAACGAAGAAGAAGGTTTAAGGCCTCTTCTGGCGCATCGTTGCCTTCACCACCACCTATCATATATCATCAGGACAGTGTAACTCCGCCTTCCAGGCGCCCCAACCTCAGAAGTGGGTTACAATAACGCCATGTAAGGAGAGAATACCAGAATGTCGAAATGAGAGGCGGTGGCATTGAAAAAATAATAATGAAAACTAATATGCAAATATTTTAGTTTCTCAAAATGAAATGAATACATTTTTGTGACTATTTAACTCATGCCCCAAATGAGAGTCAATGACCAATCACATTTTAATGATTTTTTATTTACAACCAATCACAGTCGTGTTTCGCTTACAATTTACCAACTAAAGTTTATCATAATAAAGAAAGCACCTCCTTTTTACCATTCTGAATAGGTCATAGCATTATTTTGCAGTGACTGACCCTCTAAGAAATGCGGCTACCATATTGTATATATAGTGCATGAATGTCAGCAGAAACCGCATGCGATAGGTACTATAAGAACATTTGTAACATTTGATTAGACCACAAAAAAAAAAGAAAAGAAAACACCGTTTGCACTTTCTTAAACGAATTATTTTCCAGGAAATGACGTTCCAGAAAAATGTAATTGACATATTTATAATAGGACATCAGAAATTAATTAATACCTATAACGTTGGTTATACATTTTTCCACTAGGGTGCATTCTTACAACATTGCGATCCTTTGGCAATAAATAATAATATGATCTGGTTGCAGTGATGAACAAAGGAAGGAAATGAAGCGTACCAATCGTTTCTCATTTGTTTTCAAACATCGCCGTTTACATTAAATATGTAAATATTTTAAAATAACTATATTTAAATAATGATTTGTGAGTAAACAGCTTAGTTTTATTCGTTAAATAGTCCTAACAAATGCCACTCTTGATTTCCAAATTCTCTAGATAAATTCACTCCTCACTTCGTGAGTCGTGGATTTATCGATAATTTGGAAATCACTCGTGGCATCACTTATGATGAAATATGGGGATTTTAGGAATATAGGCAGAGATAAATTTTAACGTTAATTTAGGTATTTTAGGCACTATATAGCCACCATTTTTGATAATATAAATACAATTTCAATTAAAGTTATCTCTTGAAGAAGAAAATATGTTTTTGCCTAAAATCCGAACCGAGGTCTGATGATGATGATGATATATTTGAATTCAGTTACTTTTTCAAAAAAAAAAAACTCTTCAGTGCTGTTGTATCCAGATTATTATTTTTATTATACTTACTTACTTACTTACTCACTGGCACTATCGAACCCGTAGGTTCATGGCCGCACGGACATAAGCTCTCCACACATCCCTATCCTGAGCTAATGCTTTCCAATCATTCCCTGTATAATCTACTTCCCTCAAATCATAGTTAATGTTATTCTCCCATCTCATTCTTGGTCTACCAACTGGGCGTTTTCCCTCTGGCTTTCCTACAAGAAGCTTCCATGCAAGTCTTTCATACCCCATACGTGCAACATGTCCTGCCCATCGCAGTCTACGAGACTTAACTGTTCTTACTATATCTGGCTTCCTATAAAGACCATGTAGTTCATTGTTATGTAGTCTTCTCCATTCACCTGTCTGTTCATCTCTCTTTGGTCCAAAAATTTTCCTAAGAACTTTATTCTCAAATACTTGTAATCTCCTTTCCTCCCTTAAAGTAAGAGTCCATGTTTCGCATCCATATAATATAACTGGTAGAATAATAGTTTTATATATTTTCAGTTTAACGTTTTTTGAAAGGAGTTGGGACGTCAAGAGTCTCTGCAATGCATAATAGCACGCATTTCCAGAATTGAGCCTATGTTTAATTTCTTTGTGCATCTCATTCCTATTTGTGATTATTGTTCCTAGGTATTTGAATTCAGCCACTTCCTCAAAATTTACCTCATTTGTCATTAGCTGTCCTTTTCCATTATTATTACTAATATTATTATGCTATTGAAATAATGGGACCTACCTTCTGTATCTGTCGAATCTCCTGTTTCTTGTAAGAGCCTACGTCCAGGAAGTCCTGCTGTAACGCAGGACAAGAAGAGTGCGGCGATTATGATAGCTGAAGTGAGTCGTGTCATTGTTGCGATACAAAACAGATGGAATAATTGTGATAGTCTCCTTTATATATCTCATGATAATCAGATAACCACGCCATGTTTGCGTGTGCGTTTGTTTTCCTATGAAACCTTTCAAGATAATGACGTCACACCCGAAATATCAAGTAATGTTTTTTTCCTCACTTTTAAACTTAGGTTTTTATCTCTTCTTTATCTAGGTATATTTTAACATCTAAGATTAAAAAGGAAGACGAACAGATCTTTTAGGATCAAATCCATGTTCGAATGGAGACGATTTTTGTCGATCTTCAATTTTCAGAAACAAATGATGCTAGGTTAATTTACTTACTTACTTACTTACTTACTTACTCACTGGCACTATCGAACCTGTAGGTTCATGGTCGCACGGACATAAGCTCTCCATACATCCCTATCCTGAGCTAATGCTTTCCAATCATTCCCTGTATAATCTTCCCTCAAGTCATAGTTAATGTTATTCTCTCACCTCATTCTTGGTCTACCAACTGGACGTTTTCCCTCTGGTATTCCAACAAGAAGCTTCCATGCAAGTCTTTCATTCCCCATACGTGCAACATGTCCTGCCCATCGCAGTCTACGAGACTTCTTCTTCTTCGTCAGGCTCTACGACTTCCAGTGGAATGTCTTGGCCTTCTCAACCAGTTTACGCCACTTCTTCCTATCTTGTGCAGTAGATTTCAAATAAAAAATCCCCATCTCCCTCAAATCTTAAATTACGTCATCTTCCCATCGATCCTTGGGTCTTCCCCTTGGTCTTGTTCCCTGTGGCTTCCAATTCAAAATATCATTCGGCAATCTTCCCTTTGGCATTCTTAGTGTATGTCCAAACCATTGTAATATTTTGGATTAGATGAAACTAACTATATTTTCTTTATTATTCTTGAGGTATAATTCGTCATTCCTTCTCAACCTCCAATTTCCATTTTCCTTTACTGGACCTAGCACTCTTCTAAATATTTTCCTCTCAAACGTTAATAGTCTTAATTTATCTGCTTCTTTCAGTACCCAGGTTTCAGCGCCATAACATATGATTGGTCTTATTATTGCTGTATATAATTTGAATTTAACATTTTTTGATATTAATTTGCTTTTGAATATATCGAAATTAGCAAAATATGCTTTATTCCCTTGCGATATTCTTGTTTCAATCTCTTCTTCAACAGTATTATTATCGTATTGTACCTAGGTACTTAAAGGAGTTAATTTGATCAATACAGTCACTAGTCTACGAGACTTAACTGTTCTTATTATATCTGACTTCCTATAAAGACCATGTAGTTCACTGTTATTTAGTATTCTCCATTCACCTGTCTGTTCATCTCTCTTTGGTCCAAAAATGTTCCTAAGAACTTTATTCTCAAATACTTGCATTCTCCTTTCCTCTCTTAAAGTAAGAGTCCATGTTTCGCACCCATATAATATAACTGGTAGAATAATAGTTTTATATATTTTCAGTTGGTTAATTTACTATGTCAAGTAAATAATTTATTCGATTTTTAGCAAAATACTAAGGAATTAATCTATTGAGATTGTTGGCATGAAAATAGTTTAAAACATTGTCCTAAATTTTCATGGATCATATGAAATCTTCTCTTCTTCTCCTTCTTACAAGGATTAAACCTTTTTGGTTTGTTCCAGCTCCAAGTATCATAGCTGCTGTGTCCATCTCTTAAGTGGGTGTCCCCGATCTCTTTTTCCTCCTGTTTGTTGATAGTTCAGACTTCTCCTGGGAAATCTGTTGGTATCCATTCTGCAGACATATTCATACCATTTTCTCCTATACTCTTATATTCTGTCTGTCAAACTGAATATTTGTAGTTCTTTACGGATATCTTTATTTCGTCTTTTATCCATTAAAATATACGAGGGCGGATCGGAAAGTAACGCACAATAATTTTTTTCTGCCTTGGTATTGCAGCTAGAATGTTGAAATTTCACAGAGATATAGTTTGAAGTTTTCACTACAGATGGTATGTTTTTCTCAGGTGCACCTCTTGCGAGAGAAGCTTGAACTATGCAACAAAGATGGCGCGCGTGCTACAGTCGTCCACCTGTGAGGAACAGAGAAGTGTTGTTCGATTTTTGTGGGCCAAAGGGCATAAACCCAGTGAATTTCACAGGGACATGCGTGGCGTGTATGGGGATGATTGTATGGACCGTAGCAATGTCTCCAGGTGGTGCACATTCTTCCTAGAGGGACGCGTGAACCTTAGTGATTCGCCACGCTCCGGCCGGCCGACAGTGTTCTGGGATATGCATGGTGTTTTATTGGTGGACTTTGCTGAACACGGGACCACTGTGAATGCTGCGGCCTACATTAAAACTTTGGTGAAGTTGCGTCGTGCCATTCGTGACAAACGTCACACACAACATTAACGTTAAACTTCTTCATGACAGTGCTCGCCCCCATGTTGCTGCTGTCGTTCGTCAGAAAATCGCCGAATTTGGTTGGGAGGTGCTCCAGCATCCACCATACAGTCCGGATCTTGCACCATCGGACTTTCATCTGTTTGGTCCCATGAAGAAATTCCTGGCCGGCAAACGCTTTGAGACAGATGTGGAAGTGAAATCAGCAGTGCGCAGATGGCTACACTCCAACCAAACGGACTTCTACGAACAGGGCATATTGAAACTGGTAACACGATGGGAAAAATGTGTTGAGAAAGTTGGTGACTATGTCGAAAAGTAGGTAAAAGATGTAAGTTCATTTGTGATTTTTTCCTTTTTTTTACTATTAAACTTAAAAAAAAAAAAATATTGTGCGTTACTTTCCGATCCGCCCTCGTATATTGCCACAAATCGTAAATATTTCATTTCTGCGGCTTCTGTTCTTTAATTGACTGTTTATTCAGAGTCCATATTTCTGAGCCATACAATATTGCAGGCACAGCCAATCTAATATATAAAAATGCATGTTTGTTTGGTTGTTCGTATTTTATGCGCTGCCATACCGTTCATCCGATTGTGATGTTTTTTTTGCACAATGTTCAGCAAATTCCCGGGAAGAACATGGCTATGAGAGAGTTGTGATACTCAACTCCTACACCCTTAAATACGTGAAAAAAAACTCCCTTTTTTGACGCTTAAATGGCTTACGCTGCCTTAACCATGACAAATACACAAAATTAATGTATACAGAATTTAATATCAAAAAAATTCGCTACAGCATATGTTCATCTTTTACAGATAACTTACAGTAGCCATTTTTGTCTTTCATTGATGCCAATAAAATTGGGATAAGTAGATTCCCGGGCAAACGTGCGCTGCCATACCGTTTATCCGATTGTGATGGGATTTTTACAAAATGTTTAGAAATTTTTCCGGGAACGTTCTAGACTATAAGAGAGTTTTAATGCTCAAGCCCTTCACCCTTAAAACTCACCCTTTGTAGTGAAAAATGTAAAAAAAGTCATTTTATACGCTTAAATGGCTTACTGTGCCTAAACCAAATCAATGTACACAGAATTGAATATCTAAAAAAAAAAAAAACTCTTGAAAATAGTCCGCGACAGCATATGTTTATCTTTTACGGATAACTCACAATAACCATTTTTGTCTTTCATTGATGCCGAGAAGATCGGAATAAGTAGATTCCCGGGAAAGCATAGCAGCGCACCAGCGGGTAATCTTTTACGGATAACTCAAAATAACTAATTTAATCTTTCAGGTCATTTATGCCAAATATATCGGACTACTAGATTTCCGGCCAAAGCCGGGTAAACAGCACGGGGTATCTAAAATTAATAATGATATAAATTTATATATTTTTTCCTTTTACTTATTCAACTAAAGGTAAAAACACGTTATGATTTATTTAGGCGTAGCAGCGCACGCCGGGTATTAGCTAGTACTTTATCAAATTTTAAATGTGTTTCTTTCTTACTTTCATTCCCAGTGGTTTTTAAGGTTGCCACATAAATATTGAAATATTTGTAATTTATTATTTATGTCTTTTTCTCTATTACATTCTAAAGATACACCTAGATTACTGAAATATTTTACTTGTTCTAGCGTTTTATAATTTAGTACATATCTAGTAGGCACCAAAAATTGCCATAACCAAGGTTTATACAGAGTGATTCAGAAATATGGCTATACGTTTGATCGCATTTTGTGACGAAAATACCATTATTAAAATAAATATGATGTTATCATTGGAAAGGGAATCCTTCAAATTACAACAATAGAATAAAACAAAACAAATCACTGCTCACGTGCAGATTGGCGGGTTGATTTTTGTGGGCTAGCGTCGAACGCCTCCACAATTATCTTCGTTGTTTCTGCATCCGTGCTAATGCGAGGCCTTCCAGGAGGTTTGATTTTCTGCATCCTTCCCGTTTCCAGCAGTCGTTTTCTCCACTTCCCGACAGTCGACGGCTGCAATGCTACGTTAAACTCACGTCTTGCCCGTCTTGCGGCCTCACGATCATTAGCATACGTTATTGCCCATGCAGCAATTGTAATTTGCTGTTGCATATTCAACGCAATTTTGACTAATGACGTAAGTTCTACACTGTTTTGTTTTATTCCATTGTTGTAATTTGAATAATTGCATTTCCAACGGTAATTTCATATTTCCTGTAATGGTAATATTTTCATCACACAACGCGATCAAACGTATAGCCATATTTATGATTCATCCCGTACATGAGTATTTCAGAGCAAAAGTGGACTTATTGATATTTTACTCTTTTGAGAAAAACTGATATAAAGCCAGTGTCTTCTTCTTCTTCTTTTACGTCATGGAATTAGGCCATAGACTTGTTTACACATCAATAGACCGTCTCCCTCCACATAGTTATGGGGCGTCCAACATTTCTTCTTCCTTTGGGTTGGTAGTGAAGCAAAATTTGTGGGAGTCTTTTGGGTGTCATTATTTCTATATGTTGGAGCCAGTTAGATCTAAAATTTTGAATTTTATCCATGACAGTGTATATGTTTATTCGGTTCTTATTTCTTCATTATATTTCTTATCTAATAAAGTATAGCCTGTTACTGAAGGTAAGAATTTCATTTCAGCTAGTTCTATTTCCCCCTTTATCTGATCTATTATGTATCCATTTTCACAAGCATGTGTTAACATAGTTTTATAGATTTTTTAATGCCCCCAGTTTTGTCCTCAGACATTTCTGGTGTTCTCTCCTGGCAATGGCGTAATTGTAACCCACTTCTGAGGTTGGGGCTCCTGGAAGGTGGGATTACGTTGCCCGATGATATGATGGGTGATGATGATGATAGTGGTGCGCCAGGAGAGCCCCTAATCCTAAGCTTAATCTAAGATGAATATGAATGATAATGATTGCGATGGCCAGATGATTTCGGGGACCGTTTGGGCCTTAAAGTTTTCCTGACATTTGTCTTACAGGTGAGGAAGAAAACCCGATAAAAACCTCACCCAGAAAAACTGTCCCGACTGGGGATCGAAATTGTCGCTACGTGACAAGGCAGCACGTTGCCTCGAGACCACAGCGGTGGACATTTTATAGACAGACTGTCTCACTACACCAAGGAACAGAGAAAGAAGTACAAAGGAGGATCACACAATCTTGGAAAGCCTTTTGGGCGCTGAAATTTATACTTCTAGACAAGTCCCTAAACCTCAGAATAAGATTAGAAGCCCTCAACTCATGCGTATTCCCCGGTCTTAACATATGGCTGCCAAACCTGGGCCCTAACAGAGAGGCAAAAGAGGAGCATTGAAATCTGCCAAAGGAAGATGGAGAGGAAGATAGTGGGTGTCTCACTCCGGAATAAGATTTCCAACATGACGCTATAGAAAATTACAACTTCAAAGAACATTACTCAAAAAGCCCTCCAAACAAAGTGGACATGGGGCGGTCAAGTAACAAGACAACAACAAGGCAGATGGGCGCGGGAAACCACCATGTGGGACCCCTACATTGGAAGACGAACACGAGGTCGGCCAAGAAGAAGATGGGCAGACACGTTCAAACTGATGTTGGGAGGACATTGGTCAACCACAGCCCACAACAGGAGCAAGTGGAAACAACTAGCGAACAATCTAAGAATGGACTAAAATTCTTAATAAACTGCAGTGAAGTGCACAAGTGAAAGACTCTATAAACATAATGTTCAAGTGAATTAGCTCACCACGTGAACCACTTAAAACTTTAAAATTGAGCCCCCCCTCTTGTAGGAGGCCCTAGCCCTTCATGGGACATAGTGGCTACATTCATTCATGTATGTGCAATTTTTAATGTTTTATTTTTCAGTTCTCCTTATTGTTCCGCACTTAATAATGTGTTGAATTTTAAGTTTATATAATTCTTTTGACGGTAAGATGCGTTAAACCCTATGTAGTTGAATAAAGCTGAAGTAAGTACAAACAAATATCCTCAAGTCGTGTCCAACTCAGGGTCGGGTCGAGAAGAGCTGTAGTTGTTTATATTTACGCCAGGGTTAAAGGTTCCGTAGATAACCTGCAATTATATTATATAGTGCAAGAATGGGAACAAACAGTAAATAGTGGAATTTCAATAACTAGGAATAAAATAATTCAAACAATATTATATGCTGATGATCAAATAATAACTTATTATCAGATTCCGAAGATAGCTTACAAATAGCAGCGTATCAATTATTCAAAATTTCCAGCAAATATAATGTGAAAATTTCCACTTCAAAATCCAAAACAATGGCAATGTGTGGAAAAAACATACAACGGGTGAAAATTGAGATTGATGGAAAAATTATAGAACAAGTGTCAGATTTCTCTTACTTAGGAAGTGTATTTGCAGAGTATAACAGTGACATTGATTCAAAATTACAAAAATATAATAAAATGAATGGGGTAATATGAAGACATTTTGGTAAACAGATGAGGACAGAGACAAAACTAAGATTACATAACATCACATCAAAAGCTGCTCTAAAATACGGAAGTGAAATTTGGATTTTAAATAAAAGAAATTCTCATAAACATCAAGTAAGCCAAATGCGCTTCTTACGATCATTGTTAGGAGTTAATAGACTGGATCACCAAAGGAACACTATTATCAGAGGAAAACAAGTTTAAATGAAGATATACAAAGATACCAATAAGAATGGAAAAATCATCTGAGCAGAATGGCAAGAAATAGAATTCCAAAATTGGCATTCCAATATACCCCAACTTGACATAGGGACCAAGGAAGACCAAAACATAGGTGGAAAGATCAAGACCATCTTCGCTAGGTTTACCGTACAGGCCACATGGCCTGAAACGAATTTGTCCATCATGATATATATATAAACATGTATAAAACTATAATTCTATCAGTTACATTATATGGGTGCGAAGCATGGACTCTTACTTTAAGGGAGGAAAGGAGATTACGAGTATTTAAGAATAAAGTTCTTAGGGAAATTTATAGATCAAAGAGATATGAACAGACACGTGAATGGAGAAGACTACAAAACAGTGACCTACATAGCCTTTATAAAAATACAGATATAATAAGAACAGTTAAGTCTCGTAGACTGAGATGCCATGCAGGACATGTGGCACGAATGGGGAAAGAAAGACGTGTATGGAAGCTTCTTGTAGGAAAACCAGAGGGAAAACGCCCAGTTGGTAGACCAAGAATGAGGTGGGAGAATAACATTAACTATGATTTGAGGGAAGTAGATTATACAGGGAATGATTGGAAAACATTAGCTCAGGGTAGGGATGTATGGATAGCTTATGTCCGCGCGGCCATGAATCTACGGGTTCGATAGTGATATATATATACTTAATTTTCATTATAAATGTGTCACGAGGAAAGTGCCTTATAAAAGGAAGATAATGTTTTTATTGTGTCTAATGTCTGAGTCCTTGACCTATGCCTTGATGTTTTTATATTGTAGATTTTTATATGAGTTAGCTTAGGGTGTGCCCTGATTTGTTGCAGGAAAACAATGATTAAAGAAAGCTGTTTCGATAAAATGTATAGTTACTCCCACTAATTTCAAGTCCTTCAGTTCTTAAAAGTTTCACTGTTTTGCAAGGAAGGATTGAATATATATAACAGTAAAAGTTGTACCTGTTGTCGCAGTCGTTCTCAAATAATTAAATTTGTTTAAAAATGTCAGATTTTTAAAGCAGTTCATTGGGTACTGATTGTGTTACGGAACCAGTTCCATTGTTAAAGCTGTTCATTCGGTACTGATTGTGTTACGGAACCAGTTCCATTGTTAAAGCTGTTCATTCGGTACTGATTGTGTTACGGAACCAGTTCCATTGTTAAAGCTGTTCATTCGGTACTGATTGTGTTACGGAACCAGTTCCATTGTTAAAGCTGTTCATTCGGTACTGATTGTGTTACGGAACCAGTTCCATTGTTAAAGCTGTTCATTCGGTACTGATTGTGTTACGGAACCAGTTCCATTGTCAAAGCTGTTCATTCGGTACTGATTGTGTTACGGAACCAGTTCCATTGTTAAAGCTGTTCATTCGGTACTGATTGTGTTACGGAACCAGTTCCATTGTCAAAGCTGTTCATGCGGTACTGATTGTGTTACGGAACCAGTTCCATTGTCAAAGCTGTTCATGCGGTACTGATTGTGTTACGGAACCAGTTCCATTGTCAAAGCTGTTCATTCGGTACTGATTGTGTTACGGAACCAGTTCCATTGTCAAAGCTGTTCATTCGGTACTGATTGTGTTACGGAACCAGTTCCATTGTCAAAGCTGTTCATTCGGTACTGATTGTGTTACGGAACCAGTTCCATTGTTAAAACTGTTCATTCGGTACTGATTGTGTTACGGAACCAGTTCCATTGTTAAAGCTGTTCATTCGGTACTGATTGTGTTACGGAACCAGTTCCATTGTCAAAGCTGTTCATTCGGTACTGATTGTGTTACGGAACCAGTTCCATTGTTAAAGCTGTTCATTCGGTACTGATTGTGTTACGGAACCAGTTCCATTGTCAAAGCTGTTCATTCGGTACTGATTGTATTACGGAACCAGTTCCATTGTCAAAGCTGTTCATTCGGTACTGATTGTGTTACGGAACCAGTTCCATTGTCAAAGCTGTTCATTCGGTACTGATTGTGTTACGGAACCAGTTCCATTGTTAAAGCTGTTCATTCGGTACTGATTGTGTTACGGAACCAGTTCCATTGTCAAAGCTGTTCATTCGGTACTGATTGTGTTACGGAACCAGTTCCATTGTTAAAGCTGTTCATTCGGTACTGATTGTGTTACGGAACCAGTTCCATTGTCAAAGCTGTTCATTCGGTACTGATTGTGTTACGGAACCAGTTCCATTGTCAAAGCTGTTCATGCGGTACTGATTGTGTTACGGAACCAGTTCCATTGTCAAAGCTGTTCATTCGGTACTGATTGTGTTACGGAACCAGTTCCATTGTCAAAGCTGTTCATTCGGTACTGATTGTGTTACGGAACCAGTTCCATTGTCAAAGCTGTTCATTCGGTACTGATTGTGTTACGGAACCAGTTCCATTGTCAAAGCTGTTCATTCGGTACTGATTGTGTTACGGAACCAGTTCCATTGTTAAAGCTGTTCATTCGGTACTGATTGTGTTACAGAACCAGTTCCATTGTTAAACCTGTTCATTCGGTACTGATTGTGTTACGGAACCAGTTCCATTGTCAAAGCTGTTCATTCGGTACTGATTGTGTTACGGAACCAGTTCCATTGTCAAAGCTGTTCATTCGGTACTGATTGTGTTACGGAACCAGTTCCATTGTTAAAGCTGTTCATTCGGTACTGATTGTGTTACGGAACCAGTTCCATTGTTAAAGCTGTTCATTCGGTACTGATTGTGTTACGGAACTAGTTCCATTGTCAAAGCTGTTCATTCGGTACTGATTGTGTTACGGAACCAGTTCCATTGTTAAAGCTGTTCATTCGGTACTGATTGTGTTACGGAACCAGTTCCATTGTCAAAGCTGTTCATTCGTACTGATTGTGTTACGGAACCAGTTCCATTGTCAAAGCTGTTCATGCGGTACTGATTGTGTTACGGAACCAGTTCCATTGTCAAAGCTGTTCATTCGGTACTGATTGTGTTACGGAACCAGTTCCATTGTTAAAGCTGTTCATTCGGTACTGATTGTGTTACGGAACCAGTTCCATTGTCAAAGCTGTTCATTCGGTACTGATTGAGTTACGGAACCAGTTCCATTGTTAAAGCTGTTCATTCGGTACTGATTGTGTTACGGAACCAGTTCCATTGTCAAAGCTGTTCATTCGGTACTGATTGTGTTACGGAACCAGTTCCATTGTCAAAGCTATTCATTCGGTACTGATTGTGTTACGGAACCAGTTCCATTGTCAAAGCTGTTCATTCGGTACTGATTGTGTTACGGAACCAGTTCCATTGTCAAAGCTGTTCATTCGGTACTGATTGTGTTACGGAACCAGTTCCATTGTCAAAGCTTTTCATTCGGTACTGATTGTGTTACGGAACCAGTTCCATTGTCAAAGCTGTTCATTCGGTACTGATTGTGTTACGGAACCAGTTCCATTGTCAAAGCTGTTCATTCGGTACTGATTGTGTTACGGAACCAGTTCCATTGTTAAAGTTGTTCATTCGGTACTGATTGTGTTACGGAACCAGTTCCATTGTCAAAGCTGTTCATTCGGTACTGATTGTGTTACGGAACCAGTTCCATTGTCAAAGCTTTTCATTCGGTACTGATTGTGTTACGGAACCAGTTCCATTGTTAAAGCTGTTCATTCGGTACTGATTGTGTTACGGAACCAGTTCCATTGTCAAAGCTGTTCATGCGGTACTGATTGTGTTACGGAACCAGTTCCATTGTCAAAGCTGTTCATGCGGTACTGATTGTGTTACGAACCAGTTCCATTGTCAAAGCTGTTCATTCGGTACTGATTGTGTTACGGAACCAGTTCCATTGTCAAAGCTGTTTCATTCGGTACTGATTGTGTTACGGAACCAGTTCCATTGTCAAAGCTGTTCATTCGGTACTGATTGTGTTACGGAACCAGTTCCATTGTTAAACTGTTCATTCGGTACTGATTGTGTTACGGAACCAGTTCCATTGTTAAAGCTGTTCATTCGGTACTGATTGTGTTACGGAACCAGTTCCATTGTCAAAGCTGTTCATTCGGTACTGATTGTGTTACGGAACCAGTTCCATTGTTAAAGCTGTTCATTCGGTACTGATTGTGTTACGGAACCAGTTCCATTGTCAAAGCTGTTCATTCGGTACTGATTGTGTTACGGAACCAGTTCCATTGTCAAAGCTGTTCATTCGGTACTGATTGTGTTACGGAACCAGTTCCATTGTCAAAGCTGTTCATTCGGTACTGATTGTGTTACGGAACCAGTTCCATTGTTAAAGCTGTTCATTCGGTACTGATTGTGTTACGGAACCAGTTCCATTGTCAAAGCTGTTCATTCGGTACTGATTGTGTTACGGAACCAGTTCCATTGTTAAAGCTGTTCATCGGTACTGATTGTGTTACGGAACCAGTTCCATTGTCAAAGCTGTTCATTCGGTACTGATTTGTTACGGAACCAGTTCCATTGTCAAAGCTGTTCATTCGGTACTGATTGTGTTACGGAACCAGTTCCATTGTCAAAGCTGTTCATTCGGTACTGATTGTGTTACGGAACCAGTTCCATTGTCAAAGCTGTTCATTCGGTACTGATTGTGTTACGGGAACCAGTTCCATTGTCAAAGCTGTTCATTCGGTACTGATTGTGTTACGGAACCAGTTCCATTGTCAAAGCTGTTCATTCGGTACTGATTGTGTTACGGAACCAGTTCCATTGTTAAAGCTGTTCATTCGGTACTGATTGTGTTACGGAACCAGTTCCATTGTAAAGCTGTTCATTCGGTACTGATTGTGTTACGGAACCAGTTCCATTGTCAAAGCTGTTCATTCGGTACTGATTGTGTTACGGAACCAGTTCCATTGTCAAAGCTGTTCATTCGGTACTGATTGTGTTACGGAACCAGTTCCATTGTTAAAGCTGTTCATTCGGTACTGATTGTGTTACGGAACCAGTTCCATTGTTAAAGCTGTTCATTCGGTACTGATTGTGTTACGGAACCAGTTCCATTGTCAAAGCTGTTCATTCGGTACTGATTGTGTTACGGAACCAGTTCCATTGTCAAAGCTGTTCATTCGGTACTGATTGTGTTACGGAACCAGTTTCCATTGTCAAAGCTGTTCATTCGGTACTGATTGTGTTACGGAACCAGTTCCATTGTCAAAGCTGTTCATTCGGTACTGATTGTGTTACGGAACCAGTTCCATTGTCAAAGCTGTTCATCGGTACTGATTGTGTTACGGAACCAGTTCCATTGTCAAAGCTGTTCATTCGGTACTGATTGTGTTACGGAACCAGTTCCATTGTTAAAGCTGTTCATCGGTACTGATTGTGTTACGGAACCAGTTCCATTGTCAAAGCTGTTCATTCGGTACTGATTGTGTTACGGAACCAGTTCCATTGTCAAAGCTGTTCATTCGGTACTGATTGTGTTACGGAACCAGTTCCATTGTCAAAGCTATTCATTCGGTACTGATTGTGTTACGGAACCAGTTCCATTGTCAAAGCTGTTCATTCGGTACTGATTGTGTTACGGAACCAGTTCCATTGTCAAAGCTGTTCATTCGGTACTGATTGTGTTACGGAACCAGTTCCATTGTCAAAGCTGTTCATTCGGTACTGATTGTGTTACGGAACCAGTTCCATTGTCAAAGCTGTTCATTCGGTACTGATTGTGTTACGGAACCAGTTCCATTGTCAAAGCTGTTCATTCGGTACTGATTGTGTTACGGAACCAGTTCCATTGTCAAAGCTGTTCATTCGGTACTGATTGTGTTACGGAACCAGTTCCATTGTCAAAGCTGTTCATTCGGTACTGATTGTGTTACGGAACCAGTTCCATTGTCAAAGCTGTTCATTCGGTACTATTGTGTTACGGAACCAGTTCCATTGTCAAAGCTGTTCATTCGGTACTGATTGTGTTACGGAACCAGTTCCATTGTTAAAGCTGTTCATTCGGTACTGATTGTGTTACGGAACCAGTTCCATTGTTAAAGCTGTTCATTCGGTACTGATTGTGTTACGGAACCAGTTCCATTGTTAAAGCTGTTCATTCGGTACTGATTGTGTTTACGGAACCAGTTCCATTGTCAAAGCTGTTCATTCGGTACTGATTGTGTTACGGAACCAGTTCCATTGTTAAAGCTGTTCATTCGGTACTGATTGTGTTACGGAACCAGTTCCATTGTCAAAGCTGTTCATTCGGTACTGATTGTGTTACGGAACCAGTTCCATTGTCAAAGCTCTTCATTCGGTACTGATTGTGTTACGGAACCAGTTCCATTGTCAAAGCTGTTCATTCGGTACTGATTGTGTTCCGGAACCAGTTACATTGTTAAAGCTGTTCATTCGGTACTGATTGTGTTACGGAACCAGTTCCATTGTCAAAGCTGTTCATTCGGTACTGATTGAGTTACGGAACCAGTTCCATTGTTAAAGCTGTTCATTTGGTACTGATTGTGTTACGGAACCAGTTCCATTGTCAAAGCTGTTCATTCGGTACTGATTGTGTTACGGAACCAGTTCCATTGTCAAAGCTGTTCATGCGGTACTGATTGTGTTACGGAACAAGTTCCATTGTCAAAGCTGTTCATTCGGTACTGATTGTGTTACGGAACCAGTTCCATTGTTAAAGCTGTTCATTCGGTACTGATTGTGTTACGGAACCAGTTCCATTGTTAAAGCTGTTCATTCGGTACTGATTGTGTTACGGAACCAGTTCCATTGTCAAAGCTGTTCATTCGGTACTGATTGTGTTACGGAACCAGTTCCATGTTAAAGCTGTTCATTCGGTACTGATTGTGTTACGGAACCAGTTCCATTGTCAAAGCTGTTCATTCGGTACTGATTGTGTTACGGAACCAGTTCCATTGTCAAAGCTGTTCATTCGGTACTGATTGTGTTACGGAACCAGTTCCATTGTCAAAGCTGTTCATTCGGTACTGATTGAGTTACGGAACCAGTTCCATTGTTAAAGCTGTTCATTCGGTACTGATTGTGTTACGGAACCAGTTCCATTGTCAAAGCTGTTCATTCGGTACTGATTGAGTTACGGAACCAGTTCCATTGTTAAAGCTGTTCATTCGGTACTGATTGTGTTACGGAACCAGTTCCATTGTCAAAGCTGTTCATTCGGTACTGATTGTGTTACGGAACCAGTTCCATTGTCAAAGCTGTTCATTCGGTACTGATTGTGTTACGGAACCAGTTCCATTGTCAAAGCTGTTCATTCGGTACTGATTGTGTTACGGAACCAGTTCCATTGTCAAAGCTGTTCATTCGGTACTGATTGTGTTACGGAACCAGTTCCATTGTCAAAGCTGTTCATTCGGTACTGATTGTGTTACGGAACCAGTTCCATTGTTAAAGCTGTTCATTCGGTACTGATTGTGTTACGGAACCAGTTCCATTGTCAAAGCTGTTCATTCGGTACTGATTGTGTTACGGAACCAGTTCCATTGTCAAAGCTGTTCATTCGGTACTGATTGTGTTACGGAACCAGTTCCATTGTTAAAGCTGTTCATTCGGTACTGATTGTGTTACGGAACCAGTTCCATTGTCAAAGCTGTTCATTCGGTACTGATTGTGTTACGGAACCAGTTCCATTGTCAAAGCTGTTCATTCGGTACTGATTGTGTTACGGAACCAGTTCCATTGTCAAAGCTGTTCATTCGGTACTGATTGTGTTACGGAACCAGTTCCATTGTCAAAGCTGTTCATTCGGTACTGATTGTGTTACGGAACCAGTTCCATTGTCAAAGCTGTTCATTCGGTACTGATTGTGTTACGGAACCAGTTCCATTGTCAAAGCTGTTCATTCGGTACTGATTGTGTTACGGAACCAGTTCCATTGTTAAAGCTGTTCATTCGGTACTGATTGTGTTACGGAACCAGTTCCATTGTCAAAGCTTTTCATTCGGTACTGATTGTGTTACGGAACCAGTTCCATTGTCAAAGCTGTTCATTCGGTACTGATTGTGTTACGGAACCAGTTCCATTGTTAAAGCTGTTCATTCGGTACTGATTGTGTTACGGAACCAGTTCCATTGTCAAAGCTGTTCATTCGGTACTGATTGTGTTACGGAACCAGTTCCATTGTCAAAGCTGTTCATTCGGTACTGATTGTGTTACGGAACCAGTTCCATTGTCAAAGCTGTTCATTCGGTACTGATTGTGTTACGGAACCAGTTCCATTGTCAAAGCTGTTCATTCGGTACTGATTGTGTTACGGAACCAGTTCCATTGTCAAAGCTGTTCATTCGGTACTGATTGTGTTACGGAACCAGTTCCATTGTTAAAGCTGTTCATTCGGTACTGATTGTGTTACGGAACCAGTTCCATTGTCAAAGCTGTTCATTCGGTACTGATTGTGTTACGGAACCAGTTCCATTGTCAAAGCTGTTCATTCGGTACTGATTGTGTTACGGAACCAGTTCCATTGTCAAAGCTGTTCATTCGGTACTGATTGTGTTACGGAACCAGTTCCATTGTCAAAGCTGTTCATTCGGTACTGATTGTGTTACGGAACCAGTTCCATTGTTAAAGCTGTTCATTCGGTACTGATTGTGTTACGGAACCAGTTCCATTGTCAAAGCTGTTCATTCGGTACTGATTGTGTTACGGAACCAGTTCCATTGTCAAAGCTGTTCATTCGGTACTGATTGTGTTACGGAACCAGTTCCATTGTCAAAGCTGTTCATTCGGTACTGATTGTGTTACGGAACCAGTTCCATTGTCAAAGCTGTTCATTCGGTACTGATTGTGTTACGGAACCAGTTCCATTGTCAAAGCTGTTCATTCGGTACTGATTGTGTTACGGAACCAGTTCCATTGTCAAAGCTGTTCATTCGGTACTGATTGTGTTACGGAACCAGTTCCATTGTCAAAGCCGTTCATTGAGAATTGGGTAGGAGATGTTATATTCACGTCACTGCCCCTTATAACCCAAGAAGAGCATTAATGGACATATTTTAGGCATGGTTATTTTCTATGTCTTCTAGATAGAATTAATAGTAATAAAATTCATTGTTAAAACCGTTGAGGTGGAGAGTCATAAAATAAAATAAGTTAAAATATACCTTCTTAGGTAAGATCCGTCATCCTCAACTTATAAAATACTAGAAGTCCCGGCCACGCGTTGCTGTGACTAAGGTATACGTTAAAAATTTAAATTAAGTTGCTGTCTTTCAGCCAGATTACTTAAAACTAATACCTACACACGAAATTAATAACATTGAAAATAAAATAAACACTGAACACACTTAAATTATGAAATAATCAATATTTGTAATTAAATTGAAATTCGCGTTTGCAACAAAAAGCCACAGCCATCTGGATCTCTCTTTGTTAAATAATAAACCAATTACCTTACCAAATTACTTTACACCGCCATGTCTTAGAATCGTATGGAACTCACAGATAATTATAACTCTTTGTTAAATAATAAACAAATAATTTGCAATAAAAAATAATGCGACTATAAATTTAGTTGTAAACTACCCTAAGTCTCAAGTTGCATCAAACTGCACACAGTGTGCAAAATTTTATTAGAAGGGTTCAGTAGTTTAGGATTCCATCGCGGACAAACAACGTGACACGAAATTTGTATATATTAAGATGTATTCTTTATGTCTGTAGGCTTTTCAGAATATCCGTTCCATCTTCAGCAGGTCCTTCTTCGCTATAATATCTAATATGATGGTTGATGCTGCTGGTCCTAATGTGGTGTTGTCGAGCATCAACCATCATATTAGATATTCTAGCGGAGAAGGAACTACTGAAGATGGAACGGATGTTCTGAAAGGCCTACAGGCATAAATAATACATATTTTATAAATTGAGGACGACAGATCTTACCTAAGAAGGTATATTTTAATTTATTTTATTTATTCTAGATAGAATTGGTGAAAATCTGTATTTTTGTTTCAAAGATATTTTTATGAGATCAAACTTTCCTTGGAATTTCTCTGAAAATAAAATTAATTTTAAAACAATGTACGGTAATTTAAAACAATTTACACTCAGAGTGTTTAAAACATTATTCAATCTGACATCGCTGTAATCTGCTATCAGTATGAGACCTATATCAATCTCAATTAAGATAAAAAGAAAACTGGCTTGTAAATAAATGATAAAACTAAATATAAAATTATAAATTATTTCCATTCACTCAAACATATATTTGGCTAGGGATTCCGAAAAAATGGCACCATATGAAACAATATAGCTATTTTTAATTTGGAAAAAATAAGTGCCAATAATAATTTACAAATTTCAAAGAATAAAACTAAAATTTTAGCATTTAAAGGACATGATAGCTTAAGAGCAAAAATAGTAATTGATAATACAATTTTAGAGCAGGTGAACAGTTTTAAATATCTAGGTTTCAATTTATCGTATGTTAAAATTGAAGATATTAATGACAAAATAAATAAATTTAATCTAATGTGTGGCACTATTAAAAGAACCCTTAAAACACAAGAAAAGAAACAAAAATTAAATTTTATAAAGTAATGGCTGTTCCTGCATTGATGTATGGATGAGAATGTTGGACGATCACTAAAAGACAAGAACAAAGATTGGAAGCAGTTGAGATGCGATTTTTAAGAAATATAGCAGGATATACTCTGCTGGATAAGAAAAGAAATGAAGATATAAGAAAGGAACTAAATATTTTCAAATTTACAGACCGAATAATTAAATATATGGACGTCTTGAAAGAACATATTGATAGAATGCTAAATTATTGCTAAATTATAAACCGCACGGAAGGAGAAGTGTTGGACGCCCACACAGAAGATGGTCTGAACAATTTTAACAATTCTAGCTTTCATGAAACCGGAACGAGCCAACAGGCTTAATCCCTCGATGGTGATGATGATGTTGAACCAACAGTGCCCTACTACAAATATGAACATCAATATTCCTTCAGAATTTAATAATAGGAAATTAAAAACATCTCTGCATGTTTGTATTTACGAGTTGGATGATTCTCGAAGGTGAACGAACGTTCAGTAAACTTTATATTTGTTATACAATAAACAACAATAGTTTTCCTTGTGCATTTAGTTCATTTTAGAGACAAAGGAACTTAGACAATTGTGAATAATGAAACATAAAACCTGGAATTACTCTAATCTGAGTGCGCTTAAAATATTAAGAGATATCATATCAGGAAATGTTGCACTTCCCTCAATAATATTACATTATACACGTGATATCATCGCTCAATAAACTTCCATAAATCATTGAACTATTTCTGTTCATAAGTAATGAACTATGACGTCAAATGTGTGTGAAATCAATTTATTAATGAATTGTGTAATCTTGGGCAACCAAACAACTGATCTTGCCAAGTAAGTTTCCCTGACTATTTAACTCATGCCCCAAATAGGAGTTAATGACCAATCACATTTCAATGATTTTTGATTTACAACCAGTCACAGTCGTGTTTCGCTTTTATTTACCAACTAAAGTTTATCATAATAAAGAAAGCACCTCCTTTTTAACATTCTGAATAGGTCATAGCATTATTTTGCAGTGACTGACTCCGTAAGAAATACGGCTACCAGATTGTATATATAGTGCATGAATGTCAACACATATCGCATGCGGGAGTTAATATAAAAATATTTGTAACAATTGATTATACCACCAAAAAAAGAAACCACTGTTTGCACTTTCTTAAAAGTATTTTTTCACCAGGTAATAACATTCCAGAAAAATATAATTGTCATATTTACATCATAGGACATCAGAAATGAATTAATATACAGTTTGATGTGTTTCATTTTTTCTCCACTAGAGTGCATTCTTACAATATTGCGTTCCTTTGGCAATACATAATATGATCTGCGTGATGAACAAAAGAAGCAAATGAAGCGTTCTAATCGTTTCTCATTTGTTTTCAAACATCGCCGTTTACATTAAATATATAAATATTTTAAAATAATTATAGTTAAATAATGATTTGTGAGTAAACAGCTTAATTTTATTCGTTAAATAGTCCTAACAAATGCCACTCTTGATTTCCAAATTCTCTAAATAAATTCACTCCTCACTTCGTGAGTCGTGAATTTATCGATAATTTGGAAATCACTCGTGGCATTACTTATGACTATTTAACTTATCCTCGAATTGGGAGTCAATGACCAACCACGTTTCAATGAATTTTGTTGTACAACCAATGACAGTCGTATTTGACTTCGCTCTTTATCGATTTCTGTTTATCAGCTCCTGCTTTTGTGATAAAGTAAGCTCCGCATTTTTGGTATTCTTAACAGGTAAAAGCATTATTTTGCAGTGACTGACTATCCAAAAAATACATTCAATATTGCAAATAATAAACACATTCCCTGGATCTACACATTTGATAATTATGTGTTCAATAATTGTGCTTTTAAATAATGATTTTACTGAGTTGTTTACTAAAAATACATTAATAAACTATAATATTGGTTATAATATACAGTTTGATGTGTTTCATTTTTCTCCACTAGGGTGCATTATTACAATATTGCGATCCAATGGGTTATCGCTGATTTCGATCCTATTTGGCAATAAATAATATCAAAGTTGCAGTGAATAAAGAAATGAAATATAACCTCACATTTCTCATTTGTTTTCAAACATCGCCGTTTACATTAAATATATAAATATTTTAAAATAACTATAGTTAAATAATGATTTGTGAGTAAACAGCTTAATTTTATTCGTTAAAAAGTCCTAACAAATGCCACCCTTGATTTCCAAATCTTCTAGATAAATTGAAAATCACTCGTGGCATTACTTATGATATCTAAATGACTCACTGGCACTATCTAACCCGTAGGTACCTAGCCATGCGGATGTAAGCTCTCCGTACATCCTTCTCCTTAGCAGTTTTGCAAACATCTAATGTTTAATTTTCTTCCTTCGAATCATGGTTAGTTAATGTTATTCCTCCACCTCATTCTTGACCTACCTACAGGCCGTTTTCGCTCTGGATATCCTACAATAATTTTTCATGTCCCTCTTTCATTCCTTATTTGTGCCATATGTTCAGTCCATCGCAGACTACTAGACTTAGGCTTAACTATTCTTATTATATCTGGCTTCCTATAAAGATCATGTAGCTCAATGTTATGTAATCTTCTCCATTCACCTGTCTATTTAAGTCTCTTTGCTCCAAAAAAAATTCGTAAAAACTTTATTCTCAAATACCCGTAATCTCCTTTCCCTCCCTTAAAGTAAGAGTCCACGTTTCGCACCCATATAGTGTAAATGATAGAATAACAGTTTTATATATTTTCAGTTTAACATTCTTTTCCAAGGAATTAGGATGACAAAAGTATCTGTGATGCATAACACAGCACGCATTTCCAGAATTGAGCCTATGTTTAATTCCTTTGTAAATATCATACCTGTTTGTGATTATTGTTCCTAGGTATTTGAATTCAAAATTTCCCTCACTTGTCATTAGCTGTCCATTTCCATTATATTATGTATTTATATGTGTGAACATATATTAAGTTTCACTCTGGATATCCTAGAATAATTTTCCATCACAGTCTTTCACTTCCCATTTAATAATAATAGTAATAATAATAATAATAATAATAATATAATAATAATAATAATAATAATAATATAGTAATAATATAGTAATAATAATAAATAATAATAATAATAATAATAATAATAATAATAATAATAATAATAATAATAATATTAATAATAGCCCTCAGGGGTCTTCATCTAGGGGATATGTGGATGGCGACCACAAGGTGCCCAAGCTGAGAAAAACATTTCTTCCACTTACTTGTGTTTTGCACTCTTTGAACTTTACTATCTAACCTCTCTTGGTTAACTCTTGTTTTTTTCGACCCCGACGCTATTAGGGCATCCGAGGGCTAGGGAGTCTTTCCTTTTTTTCCATTTCTTCTTTCCTTTATTTTCTTTTCTTCTCCAGAAAAGCCTGACCAGAGACTATAAGATGGCAGCCCCATCACTGGTCTTGCCTTCCTTTGGCCAGCAACCAGTCGAAGGGACTATTATTATGCTTTCAAGTTTTATACGAGAATTTCCCTCGAACGTTGGAGGGAAAATTTTCTATAGGATCGTAACAGGCCTTGGCCTAATACTTGGAAGGAAGAAGAAGAAGAATATTAATAATAATAGTAATAATAATAATAATAATTATAATGATAATAATAAGAATAACCTATAATTAGATTAAGTAATTGGTTTGGTAAAGAAAGTTTAAAATATAAAGAAACAATAAAAGTATACATGGAACACTGTTATATATTATATTGTCTAAGGAAACTTTGTATGATTTTCATATATATTAAAATACAAATTCATAACAGATGTTTCAGTACTTTGTACCTTCTTCAGATGAATTTTATCATGATTACAAATTAATGTTGCTATTATAATAACGAAATTAATTTGTAATCATGATACTGTAAAATTCTAAAGGCCAACACGCACACACTATCGAGTAACATTAAGAAATTGGGATTGGAAGTAAATATCAATAAAACTAAATATATGGTCACACATAGAAATGTAAATGATTAACCCATAATGTATTGATTATAATAGTTTGATGTGTTTAATTATTTCTCCACCAGAGTGCATTCTTACAATATTGCAATCCTATTTGGCAATAAATAATATGATCGAGTTGCAGTGAATATACATAACCTCACATTTCTGATTTGTTTTCAAACATCGCCGTTTACATTAACTATATAAATATTTTAAAACACCGGTAACTATTTTCAAATAATTATTTTATAGTAAAGAGCTTAATTGTATTCGTTAAATAGTCCTAACAAATGCCACTCTTGATTTCCAAATTCTCTAGATAATTTCACTCCTCACTTCGTGAGTCCTGAATTGGAAATCACTCGTGGCATTACTTATGATGATGTAGTACTTGTTGGCCGTTAGCAAGGAGATACTAAAGGACAACACGCACACACTGTTGAGTAACACTAAGAAATTAGGGCTGGAAGTAAATATCAATAATGTATGGTCACACATAGAAATGCATTATATAATGGAAATGGACAGCTAATGGCAAATGAGGGGAATTTTGAGAAAGTGGCTGAATTCAAATACCTAGGAACAATAATCACAAATAGGAATGAGATGCATCATCATCATCATCATCATCTTCTTCTTCTTCAAGGTATGGGCCTGTTGGCCCGTTCCGCTCCTCGGCGCACTACATGCCGCAGGCGCAGGTCATCCTTCCAACGACGTTTTGGTCTTGCTACATTTCTTCGGCCTAGAGGCCTATAATGAAGCAGCTGTTTTGATAAACGATTATTTGGCATTCTTTGTATATGGAATGAGATGCACAAGGAGATTAAACATAGGCTCAATTCTGGAAATGCGTGTTATTATGCATTACAGAGACTCTTGATGTCCCAACTCCTTTCAAAAAACGTTAAACTGAAAATATATAAAACTGTTATTCTACCAGTTATGTTACTATATGGGTGCACCTCTGTGGTCTCGAGATAGCGTGCTGCCTTGTCACGCAGCGGGCCCGGGTTCGATTCCCGGTCCGGACAGGCTCCTGGCTGAGGTTTTTTTTTCGAAGTTTTTCCTCACCTGTAAGACAAATGTCAGGAAGCTTAGGGCTCAACGGTCCCCGAAAATCATCCGGCCATCATCATCATCATCCTTATCATCATCATCCTTCACCGGTGTGGAAAGCAACGGGAAGCTACCACACCTATAATTCCCTAGTACAGCTGCAAAGCATAGCATGGAAATGCCATGATTGCAGTGAAATACCTGCCCTCGGGTAGAATTGCTATGGATGGATGGATATTATATGGATGCGAAACATGGTCTCTTACTTTAAGGGAGGAAAGGAGATTACGATTATTTGAGAATAAAGTTCTTAGGAAAAATTTTGGACTAAAGAGAGATGAACAGACAGGTGAATGGAGAAGACTACATAACAGTGAATTACATTGTCTTTATAGGAAGCCAGATGTAATGAGAACAATTAAGTCTCGTAGATTGCGATGGGCAGGACATGTGGCACAAATGGGGAATGAAAGACGTGCATCGAAGCTTCTTGTAGGAAAACCAGAGGAAAAACGCCCAGTTGGTAAAACCAAGAATGAGGTAGGAGAATAACATGAACTATGATTTGAGGAAGAACATTAGCTCAAGATGTTCGTGCGGCCATGAACCTCCGGGTTCGATAGTGCCAGTAAGTTAGTTAGTGAGTTAATCATGATACAATTATACAATTATTATAATATCAAATTTATTTGTAATCATGAAAAAAATCGTCTGAAGAAGGTACAAATTACTGAAACAGCGGTATCGAGTTTGTATTTTAATAAATAATGAAAATCCTATAAAACCTTAATAGTTTTATTTAGATAGATTATCGGTTGATTAATGTCTTTGGCATCGTCCGATTCCTAACAGCCAATTCTGTCGGTCCATCCAATCTCCTGGTTGTAGATGTTTCTCCTTCATGTATAAACATACTCCCTGACTCCAGGAGGTTTTAGGTCTTCCTCTGCCTCGTCTTCCCTCAGGTTTCCATTCCAAAACAGATTTTGGTAGCCGATCCTCTTCCATTCACTAGACATGTCCGTACCATCTTAATTGCTGAGTTTTAATATAATCTAAAATAGTGTCTTCAATCTTCATTTTCTCCCTTATAACTGAGTTTCTAATTTTTTCTCTTCTTGAAATTCTTGCTACCCTTCGTATAAAATCCATTTCCGTTGCCAAAAGATACTTATTTATTTTTGTTGTTAATGGCCAAAGTTCTGCTCCATAAGTAATGATGTATGATATATAGCCTATTCATTTTATTTGTATTTCTTACATTTTTATCGCACAATATTCCATTGAGGCAAGAAATTGCAAATTTTCCTTTATTATTTATATTTCTTATTTCCACTTCATAACTCCCATTTTTATTTATTTTAATTCCTAAATATATGATCTCACAACAAGATTTTATTGTTTCTCCAGTCTCCAAAATTAAATTTTGTTCTGGTTCACCAATTGATAAATATTTTGTTTCTTTTCATGTTCAAATTTAATCCCCATTTTTCATATTCTTCTATTACTTTTCTAGTCATATTTTCTAAATCTTCATAATCTTGTGCAATTAACAATTGATTATCTGCAAAATGTAAGTTGTATAAAGTTTTGTTGTTTGAAATAGGAATTCCCTTCCTTGAACATTTTCTCCTCTAATTCTTTAATATTTCATGTACATATATTTTAAACAGAGTCGGTGATAGACAACAACCTTGACGAAGACCTTTATTTACATTTAATTAATATACGGGGTGAATCATAAATATGGCTATACGTTTGATCGCGTTGTGTAATGAAAATATTACCATTACAGGAAATATGAAATTACCGTTGGAAAGGCAATTATTTGAATTACAAAAATGGAATAAAACAAAACACCGTATAACTTACGTCATTAGTCAAAATGGCGTTGAATATGCAACAGCAAATTACAACTGCTGCATGGGCAATAACGTATGTTAATGATCGTGAGGCCGCAAGACGGGCAAGACGTGAGTTTAACGTAGCATTGCAGCCGTCGACTGTGGGGAAGTGGAGAAAACGACTGCTGGAAACGGGAAGGATGCAGACAATCAAACCACCTGGAAGGCCTCGCATTAGCACGGATGCAGAAACAATGAGGAGAATTGTGGAGGCGTTCGACGCTAGCCCACAAAAATCAACCCGCTAAGTTGCACGTGAGCCGTGATTTGTTTTGTTTTGTTCTATTGTTGTAATTTGAAGGATTCCCTTTCCAATCATAACATCATATTTCCTTTAATGGTAATATTTTCGTCACAAAATGCGATGAAACGTATAGCCATATTTCTGAATCACTTGTGTTGATGAGCAGTGGCGGCCACTAGACCCATGAATGAAATCAGAAACATCTCCCAACTGTTGATCAGCACAGCTATGGACCTGTTCCAGTTAAAGATACTACGCATCGTGACGTATGGCCTAGAAACAGTGGGAGAGTATCTCACGTACAATCAGTTGGAAGAAATAGAGCGGCTGAAAGCTAAAGGGCTTCCAATATAAAACCGGACCGGCCTTACGGAGTTCACCCGGCACGCAGTGCTGTCTCTTCCTCCCGCAATTCACCCTTCCTGCCACCCGTCCATGAACTGTTTCTTACCTTATAGAAAATGCTGGAAATGTTGTCCTCCCGCAGGTAAACAGGCATTATACCGAGTAAACACATTTAGATTGACACGCTGTAGTTCGGGCACTGTCAAGTTTCTGATTTCATTTCTTATGTTGTTCTTCAGTTCTTCCAATATGTGCGGATTTGTTTTGTACACTTTATCTTTCAGGCTACCCCACGAATAAAAATCACACACTGTTAGATCTGGGGAGCGAGTGTTTCTTATTTTGTACTGAACCAGTGGTCTCAAATTTAGTCACAAGATCGTGGATTGTCGATCTGGAAGGATGTAATTGTCCAGGGAAGTTCCGAATAAATTCCTCGCGAACGCGACGAGCTGATTCGTATTTATAATAACATTTACACACATAAATGCGCTGCTCTAATGTCGGCTGACGTCTCATCTTGTCGAACGATAGTAAACTGACTAGTTCAAGGACGAGCGGCTGGCAGAGTGAAATGCGGACGAGGAGAGAGCGCTGCCTGACGGGTGAAACCCCGTGAGGCCGGTCCGGGTTTATATTGGAAGCCCGGTAGATATCTGAAGAGAGCTCTACAGAACGCAAGATCGAGGCTAGTGTATGAGCTCACCAGGGAGACATTTTTGATAGAAGAACTAAGATGCGAGATAATTCTCCCAGCGAATGACGCCTTCGAAAAGCTCCTACAAGACCTGTACAAGAAGAAAAACAGCAAACCGGAGGATTTCTATGCAACGTGTGCAATGCAAGATAGGACCTGGACGGAAGCTAATCATGAAATGTGACACGTGACAAGATTGGCAATACATGGCTTCCACCACAAGATGTGCAGTAACAAGACCTTCCACGAACCAAATGACAAGTGTGTGTGCATATTGTGTCTAGAATTTTGTGACAGATATCACATTATAAAATGTAAGAAGAGACAGAAGTCAATCACAGCGTATAGTAAACGCAAGTAATGTAATTACCTCCATGCACGGTGTGTGCGCATTTCTAATTATTATTATTATTATTATTATTATTATTATTATTATTATTATTATTATTATTATTATATTATTATTATTATTATTATTATTATTATTAGTCGGCCGCGGTGGACTAGTGGTTATGCTCCTTGCCGAGGGTCGCGGGTTCAAACCCGGCCGGGGTCGATGGATTTTTTAGGACGGAAAAATCCAAGGAGCAAGTCCTCCGGGAGGGACTTTAAGCCGTGGGTCCCGAGTCTGAAGATTTTCAGGCTCGTAAAAAATCCTTAGGCCTGAATGAAAAGGCCTCTAAGCAAAATTTACCGAATTTTCCTGTCCTACCTTGGTTTCTTAGATGGCAGTATGAGGCGGAACGCTGACCACGTACCACTCAAACGAAAACAAGTGTAACTAAATTAGTATGGTTCAAATTCTTCCCTGTAGGGGGAGCGCCTATATCTCTGTAAAGGGAAAATATAGGCGTAGAATACAACGCAATTATTATTATTATTATTATTATTATTATTATTATTATTATTATTATTATTATTATTATTATTCATCCGGTATCATGGCAGCTGCCGCCGTCTTCCGGAAACCAAACGCCATTCCTCTCCATCCATCCATTGATCTTCCTCCATTCCTCTGATATTCATAGCTGCTTGTACCCCTTCTATCCAAGTTTTCTTCGGTCTTCCTCTCTTCCTTCTTTCCATTGGGATCCATTCCATAACGATTTTTGGCAATCTTTGCTCTGGCATTCTTTTGACATGACCATACTACTGCAATCTTTTCTTTTCTATGATGTCCGGCTCCTCTTGTACACCCATAATTTCCCTTATTTCTTTATTTCGTATTCTATCCATTCTAGATTTTCCAGCTGATCTTCTTAAAACATCCATTTCTGTACTTAAAATTCTTTTCATTTCCCTGGTAGGAATTTGCCGGACTTCAGCACCATATGTTAAAATGCTCTGAATTATGGTTTGATATATTTGTAAGTTTCTATTATTTGTAATATTTTTGCTCCACCAAACAGAGTTTAAAGCATTTATTGCTTGTATTATTATTATTATTATTATTATTATTATTATATTTCTGAATCACTCTGTATAAGTGATATTTACTTCCAGTCCTGGTTTATTTGTGGTATTGAAAATATGTACTTGTTGGCCAATTGTATCCCACCGCTATCGCCTAATAATACTACGTGATTAGCATTTTGCAGTACCTTATTACTACCATTGAGTTGTATGCCTTCTTTTCCCTCTAAAGATTTGGTGTCGTGCTCTAGCATACAAAATTGAATGGTATAAGAGATAGTGTATTATCTTCCCATATTATTTAAGATAAGATTATAAAACTTTTGTTCAATCCAAATGTAGGTCTGCATTAAGATCATAAAGTTTTACTTACTGTGTTATCTTACATGTTAAAGCATCTATAAATTAAACTATAATAAAAAAGTAATAACAATTTAAGACCACAAGGAAAAAAGAGTATCATAAATTGCGAAAATAGAGCTAATCCCGAGACATAATGCATTTTTAATGTTTCAATTAATGCATAATAATGCATTTTTCAGTTTGTAAAAGTCTTAGGCCTATATATGTCAGGACAATATGTGGTTTATCATGTTATTGGCCTAAGCCCTTCATATATATATATGAATAAGAAAGTTTTCTTGGGTTTTCCGCGTCTTGGATTCAAGTTCGGCGGCCCCTGGCCACTGACTCCGACGTTTCGGCATGATCCCACATGTCATTATCAAGGAATGATAAGTTCGAGTCACAGGTTTAGGTCTTATATTATAATTAAACAAATAGAGTTTAGTTCTTGGATGGGTGTACGTCTTCGGAAACGAGCCACAGCGAAAACTCTTTCCACCAATGTTTTGGTCTTCCTTGGTCCCTATATCCAGTTGGGGTATATTGGAATGCCAATTTTGGAAGTCTATTTCTTGCCATTCTTCTCAGATGATTTTTCCATTCTTGTTGGTATCTTTGTATATCTTCATTTAAACTTGTTACTCCAAGTTTTCCTCTGATAATACTGTTCCTTTGGTGATCCAGTCTATTAACTCCTAACTATGATCGTAAGAAGCGCATTTGGCTTACTTGAAGTTTATGAGAATTTCTTTTATTTAAAATCCAAATTTCACTTCCGTATTTTAGAGCAGCTTTTGATGTGATGTTATGTAATCTTAGTTTTGTCTCTGTCCTCATCTGTTTACCAAAATGTCTTCGTATTACCCCATTCATTTTATTATATTTTTGTAATTTTGAATCAATGTCACTGACACCTGTTCTATAATTTTTCCATCAATCCCAATTTTCACCCGTTGTATGTTTTTTCCACACATTGCCATTGTTTTGGTCATAGTTTTCCAAACACTTGATATTATGATTTGAAATTTTGCAGAGGTTCATTTCTTAAGAGGTTCCATATCTACGTCAAGTTTCAGCGGAATTGAACATGTTGAGCGTGGGGCACTACACTACATGGGATGGAATGACCCTACTCCATAATCTAAGATTATTAATAAGTTTAAGTTTTTTTTTATAATGCGGAATTTTGTCTGTCTAAAGCGGAAAAAAATTGTCCCATGCGATTCCGCTTTGAGCAGGTTTTACTGTATATATATATATATATATATAAATAAGACTGCTCAACATAATACAAGATTACAACGGTCACCGCTAGGGTCGCTGAGTTACAACAGTGTTGTCTTTATTATCGAATGCCCTAGTAGCTCACTGTTTTTATTCTTCTTCTTCCTTTCATATGATAGACCTAGTGGTCTGTTACGGTCTCAATCCAACGTTTGAAGGGTCTGCCCAAATATCTCTTGCCTGGTGGCTGGTAATTTAAGATTTGACGTGGTATTCTTGTTCTGCTCATTCTTCTTACGTGAGATTTCCAGTTGTTTCTGTATTTTTGTACATATTCCATGACTGATTCTGTTTGTAATTCTTTGAGAATCTCAGAATTCCTTTTATGGTCTGTTCTTGAGTAACCTGCAGTACGTCTCATAAATTTCATTTCTGCTGCAGTTAGTCTTTGTTCATCTACACTGCGAATTGTCCAGGCCTCACTGCTGTAACATAATATGGGTCTGGTCAGTGTTTTATAAATTATAGTTTGTGTGTGTTGCTGTACTGTGTTTGGCTTGAATTTTTTAAAAATGTTTTTTTTATTATTATAAAACCCGGCGTGCGCTGCTATGCCTAAATGAATGAATTGTAATGTGCTTTTACGTTTAGTTGAATAAGTATTAGGAAAAATAATTATACATTTATATTTTTAGATACCCCGTGCTGATTACCCGGCGTTGTCCGGGAATCTACTTATCCCGATCGTCTTGACATAAATGAGCTAAAAGACGAAAATTAATGTACTTCTTTTGACTAGTTGAATAAGTAAAATGAAAAATAATTATAAATTTATATCGTAATTATTTTAATATTCCATGTGCTGATTACCCGGTGTTGCCCGGGAATCTACTCATCCCGATCTTCTTGGCAAAAATGAGCTAAAAGACAAAATTCGTTATTGTGAATTATCCATAAAAGAATACCCGCCATGTGCTGCTATGCTTGCGCGGGATTCTACGTACTTGTCTCGATCTTCTTGGCATCAATCAAAGGCAAAAATGTTTATTGTGAGTTATCCGTAAGAGATAAACATATGCTGTCGCGGACTTTTTTGTAGAGCTTTCTGAGATATTCAATTCTGTCTACATTAATTTTATGTATTTGTTATGGTTTAGGTAGCGTAAGCCATTTAAGCGTCCAAAGAGCTATTTTTTTCACGTTTTCGACTACAAAGGGCGATTTTTAAGGGTATAGGAGTTGAGTATCACAACTCTCTTATAGCCTATGTTCATCCCGTGAACCTCCTGAACATTTTGCAAAAAGCCCCGTCACAATCGGATCAACGGTATGGCCGCGCATAAAGTACAAACAAACATTCATTTTTATATATTATATTTAAATAGCTGTAGAAATCGCTTATTTACGTAATTCCTAAGAGACTTTTTTATTCTTAGTTAATTAAATAATTTTATCACTAGAACGCAGTATAGAGGTTCTTAATGACATTGAAATTGAAAAAAATTATTGTATTGGGATTACAATCGGATCAAGTTTCTTGAGATAAGATATGAAGTGAGAGATGAGAAAACTCTTGGAGGGATTTATTCAATCTTATCGTCACAAGTAGGCGGCGACAAGTTGTGAATGTTTCCTTATTGCTGTCAACATGTATAAACTTTATTCTGATACCTGACGCATTTTAACAAATTGTAACATGAATGTGGCTATTGAATTTGTACCTAGGAACAATAATCATAAGTAATGCCACGAGTAATTTCCAAATTATCGATAAATTCACTCCTCACTTCGTGAGTCGTGGTTTTATGTAGAGAATTTGGAAATCAAGAGTGGCATTTGTTAGGACTATTTAACGAATAGAATTAAGCTGTTTACTCACAAATCATTAATTAACTATAGTTATTTTAAAATATTTATATATTTAATGCAAACGGCGATGTTTGAAAACAAATGAGAAATGTGAGGTTATGTTTATTCACTGCAATTTTATCATTTTATTGCTAAATAAGATCGCAATATTGTAAGAATGCACGCTAGTGGAGAAATAGTGAAACATATTAAACTGTATATTATAATCAACATTATAGGTTATTCATTTATTTTCCAGTAAACAACTCAGTAAAATCAAGGAATCTGTACATTATTTGCTATATTCAATGTATTTGTTGGAGAAAAATAATGGTCTAACCTGTTCAGAATATTAAAAAAAAGGAGGAGCTTTCTGTATCACAAAAGCAGGAGCTGATAAAGATATATCGATAAAGAGCGAGGTGAAACACGACTGTCATTGGTTGTAAAACAGAAATCATTGAAACGTGATTGGTCAATGATTAGCATTTGTGGCATGATTTAAATAATCACAAATAGGAATGAGACGCACAAAGAAATTAAACATAGGTTCAATTCTGGAAATGCGTGCTATTATGCATTGCAGAGACTCTTGATGTCCCAACTCCTTTCAAAAAAACGTTAAACTGAAAATATATAAAACTGTTATTCTACCAGTTATATTATATGGATGTGAAACATGGACTCTTACTTTAAGGGAGGAAAGGAGATCACGAGTGTTTGAGAATAAAGTTCTTAGGACAATTTTTTGGACTAAAGAGAGATGAACAGACAGCTGAATGGAGAAGATTACATAACAGTGAACTACATGGTCTTTATTGGAAGCCAGATATAATAAGAACAGTTAAGTCTCGTAGACTGCGATGGTCAGGACATGTGGCACGGATGGGGAATGAAAGACGTGCATGGAAGCTTTTTGTAGAAAAACGCCCAGTTGGTAGACCAAGAATGAGATGGGAGAATAACATTAAACATGATTTCAGGGAAGTAGATTATACAGGGATTGATTGAAAAACATTAGCTCAGGATAGGGATGTATGGAGAGCTTATGTCCGCGCGAACATGAACCTACGGGTTTGATAGTGCCAGTGAGTTAGTTAGTTAAAACAATTGGAAAAAGGGGAAACACTTTACAACATGTGACGCGAAACATTTTTCTGAGTTCCAATCATGCACCATGCGCATGCGCCAACAAGCGCGAAGCGGTTCACTATGGAATCACGGGATGCAGTCAAAATATACACGTATTTAACGTACCTAAAAGCTAACTTAATGCAATTTAAGTACCGTAACCTGTGAAAGACCTACCTAAAAGCTAACCTAACACTATTTAATCATTAAATTGGCAAAAAATATTATCGTATTAGTAAATTGAATGTGGTGGACCGCACTGAAAACTGAATCATGCATAACTGTTGTTATTAGGTATATTGTGTATTTCCACACACGTTTCTGTAATTTCTTATTGTTACCTTTCTTCTGTTTTATTTGGACTATCAGATAAATTGAAATAAATGATGTAACCCATAGGATATAACGCAAATTTAAGGGATAGGCACTCTAACCTGTGATAGAATGCAACGCCCAAAAATAAATAGTAAGTTCTGAAATTCTGAAGTATATGTGCACAGTTAATTAGTACATACTCTATGTTGGCTGCACTGGAACACGTCTTTGTTGTTGCATAGAATATTCGTTAAAATCAATATTGTAAAAATGCACCCTAGTGGAGAAAAAATGCAACACATCAAACTGTATATTAAGTTATTTCTGATGTCCTATGATGTAAATATGTCAATTATATTTTCCTGGAACTTTATTACCTGGCAAAAAATATGTTTAAGAAAGTGCAAACAGTGGTTTCTTTTTTATATGGTATAATCAATTGTTACAAATGTTTTTATATTATTTCCCATAACCATAAGGTTACTTTCGTGCACTATATATACAATCTGGTAGCCACATGAAGTTCTTGCAAAATAATGCTATGACCTATTCTGAATGTTAAAAATGAGGAGCTTGATTTTACAGTGATATTATTAAACTGATAAAATTGAGGTGAAAAACGACTGTGATTGGTAGTAAATAAAAAAATCATTGAAATGTGATTGGTCATTGACTCCCATTGGAGCATGAATTAAATAGGCTTCCAAAATTAAATATTTGCTACTCCCTTCCTGTTTATAAGTAATGTTCCTAGGAATTTGAATCCAAACCGTTGTCCAAAATTTCCCTCATTTGTCATTTACTTTCCATTTCCATTATATAATATATTTTTATCTGTAAACATGTATTTAGTTATATATGTCCACCACTGTGGTCTCGAGGTAGCGTGCTGCCTTGTCACGCAGCGGGCCCGGGTTAGATCCCGGTTGGGGCAGTTTTTGTGGGTGAGGTTTTTATCGTGGGTTTTCCTCACCTGTAAGACAAATGTCAGGAAAACTTTAAGTCCCAAACGGTCCGCGAAATCATATGACCATCGCAATCATCATCATTCATATTCATCTTAGGTTAAGCTTAGGATTAGGGACTCTCCCTGGCGCACCACTAGTATCATCGATCCAATGCATATCAGTAGCTGGAGCGAACGTAACCCCGTCTTCCCGGCTGGAGGCGCCCCAACCTCAGAAGTGGTTTATAAGATAAACGTGCCAGTTTCAGTAGAGAAAACCATGGACTGGGGTCGAAGGATACAAACCTGGGGCATTTGAAAAGAGAAAACAAGTAGATGAGGAGAGTTATGCAGATCGAATCGCCTATGCGTCATTATGTAAATTTTGGCGGAGAAAATATGTTAAGGTTCTTAATTTTGTAATTTATTATGGAAGATTTTAAATGTCGGCCGCGGTTGACTAGTGGTTATGCTCTTTGCCTCTGGTCCCGAGGGTCGCTGGGTTAATCCAACCCGGCCGGATTCGTATGGATTTTTTAGGATGTGAACAAATCCAAGTAGCAATTAACCGTTTCCTCCGGTGAGGGACTTTAAGCCATTGGTCCCTATTCCTGTAAGATTTTCAGACTCGGGGGTAAAAAATCCTTAAGCCTGAATGAAAAGGCCTCTAAGCAAAATTTACCGAATTTCCCCGTCCTAGCACTACCTTGGTTTCCTAGATGTCAGTATGTGATGGCGGAACGGCTGACCACGGAACACTCAAAAGTGACATCTATAAATGGACGAAAACCAGTGTTACTAAATTGGAAAGTATGGTTTCAAATTATTCCATTGTAGGGATAGAGCGCCTAAAATCTCTGTTAAGGAAACATGGGCCTTAGCAGACAATAAATAATAGTTTTTAAATTACTAAAACAACCCGCTTTATTAGAAAAAACCGAACTCAAAAAAATGAAAAATAGATTTTAATATTCCGAACACACTTGGGATCAATAATTTTATCATCAAAAGGAGCGTGGGGTGTCCCTCCATGTTATCTTTACCTTGTAGATCCGTGGTTGGAGTTGACTTTGCGATAGCGTTAAAGGTTATCCTGAGGATCTATGGCCGGCGGTAGCATTGCTGCCGATAGGGTTACCCATGCCGGACTGGTCGGAAGGTGGATAAGCCGCACGAAAAAAGTACCTTGGGGCGAAAGAGGGGACGGATCTTTCACAACACCGTAAAAATACAAGCCGTCAAGAAATGACTGGACATGGGTTCATCGGGTGTAAAATTTTCCGAGTATCAAATAGTCCCCCCGAGTCTGGTGCTCCGTGCGGGGACTACTTCACAGGGAACCCATGCCAAAGGCCCAAACACAGGGACATGTGTTCCTAGGAAACATGGAATGGTTAGGAACTTAATACAAATGGATCGGGGGGGCAACTAGAGATATTAACGCAGAGAATGTGGATAAATTCGCCCTGGGATATAGTCGCTTGACAGGAAGTTAGGTGGCCAGAGGAAGGTAGGGTCAGAGAATCATGAAGCTTTGCCTTATACTATGGGGGTGCAGAAGAAACGCTGCATTTGGAAGTGGTTTTTTTGAGGTCTAAAGGAGGATCGCTATCCGCTATCCGAAGATATTAAATTTGTTAGTGAATAGGATATCATAAGCATAATTCTAAAGGGTAGCACGAAATGATTTTATAAATTGTGGGATAAATAAGAAAGGAATCCATGCCCCCACAGAAAATAAAGATTGACAAGATGCAAGGATGAGTTCTATGAAGAATTAGAATGCTTATTTGATACCCTTTCACGATATCATATGAAAATTGTCTTAGGAGATTTTAATGCAAAAGTGGGGCGGGAAGATATATTCAAACCAACAATAGGCAAATTCAGTCTTCATGAAGATAGTAACGACAACGGGGTTAGATTAGTCACATTTGCCACATCAAAGAATCTCATTCTTAAGAGCACAACATTTCAGCATAAGGATATTCATAAATACACCTGGACGTCCCCAGATGGAGAAACTCGGAACCAGATAGATCATGTATTAGTGGATAAACGCTGGCACAGTAGCATCATTGATGTTAGATCAGTTAGAGGGACAGACTGCAATTCGGATCATCATCTGGTCAGAGTGAAAATCAGACAACGGCTATCGCTTATGAGAGAGAACGAACGCTAAAGATGATTCTGTAAAATATGAATTAAAAAACTTGAAAAATGATGAAATGCGGCAAGAATACCAAATCAAAATAGCTAATAGATTTGAAGTACTGGAATCTTCAGATGACAATGTGGCAAACGAAGAAGAAACTGATATAAATAAAGAATGGGAGGCTATAAGAGATACTATTAAATTGTCAGCATCAGAAAGCATTGGTTGTTTAAAAAAGAGGCAAAACAAGAAATGGTTTGATGAGGAATGTGCCGACATTGTAAAGAAAAGAAAGCTAGCAAAAATGAAATGGTTACACGAGCCAAATGAGGTAAATTTAGAGCAATTGGGTAGTGTTAGAAGGGAAACCACCAAGTTACTAAAGAGTAAAAAGAGGGAATATTTGAGAGAGAAGATTAATGATCTTGAAATGAATGCAAAAAATAGTAACATTAGAGAATTATATCAGGGAATTAGGATAGAGAAGAAGGGGTTTCAGGCTAGAACAAACATAATTCGGAATGAAAATGGGGATATGATTGCAGATTCTAGGAGTATATTAAATAGATGGAAAGGTTACTTTAATCAGCTATTAAATGTACATACAGAACAGGACATTGAGGAGGATAAGTTACAGACAGCAGAAATGCTAGTCGCAGAGCCAAGTGCATTAGAGGTTGAAATGGCAATTGAAAAATTGAAGATGTATAAAGCATCAGGTTCAGATGAGATCCCAGCAGAACTGATAAAATCAGGGGGAGAAAAATTGATGGACAAGATACGCTGGTTGCTTAGTATGATTTGGGAAAAAGAAGCTCTTCCAGATGAATGGAAGGAATCAATTATCTTACCAATTTATAAGAAAGGAGATAAAACTGATTGCAACAACTACAGGGGCATCTCATTACTTTCAACTTCGTACAAAATTCTAACAAATATATTAGTAAGCAGACTTACTCCCTATATTGATGACATTCTAGGAGATCATCAATGTGCATTTAGAAGAAACAGGTCTACAACAGATCAGATTTTCAGTATAAGACAGATTTTAGAGAAGAAATGGGAATATAATGGTACTGTACATCAACTATATGTAGACTTCAAAAAAGCATATGATTCAATTAAGAGGGAGAAGTTATATAGTATCCTCCTGGAATTCGGAATTCCTAAAAAGTTGGTTAGACTTATACGAATGTGTCTAAATGGCTCAAAGAGTAGGGTGCGTGTAGGCAAACAGTTTTCAGACACTTTTGAAATCCAGAATGGGTTGAAGCAAGGAGATGCACTATCTCCTCTACTATTTAATTTTGTACTAGAGCATGCCATTAAATCTTTAGAGAATGAGGAAGGCTTACAACTCAATGGTATTAATAAGCTGTTAGTTTATGCTGATTATGTAGTACTACTGGCCGATAGCGAGGAGATACTAAAGGCCAACACGCACACACTATTGAGTAACACTAAGAAATTAGGACTGGAAGTAAATATCAGTAAAACTAAATATATGGTCACACGTAGAAATTCAGTATATAATGGAAATGGACAGCTAATGACAAATGAGGGAAATTTTGAGGAAGTGGCTGAATTCAAATACCTAGGAACAATAATCACAAATAGGAATGAGATGCACAAAGAAATTAAACATAGGCTCAATTCTGGAAATGCTTGCTATTATGCATTGCAGAGACTTTTGATGTCCCAACTCCTTTCAAAAAACGTAAAGCTGAAAATATATAAAACTATTATTCTACCAGTTATATTATATGGGTGCGAAACATGGACTCTTACTTTAAGGGAGGAAAGGAGATTACGAGTATTTGAGAATAAAGTTCTTAGGAAAATTTTTGGACCAAAGAGAGATGAACAGACAGATGAATGGAGAAGACTACATAACAATGAACTACATGGTCTTTATAGGAAGCCAGATATAATAAGAACAGTTAAGTCTCGTAGACTGCGATGGGCAGGACATGTTGCACGTATGGGGAATGAAAGACGTGCATGGAAGCTTCTTGTAGGAAAGCCAGAGGGAAAGCGCCCAGTTGGTAGACCAAGAATGAGGTGGGAGAACAACATTAACTATGATTTGAGGGAAGTAGATTATACAGGGAATGATTGGAAAGCATTAGCTCAGGATAGGGATGTATGGAGAGCTTATGTCCGCGCGGCCATGAACCTTCGGGTTCGATAGTGCCAGTGAGTAAGTAAGTAAGTAAAGCGTGGGGTGTTTTTTTATCAATTAATATATTTGATAATAAACAGATATTGGTAAAAGTAAAGTCTCTAAGAAGAACATGTAAAAATCATAAAAAGCACCTCACGCGTTTGATGGTAAAATTATTTTCTTTTTGTTGATAACTCTAGTTTTATTCTATATGTGTTGGAGATGATTTTTTTTGTTGACCACTTTAAATTTATCCCAAGCGTGTTGCAAATTAAATTTTTTTTAATTTTTTTGTTCGGTTTTCCAATAAAGCGTGTTGTTTTAGTGTTTTAAAATTTATTTTTATTTTTATATTTTAGTTTTAATATTTTACAGAATAAGATAAAAATGTAAATATCTTTAAATTCGATACTATTGTTGTATGAGCTGAAAGTAATACTCTTCTAAAAAAACTCCCAGCCGGATTTGAACCAGCGACCTATGGATTACTGAAATTATATACCACTAGAGTTCACCGCTCTACCAACTAAGCTCTTACAACGATTCATTAAAAAGTCGACAAGTCCGCAACCTATTATACCAGTTTTCATTTTTTTGATTTTCTGATTATTCTGGCCAGGATTTTAGAAAATAAATATGAAATTATTGTATTGTCACGGGTCCTTTACAAGTACACAAAGTTTCAAGTCGATCCAATGATTTTAAGTGGGTGAAAATCGCGTTGAACGATTCCGTTACATAGATAGATAGATATATACAGGTCAAGCTAACATAAAGCGTGGAAAAACTCATTTTAAACTCAAGCCATATTAAATATTTGGTCTAAAAAGTGCATACATTTACTTCATGAGCCAGTCCAACAGATGACATAAAAATATGTTTTGAATGGCAGTGAGCCGGTTGATAATTGTAAATTAGGAAAAGTAAGGCCGAGTTCGTTTAAAATTAAATGGAGCCATTAAAAGTGGGAGTTAACTTGGAACGAAAATTTGCAAATTGCTCTATCTGCCACAGTTTACAATTTTTCGCAACGAAACTTAGCATATGCCATTAAAATAAAATGAGAAAGATAGTGTCCAAATATCAGCGAAATCTGACAATAAAAAAGTGGGGTTTACCTGAAAGTATATAATTTAAAAACAGCTCAAGCACATTCCATGTATCGAGGTACGTACGATTTAAAATTAAAATATAAAATTCTTTACCTTGTCGTGGTGGAGTGGCTTGCGTGCTTAAATGATTCTGAGAGCTATACCGGCGGTAGCATTGCTGCCGACAGGGTTACCCATGCCGGACTGGTCGAAGGTGATAAGCCAGACGGAAAAAGTACCTTGGTCGAAGGAGTGACGATCTTTCACCGTAAAAATACAACCGTCAAGAAATGCGGACATGGGTTCAACTGGGGTAAAATTTTCCGGAGGTCAAATAGTCCCCCTTTCGGTTCTCTGTGCGGTTACTACTTCAGGGAACCCATGCCAAAGGCTCAAACACAGGGACATGTTCCTAGGAACATGGAATGTTAGGACTTTATACAATAGTGGGGCACTAGAGATATTAACACGGGGACTAGATAAATCGCCCTTCGATATAGTCGCTTTACAGGAAGTTAGGTGGCCAGGAGAAGGTAGTCAGGAATCAGGAAGCTTTGCATTATACTACGGGGGTGCACAAAGACCTGCATTTGGAACGGGTTTTTTAGTCAGAAGGAGGATTCTATCCGCTATCCGAGATATTAAGTTTGTTAGTGATAGGATATCATACATAATTCTAAAGGGTAAACGACATGATTTTATAATTGTAAATGTACATGCCCCCACAGAAGATAAAGATGACAAGATCAAGGATGAGTTCTATGAGACTTGCATGGAAGCTTCTTGTAGGTAAACCAGAGGGAAAACGCCCAGTTGGTAGACCAAGAATGAGATGGGAGAATAACATTAACTATGATTTGAGGGAAGTAGATTATACAGGGAATGATTGGAAAGGCATTAGCCTCAGGATATGGATGTCTGGAGAGCTTACGTCCGCTTGCTGCCATGAACCAACGTGTTCGTTAGTGCCAGTGAGTAAGTAAGTATGGCAATATTTCACCTGAAAGGTCCGTCTTCCCTCACTTAAAAGTAATTAGTATATAAACCGACATGTATAGGACTGCAACAAATTTTATATAGGAAGAACACACCACAAGGTTTTAACATCAGATTTAAATAAACATTTTCAAGACTTTATTCACGCAGAAGGAAAATCAAGCTATGCAAAAACACTTTATCCATGAAGCGACAGCGCCATGCTTAAATAGCGAAAACAACCTAACAGTAATGCCACACGAGAAAATAATCCAGCGACGATAACCGTACTCGAAGAGATGTTGTAAATCATGAATAGCAGCTCACAACAACAGACCAACTCTGATAAACACGAACGACCACCCAATACTTCTTCACCACCCGCTACCAGATTTCCTTCATGTGAAACACCCTGGCGTCTTGAATCCATGCCCGCTGATGGGACAAATTCCGCAAGCACTTATAGTTAAATCGTCAATATTAGTTGAGGCGACGGACCTTTCAGGTGAATATTCCATAATTTTATATTTTAATTTTGAATAATACCTCAACGGAACACATCGTGAATCTTATAAAAGTACGATATAATCAACAAAAGAAAGATGCTTTGCGTAAACCAGAAAAATCGGAATTAACTGGAGTTTTCCCAATAGCTTCTTATCATTTTAGTATGATAAATGGATGCTGGCGGGAACTCCATGTTTGTTAATACCTAGCACACCTGTCTCATTCAAGCCTCCAACCTTGAAATAATTACAACTCACAAAATATGCGGAATTATGAAATAAAGTTGGTATTAAATTAGATAAAAACTCGAAGAATTTTATTTTCATTGTTTTCAGTTAATTCATCTATCGCATATTGTACATACATACATAGTGTTCTGCCCAAGATCAGGTCTCTCACTGCAAACTCAGCATTCTCCACTCTTTCCTTAACTCAGCCTTCCTTTTTCTCTTCGCACACAAACCATTTATTTTAGTAAAGTAAGTAAAGTGATCCCACAACAGGCCCGGAGGCCCTTGGGGTAGTAGGAGGTTAAGGCTCCCACTTTTTCTAGACAATCGGCACTTTATGTCAGCCGGGTTGTCAGCCCTGCGTGACGGCCGCCTTTACCCCAGAACAAGTGTCTGGTACTCATTTCCGTTAGAGGCTGAGTCGACCCCAGGGCCATAGTGCCGCCAGCGGGATTGGGTCAGTTTAAAAATCCTGACCCTAACGGGACTTGAACCCTCGACCCTCCGGCTTGTAGCTCAGTGCCTTAACCACTACGCTACGGCGTGCCCTTTTAATATTGTCTATCATCTTATGTATTTTTTTTATATTAGCTTGACCTGTTTCTGTCAATATAACGGAATCTTTCAACACGATTTTCACCCACTTCCAAAAACATTGGATCGACTTGAAACTTTGTATACTTGTAAAGGACCGATGGCAATACAATAATTTCATAAATTGTTTCTAAGATCCCGGCCAGGATCATCAGGACATCAAAAAAATAAAGACCGGTATAATAGGTTGCGGACTTACCGACTTTTTAGTCCATCGTTGTAAGAAATTAATATTATATACTCTGGTTGCTCAGTTGATAGAGCGGTGGACAGTAGTGTTATGTAATTTCAGTAATCCATAGGTCGCTGGTTCAAATCCGGCTCGGAGGATCTTTTTAGAAGAGTATTACTTTTAGCTCATGTTACAATAGTATCGATTTTAACCCATTCGCTGCAGGTTTAAATGTTCGAAGAATTTTCCCAGAAACCGGATTAAAGTTACCGTAAATTATATTGTCTCTTTTCAGACATGTTCATGTGACAGATATCATACTGTAACATGCACAAAAAGAGCAACCTCTCTCATAATATACACATTGTGCGCACTTCCTTTTATTATTATTTTCAGACATTCAAAACAAACAAAGGTAACGAAACTTGAGATCACAATAAGGGCGAAGGCAAAAACACATTCCTCTACTATTCATAAATGTTAACAAAAGATTATACCCTGCCAAGGGATGTGGAAAATATTGCAAATATATAACATCAGAGTTAAGCGAGTGTATCTCGTCTTCTGAGTTGAAGGCCGTTTAACTGTCGCCGAGTCTACCTCGTCTTTTGAGGCGAATGGGTTAAAGATATTTACATTTTTATCTTATTCTCTAAAATATTAATGAAAATTTTGTAAACTTACCATATTGTAATTTATCCAAAAAATATCAGAAGCATAGATTAACTGCAACTATTTATCTATATTAATATATTCAAAAATAATATAATAATATTAGATAATGATACTTTAAAAATATATATAGTTATATTCGTGCCTAGACACTAAAAATATCGTAAGCAATTAAATTTTCATGGGATTCTGGTTTATGACAATCAAACCAAAAATTAAAAAATAAATAATAGTTAAAAAAACTAAAACAACACGCTTTATTAGAAAATCGAACTAAAAAATGAAAAATAATTTTAATTTCCAACACGCTTGGGATAAAATTAAAGTGGTCAACAAAAAAAATCATCTCCAACACATCTAGAATAAAACCAGAGTTATCTAAAAAAAAATAATTTTACCATCAAAAGCGTGGGGTGCTTTTTATGGTTTTTACGTTTTCTTCTTAGAGACTTTACTTAATTCCTTACTTACTCATTGGCACTATCGAACCCGTAGGTTCATGGCCGCACGGATATAAGCTCTCCATACATCCCTATCCTGAGATAATGCTTTCCAAACATTCCCTGTATAATCTACTTCCCTCAAATCATAGTTAATGTTATTCTCCCACCTCATTCTTGGTCTACCAACTGGGCGTTTTCCCTCTGGCTTTCCTACAAGAAGCTTCCATGCAAGTCTTTCATTCCCCATACGTGCAACATGTCCTGCCCATCGCAGTCTACGAGACTTAACTGTTCTTATTATATCTGGCTTCCTGTAAAGACCATGTAGTTCATTGTTATGTAGTCTTCTCCATTCACCTGTCTGTTCATCTCTCTTTGGTCCAAAAATTTTCCTAAGTACTTTATTGTCAAATACTTGTAATCTCTTTTCCTCTCTTAAAGTAAGAGTCCATGTTTCGCATCCATATAATATAGCTGGTAGAATAATAGTTTTATATATTTTCAGTTTAACGTTTTTTGAAAGGAGTTGGGACATCAAGAGTCTCTGCAATGCATAATAGCACGCATTTTCAGAAATGAGCCTATGTTTAATTTCTTTGTGCATCTCATTCCTATTTGTGATTATTGTTACTTTTACCAATATCTGTTTATTATCAAATATATTAATTGATATACAGCATCACACGCTTTTGATGGTAACATTAGTTTTTTTGTAGATAACTCTAGTTTTATTCTAGATGTGTTGGAGATGATTTTTTTGTTGGCCACTTTAATTTTATCCCAAGCGTGTTGCAAATTAAAATTATATTTCATTTTTTAGTTTGGTTTTCTAATAAAGCGTGTTGTTTCAGTTTTTAAAACTATTATTTATTTTTATAGTATAATCAATTACTAGTATTTAAATTGCGTTAGGTTAGCTTTTAGGTTCTTTGGCAACGCGTGTTCAAAATGTCATGTATATGTTGGACTGCATCTCATGATTCCATAGTGTAAAATACTATCTGTTGGCACATGCGCATGGTGAATGATTGGATCATAAATAGCATATTACGATGCGAGGTTGGGAAGTGGTTTTTACAGAAGCAAGGAAATGTTTAAAATCGGAGCGATAGCGTGGTATTTAATTTCCGAGATTCTGTAAAACACTTCACAAACGTGCGTTGTTCATTATTTTTTGCTCGATGGTGTTTTTAAAATTATAAATAATAGTAAAATAATAACATCTTTGTTGGAAATATTTGTGTTCATTATAAACAATTGACTAAAGTTAACAGTGTGGGCAATGTTCATTAGTTGAAACTACAGGAGGCCGTGACACCAATTAGTATTAAAATGACGGCAAGTACGTATTTATTGTTTTATATTGTTTCAAATAAAGTTCAGTTAATTTAAAATGCAGTGATTTGTATCGTATAATGTATATTAACACTATATTTTGTATATACATTGTATGTAGTATACATAGAGGGCAGTGGTTTTACTTCCCACACGCGTGTTTGTAATATTACAGTACAGTTATTTAGGTTGGCAACCCCAAAATGTAGGAAGTTGAACTTTCAATCATGGTCGCCATTGCTGTAGGTACGACAAAACGCACTATCGCGCAAAAAACTATTTCGCGTACATGTTGTAAAGTATTTCCGATAATTCTAATAAAGAAGAAGAAAAAAAACAATTTATATGTATAAGTAACTAACTCACTGGCTCTTTCGAACCCGTAGGTTCATGGCCGCGCGGGCATAAGCTCTCGATACATCCCTATCCTAAGCCAATATTTTCCAATCATTTCCTGTATAATCTACTTACCTCAAATCATAGTTAATGTTATTCTCGCACCTCATTCTTGGTCTATCAACTGGGCGTTTTCTCTGGTTTTCCTACAAAAACTTCCATGCACGCCTTTCATTCTAAATTCGTGCCACATGTCCTGCCTATCGCAGTCTACGAGATTTAACAGTTCTCATTATATCTGGCTTCCTATAAAGACCATGTAGTTCACTGTTAAGCAGTCTTCTCCATTCACCTGTCTGTTCTCCGATCCGATTGAGGGTCTTGCAGTGTTCAGCGGTTGCCCTTTTACCAGCCGGCTGCTGGCCCTTCACATCCACATGTGTCAATCACAGAGGTAGATGATCAACAGCCAGTGTAGGGGTGACATGTGGCTAGCATGTCGAGTCCCCCAGCCGTTAAAGCTGGCCCCTCAACCTGGAGCCGCTACTTATTGTAGCTACCAAATTGCCTCACGATGCTGGGTGGGCACCGGTCCCATACTGGCCGAAATACTATGAGAAAATTTCTTCCCCCATGGAGACTCGAACCAGCGCAAGTCCCGTAGCTCTGCGCCAAGGCTTCCTACCTTAACCGCTCGGCTACGGCTTCCTAAGAACATTATTCTCAAATACTTGTAATCTCCTTTTCTCCCTTAAAGTAAGAGTCAATATTTCGCATCCATATAATATAACTGGTAGAATAACAGTTTTATATATTTTCAGGTTAACGTTTTTTGAAAGGAGTTGGGACATCAAGAGTCTCTGTAATGCATAATAGCACGTATGTCTATTATATGTATTTACAGAAAAATTATAATCATCGTGATTATATAGTTTCTTAATGAATATGATAAAAATTAAGGCCATTTGGAAACAAATTGTATTGGCAGACCTGTTTTACAATAATGATACGAATACAATATGCAAACAACATTGTTGAGATTAGATTAGTTATGGCCATGATTTACATTCGAGTGTGCGTGAAATCTAGAGTATTTCTTCAGCGAAATTAGTGTGAAGATTGAAAGTACTCAATCACGAGTATCGAACAGTCATTATAATTACATAATATAACAAGTACATCTCATTGCAAACAAATAAATGAAAAATAAAATATAAATATAAAATACTCTAGATTTTTGAACAAGTGCAATATAGTATTATTATCATAAGTAATGCCACGAGTGATTTCCAAATTATCGATAAATTAACGACTCAAGTCGTGAATTTATCGATAATTTGGAAATCACTCGTGGCATTTGTCAGGACTATTTAACGAATAAAATTAAGCCGTTTACTCACAAATCATTATTTAACTAGAGTTATTTTAAAATATTTATATATTTAATGTAAACGGCGATGTTTGAAAACAAATGAGAAACGATAGGTACGCTTCATCTGCTTCTTTTGTTTATCACCGCAACCAGATCATACTATTTATTGCCAAAGGAACGCAATATTGTAAGAATGCTCTCTTGTGGAGAAAAAATGAAACCCATCAAACTGTTTATTAATTAATTTCTGATGTCGTATGATGTAAATATGACAATTATATTTTTCTGGATTATTACCTGGGAAAAAATAAATTTAAGAAAGTGCAAACGGTGGTTTCTTTTTTTGGTGGTATAATAAATTGCTACAAATGTTTTTATATTAACTCCTGCAAGCGCTATGTGTTGACATATATGCACTATATATACAATCTGGTAGCCGTATTTCTTATAGGCTCAGTCACTGCAAAATAATAGTCAGACCTGTTCAGAATATTAAAAAGGAGGAGCTTTCATTAATATGGTAAATATAACACTGATAAATATTTCATGAAACACGACTCTGATTGGTTGTAAAACAGAAATCATTGAAACGTGATTGGTCACTGACTCCCATTTGGGGCATGAGTTAAATAGTGTAGGGAATTTGGAAATAAAGAGTGGCATTTGTTAGGACTATTTAACGAATAAAATTAAGCTGTTTACTCAGAAATTATTATTTAACTATGATTATTTTTAAATATTTATATATTTAATATAAACGGCGAAAAAAAATGGAAAGAACATGTTCAAAGAATGGAAGATGATCGCATTCTCAAAATTATAATTAAATACATTCCAAAAGGACGCAGGAATGTTGGTAGACCGAAGAAGAGATGGATCCAACTTTTGAATGAGAATCTTTGAGACCGGAACAGGCCACATGGGCTTAATCCGTGATTGTTGTTGATGATGATGATGATGATGATGTAAACGGCGATGTTTGAAAACAACTGAGAAACGATTGGTACGCTTCATTTGATTCTTTTGTTCATCACTGCAACCAGATCATCTTATTTATTGCCAAAGGATCGCAATGTTGTAAGAATGAACGCTAGTGGAGAAATTTATAACCAACGTTATAGGTATTAATTAATTTCTGATGTCCTATTAGTCCCGCGCCGTAGCCGAGCGGTTAAGGTAGGAAGCCTTGGCGCAGAGCTATGGGACTTGCGCTGGTTCGAGTCTCCATGGGGGAAGAAATTTTCTCATGGTATTTCGGCCAGTATGGGACCGGTGCCCACCCAGCATCGTGAGGCAATTGGGTAGCTACAATAAGTAGCGGCTCCAGGTTGAGGAACCAGCTATAACGGCTGGGGGACTCGACATGCTAACCACATGTCACCCCTACACTGGCTGTTGATCATCTACCTCTGTGATTGACACATGTGGATGTGAAGGGCCAGCAGCCGGCTGGAAAAGGGCAACCGCTGAAAAGTGGAAAGACCCTCAATCAATCGGAAATGTCCTATTATAAATATGTCAATTACATTTTTTCTGGAACGTCATTTCCTGGAAAATAATTCGTTTAAGAATGTGCAAACAGTGGTTTCTTTTTCTTGTGGTATAATCAATTGTTACAAATCTTTCTATATTACCTCTCGCATGCGATTTGTGTTGACATTCATGTACTATATATACAATCTGGTAGCCGTTTTTATAATGTTAAAAAGGAGGTGCTTTCTTTATTATGATAAACTTTAGTTTGTAAATTGTAGGCGAAACACGACTGTGATTGGTTGTAAATAAAAATAATTGAAATGTGATTGGTCATTGACTCCCATTTGGGGCATGAGTTAAATAGTCAACTTAAAGTTGATCCCGTTGCAACATATGGGTTAGAGAATACATTGGTCCATTTAAAGAAACCGAACCTAGGAAAATTAGAGAAACTAAAAGCGACATACCTAAAAACGGTGCTCTGTCTCTCCAAATACACGCCCTCACGACTTGTTATGAACTCTCCAGAGAACCATTCTACATAGAAGAGCTGAGGCTAAAGTTTCTACTACCACCAGCTTACCAGGACGTCCTGCAAGAACTCCACGAAGAGAAACGCAAAATATGGTAAGAATTCTATATTACTGACGCCATGACAAACCGTGAATGGACTCAGGGAGGATATGAATGGCGCCACACAGTGACCAGACTCGCTGTGCATGGATTTCACCACAAGCTGTGCAGCAACCAGAGCCCGGCCCAGACTGCATGTGAGCAAGATGTGGCGAACAGTGCGAGAAATATCATGTGTTAAACTGTATGATGAGATCAGAATCGTTGCTGAAACTCTGCAGTGACTAAAAACAATCTTCTTTGCACGTTGTGCGCATTTATTATTTTATTATTATCTATTATGACATGCCATATAACCATTGACTGGAAATTATTTGAACAATCTGACTTTCACAGACGACATAGTTCTGCTTACAACCGCAGAAGACGACCTACAGAGATCTGTACATAACACTGGTCTACAGTGATTTTGCAACTGACAAATTAAATTTGAAGACAAAGTTACACGCCTAAATCGGAATTTGATCCCAATATCTCTGGTTCTGTACACCAGTGCTTTAACGATTTAAGCTATTAGGCATCACAACTCGTACTTGAGACTTCTGAGTGATAGTGTAGCACCATAGGAAGAACCCTCCGAAAGACTCGAAGAGAAACTCAGCTTAGGTTTTATAAAATTATGGCTGTTCCTGTTCTGATTCTTGGGTACTTAGAAAAAAAGATATCTCACACTTTCAAGTCACTGAAATGAAATTTATAAGATCCGTAAAAGGATGTACACACACGGATTGATTACACAATGAATCAATAAGAAATGAACTGGAGATATTTTCAATACTCGATAAACTAGACGAGCACAAATACCAATAGAAAAAACACTTAGAATGGACAATACAAGATTACCAAAAAGATCAACGCGTACGAACCACATGGAAAAATATCTTTGGGACGGCCGAGGAAACGATGGACTTGAGACCGGAACAGGTCGCATTGACCTAATCCTGGAAAGGAAGATGAAGAAGAAGAAGGTATCACGATTTAAACATAGATTTTTCTCTTATATCGACACATTGCCGTGCGCCAGGTACCAGTGAACTCTTGTTCCACTAACACCATCTAGCGGTCTCTTAAATAAGAGCACTTGGAAATGGAAATCACTCATTGCATTAAACAAAAACAAGTTACAGATCTGAAGTCCGTTTTTCTCTAGAACGTCACAATTTTATTATCCATCCACCCATAGTAATTCTGCCCGAAGGCAGGTCCTTCACTGTAATCATAGCATTTTCATGCTATGCTTGCAGCTTTACTAGGAAATTGTAGGTGTGGTAGCTTCCCGTTGCTTTCCACACTGGTGAAGGATGATGATGATAATGATAAGGATGATGATGACCATATGATTTCGGGGACCGTTTGGGCCTTAAAGTTTTCCTGACATTTGTCTTACAGGTGAGGAAAAACCCCGATAAAGACCTTCACCCAGAAAAACTGCCCTGACCGGGGATTGAACCCGGGCCCGCTGCGTGACAAGGCAACACGCTACCTCGAGACCACAGCGGTGGACAATTTTATTATATAGTGCCTAATTATATATATTTTATTTTTACATATTTTGCATTTAGATAAGTTTCTTTAATTTCCTTATGTATATTGTTAAATTATATTATTTTAAATACATTTATAAGAATATATAAACTAACAAGTAGTAGTAACCCCTGAAACATTTACTAAAAGTGCTTAGAGCCTTTGCTTTTCCGCTTATGTTGGAATGTAGTTGTTCGCTGTAGAAACGAGCAGAAATCACCCATCATACTCGGGCCATATTGACCCTGGAAACTCGGACCAACGTATCTGTGCCCCTATAGCGCTGGCATTGTTCTTAGAAAAGTACACGTCTATACTCACACCATTTCACCGCACTCCCCTCCCACTACGTCAAACAGCAGCCACAGTAACTTATCGAGTAGGGATGTTGCCAAACTTCCCCCAGTGTCATGGCTCCTATATATTGAATAATGCAAGATTGGAGTCGAGTTGACAACACTGGAGTGCAAGTGCAAGAGAGCGAGAGAGATAGAAAAGAGAGAGAGAGAGAAAAGAGATAGATAGAAAAGAGAGAGATAGAAAAAAGAGGGAGATAGAAAAGAGAGAGAGATAGAAAAGAGAGAGATAGAAAGAGAGAGATAGAAAGAGAGAGATAGAAAGAGAGAGATAGAAAGAGAGAGATTGAAAAGAGAGAGATAAAAAAGAGAGAGATAGAAAAGAGAGAGATAGAAAGAGAGAGATAGAAAAGGGAGAGAGATAGAAAAGAGAGAGATAGAAAGAGAGAGATAGAAAAGGGAGAGAGATAGAAAAGAGAGATAGAAAAGGGAGAGAGATAGAAAAGAGAGAGAGATAGAAAGAGAGAGAGAGAGAGATAGGAAAGGGAGAGATAGAAAAGGGAGAGAGATAGAAAAGAGAGAGAGATAGAAAAGAGAGAGATAGAAAAGAGAGAGAGATAGAAAAGAGAGAATGCAGGGAGGGAAATGAATTGTTGAGGCAGAAAAGGAAGTAAGCAATAATTCGCATATCTTACGGGGCACATATCCGTCGGAGAGACAATACCTGGGTTCCATCATTGATATGTCCTGATGGAATCTCTCACCATACTCACATAACTAGAAAAAAAAATCTACAGGGCGCAGTAAGTTAACCGAAAATGCAAATACTGTATATATTTTTTGCACGGTAGTGCGTTCTATCGTACATACAGTAATGGCGACCATGATTGAAAGTTAAATGTCCTATATTTCGGGGTTTCCAACCTATAAATAACTAAATAACTATACTATAATATTACATAGTAGCCTACCTACCTCCTGCGGGAAGTAAAACCACTGCCCTCTATGTATACTACGTACAATGTATTTACAAAAATACATCCAAAAGGTAGTGTTAATATATTACACGAAACAAATCACTGCATTTTAAACAAACTGAACTTTATTTGAAACAATATAAACAATAAATTACCGCAATTGTATTACTGATTAGTGTCATGGCCTACTGTAGTCTCAACTAAATTATTTTCGGCATTTATCGTATAAATATTGGCCACACTGTTAACGTTAGTCAGTTGTTTATAATGAATGCAAACATTTCCAACAAAAATGTTATTATTTTACTAAAAAATATATTGGTAAAACATTGGTGGAATCTATTGCAATGTATGGAAGTGAGGTATGGACAATCAATAAGTACTACAAGAATAGACTAATAGCTCTAGAAATGGATTATTTACGCAGAAGTGCCAGGAAGTCAAAATTAGAACATGTCACAAATACTTCCATACATCACCACTGGTAGTGCCATCGTTGAGTAAAATCTTAGCTGCGTTTCCTTTGTTACTTTTGTTCCTCAGTATTCGTCTGATTGTTCCAGAAATATGTTGAAATCTCTGCGTTTTCTTATACAATATAAGACTATTCAACATACTGCAAGGTTACAATGGCCACCACTAGGATCGCTGACTTACAATAGTGTTGTCATTACTCCGTACTTATCGAATGGTCACTATTTTTTATTATTATTATCTAATATATAAAAATTAATGTTTGTTTGTTTGTTTGTTTGTACTTTATGCGCGACCATACCGTTGATCCGATTGTGATGAGGTTTTTACAAAATGTTCAGGGGATTCCCGGGATGAACATTGGCTATAAGAGAGTTGAGATACTCACGTCTTGCACTCTTAAAAACACCCTTTGTAGTGAAAAACGTGAAATGTCCTTTTTTACCCTTAAATGGCTTACGCTGCCTAAACCATAACAAATACACAAAATTAATGTACACAGAATTGAATATCTCAAAACATTCTATAAAAAAGTCCGAGACAGCATATGTTTATCTTTTACAGATAACACACAATAACCATTTTTGTCTTTCACTGATGCCAAGAAGATCGGAATAAGTAGATTCTCGGGCAAACGTGCGCTGCCATACCGTTTATCCGATTGTGATGGGGATTTTTGAAAAATGTTCAGGATTTTCCCGGGAATGTTATATGTTATAAGAGAGTTTTACTGCTCAAGCCCTTCACCGTTAAAAATCACTCTTTGTAGTGAAAAATGTAAACAAAAATGTTGTTTTGTACGGTTAAATAGCTTAGTCTGACTAAACCACAATAAATAAACCAAATTAATGTACACAGAATTGAATCCTCAAAAAGCTCTACAAAAAAAGTCCGCGATAGCATATGTTTATCTTTTAAGGATAACTCACAATAACCATTTTTGTCTTTCATTGATGCCAAGAAGATCGGAATAAGTAGATTCCCGGGCAAGCATTTTTTTACGGATAACTCAAAATAACGAATTTAGTCTTTCAGCTCATTTGTGCCAAATACATCGGACTACGCAGGTTTCCGGTCAACGCCGGGTAAACAGCACGGGTTTTCTAAAAATAATTATGATATATATATATATATATATATATGTGTTAAACATTTAATTATAACATCGATAAAGCGTCACTGCTATCTGCTATAAAGTAAAAATGTTCTCTTTAATTTGCTTACTTATTATAGTCAGCTACTAGATGGCAGTGAAGACCGAGTTCTCGCGACATCTAGTAATAATGGAGAGTATAATACATATACGAGTATAAGAAAAATAAATGTTTGAATTGGATTTGCCTGGTGGTGTAATGGATATCACACTGAGGTACAGACTCAGAGATCCGGGTTCGAATCCCGTCCAGGCATTTATTTTTCTTGTCATACCACACACACACACACACACACATATATATATATATATAATATATATATATATATATTGCTTTTACTTATTCAACTAAAGGTAAAAACACGATTTATTTAGGCGTAGCAGCATATGCCGGGTATTAGCTAGTTAGGCCTAATAATAAAAACATCAATTGCAGCGAATTGTTGATCCGTTGCTCTAATAACCGCCTTTGAATTTAGCGGGCCACAGCAAATGCCTTCATAAGCCAACATGAGTAAGATTCGGGTAGTATGCAGCTAGTACGGAAAGGGTGGGAAGCGAAACAGCGTTAGTGAATTGAGTTTGGAGAGGAACTTTAGTGGATAATTTGAACCCTGTATCTAGGTTAATTATTGCCGTTAGTAATATGACCTTGACGCAATACATTGAACAAACATTGCAATCTTATCTAATTACTTTATACCGGCCGCACATTTTTATGAGTGAGTATTTAATCAGGTGTATTGAGACATTTTTTGTTTCAAGTTTCCATAGTAGGCTACGTGTCTCAATAATAATAATAATAATAATAATAATAATAATAATAATAATAATAATAATAATAATAATAATAATAATAATAATAATAATAATGATAATGATAATGATAATGATAATGATAATGATAATGATAATGATAATGATAATGATAATGATAATGATAATGATAATGATAATGATAATGATAATGATAATGATAATAATAATAATAATAATGATAATAATAATAATAATAATAATAATGATAATAATAATAATAAATGATAATAATATTAATAATGATAATAATATTAATAATGATAATAATATTATTAATAATAATATAATAATAATAATAATAATAAGAATGATAATAAAAAGGTAAGTGATCCCACTACAGGCCTCAGGAGGCCTTTGGGGCAGTAGGAGGTTAAGGCTCCCACTTTTTCTTGACAATCGGCACTTGATGTCAGCCGGGTTGTCAGCCCTGCGTGACGGCCGCCTTTACCCCAGAACAAGCGTCTGGTACTCATTTCAGTTGGAGGCTGAGTCGACCCCAGGGCCATAGTGCCGCCAGAAGGTTTGGGTCAGTTTAAAAATCCTGACCCCACCGGGACTCGAACCCTCGACCTTCCGGCTTGTAGCGCAGTGCCTTAACCACTACGCTACGCTACCTTAAAAACCTTCAAAAATATGTCAAAGTAGCCCCGTTTTACGGTATTTTATCAACGTAGAAAAACATAATTCTATGTATCACTTTGTCCTTGTAGCAATCCACTATTGAGAAAAGTTTTATATAATAAAAAATAATGGTCATTGTCAGTATGTAGTTAGTAGGAAGATACTGAGTAACACTAAGAAATTGGGACTGAAAGTAAATATCAATAAAACTAAATATATGGTCACACATAAAAATACATTATATAATGGAAATGGACAGCTAATGACAAATGAGGGAAATTTTGAGGAAATGACAGAATTCAAGTACCTAGGAACAATAATCACAAATAGGAATGAGATGCACAAATAAATTAAATATAGGCTCAATTCTGGAAATGCGTGCTATTATGCATTACAGAGACTCTTGACTTCCCAACACCTTTCAAAAAACGTTAAACTGAAAATATATAAAACTATTATTCTACCAGTTACATGGATGCGAAACATGGTCTCTTTCTTTAAGGCAGGAAAGGAGATTACGAGTATTTGAGAATATAGTTCTTAGGAAAGTTTTTGGACCAAAGATAGATGAACAGACAGGTGAATTGAGAAGACTGCATAACAATGAGTTACATGGTCTTTGTAGGAAGCCACATATAATGAAAACAGTTAAGTCTCGTAGACTGCGATGGGCAGGGCATTTGGCACGAATGGGGAATGAAAGACTAGCATGGAAGCTTGTAGGAAAACCAGAGGAAAAACGCCCATTTGGTAGACCAAGAATGAGGTGGCAGAATAACATTAACTATGATTTGAGGGAAGTAGATTATACAGGAGATGATTGGAAAGCATTGGCTCAGGATAGGGAAGTATGCAGAGCTTATGTCCGCGCGGCCATGAACCTACGGGTTCGATAGTGCTAGTGAGTGAGTTAGTTAGTTAGTAGGATGAACGGATATTTGTGAAAGTTATTAATGTTACAATTTTAATATCACGATTCCCTGGAAATTTGCTAAAAACAGGTGATATCTGCTGAGGTGTGTTGCAATAGTGCAACGTGTCAGCTGCTATCTTCACTTACATCAGTTCTCAAGTAACTATCAGCGATATCAGAGTACATAACACTCAATCTTCAGGGACTAGGATCATCAGTTTATTGTCTATATCATCTGATAACATTTGTGCAAAACTGATTGCAAAATAATACAATCCGCGATATATTTTCATTCATATCTTATTTCTAGGAACGATTATATAAAAAAATACCAGGAGATTTAGTTCAAGCGGTAAACAGTTTGCACTTGTGTTCGAGCAATGTAACTCATGATCTTTTGCTAAACTTTTCTCGATTGTCAAAGCAAATTCTGTGTTGGAGTTTCATTAAAGCGTCTATAAATTCTGAGAATAAAATTTTAAAAATTATATTTAATAAAATATATCGATATCTATGGATATGAAACCTGGACATTAACAAAGGCAGATAGTAAACAGATAGTGGCTGCTGGAATGAAGATGTTGAGAGCAATAGCAGGATACCAAAGGACCGATAAAAAGAAAAACGAAGATATAAGAACAGAACTTAATATATTTAATCTCTGTGAAAGAATAAAATACTATCAAAATGCTTATCTTCAGCACGTATTACGAATGAATGAACAGCGCATACCAAGAAGAATGTATAATTATAAACTAAAAGGGAGAAGAATGTTGGGAAGACCATTGAAGAGATGGAAGGACCAATTCGACCTATAATGAGATCGGAACAGGCCATTGGGCTTAATCCTTGTTGTTGTTGATGATGATGATGATGATATATCGATAAAATACAAGCTGTTCCTATATTGATGCATGGATCAGAATGTTGGACGATCACTAAAAGACAAGAACAAAGAATGGTAGATGAGATTTTTAAGAAATATAGCAGGATATACTCTGCTGGACAAGAAAAGAAATGAAGAATAAGAAAGGAACTAAATATGTTCAAACTTACAGACCGAATAATTAAATATAGGAACGACTGGAAAGAACATATTGATATAATGTCAAATGGAAGATTTCCAAAATTATTGCTAAATTATAAACCATACGGAAGGAGAAATGTTGGACGCCCACACTGAAGATGGTCTGAACAATTTTAACAATTCTAGCTTTCATGAAACCGGAACGAGTCAATAGGTTTAATCCCTGGATGATGATGATGATATCAATAAAATGTTCCCACTACTGTTGGCCATGAAAATAATGCTCTACCATTTTACAGCTCAGTCTGCTTTTACCCATACGTATTAGCAGTGGCTACCATGATGTATCGAGCGTGTTTAGACTCTGAACTCGGAACGCCCGCTTGACGACTAATATACACTGCTCAAAAAAAAATTGGGGATATAGTAGAATAACCTATTAAGACTATGTTTTTAGGAACAGTATTAGATGCAATCACTTTCTATTACTCCAAAAGAATGTAAACAAGAGTTTGAAGTCTTACGTAACCTCTGTACCACACCAGATGTCAAAGAGATCCTGATTAGGAATATGGCAAACAAACAAAGCAACATTAACATGGGTGAAAATGTTTCTTTAGTATGGTGTATGGTCTCCTCGAACGGCCAGCACTGCCTCACACCTGTGTGGCATTGATGCAATGAGGTTAGCAATGAGTTCTTGGGGGATACGTGGCCACTCTTCCATAAGAGCAATGTGCAGCTCTGGAACAGTTGTGGGAGGTGCTGGTCTGCCTGCAATGCGCCTACCTAATGCATCGCACACATGCTCAATCGGATTTAAGTCCGGGGAGGAAGCTGGCCATTGCATACGCTCGATACCCTCCACTTCCAGCATGTCGTCCACCAAGCCAGCTCTGTGGGGTCGTGCATTATCGTCCATAAAAAGAAAAGAATCACCTATGGCACCAGCATAAGGCACGACAAAAGGTCGGAGAATCTCATCTCTATACCTTACCGCAGTCAAAGTACCACCTTGGATGACGTAGAGGTCCGTACGTCCACCACTACTGACTACTGTCCACACCATCAATCCACCGCCACCATATGGGGATCTTTCACGTACAAAAGCTGGATTGTTTCGTGTCCCTTTTTCCCTCCAGATGAATACACGCCGACTATCACATTCCACGTTGAATCGCGACTCATCAGAAAAAAGAACTGATCTCCATTCGGCATGCCTCCACCCACGATGTTCCTCCGCCCAGTTTCTGCGATCTCTACGGTGTTGTGGAGTTAACCTGGTACACACCATGGGCCTACGGGCATAGAGACCACTTCCATGCAGTCGATTAGGGACAGTTTGAGTTGACACCCTGCGTCCTGTTGCTGTTTGAAGTGTATTTCGCAGTTGAGTTGCATTCTGCTGTCTATTCCGACGGGCTGTTAACAAGAGGTAACGGTCATCCCTTGCTGTTGTTGCCCTTGGTCGACCTTGTCCGGCTCTTCTGTGAACAGTATGTTCTTTGAAAATGATTCCAAAGTCTGGAAATCACGCTTTGGGACACCCCAATGGCTTGTGCCACCTCTTGTTGTGTCTGTCCAGCTTCCATCCTTCCTATGGCCCTCCAAGCCATTGGTTCAGTTAAATCACGTTGTCGAGGCATTACTGTCCCTAAGGCAAGTCATTCACTAACTGAAAACTGGACTGGATTTAAAAACAGCAACAAAACATTCACCCCCACACCGCCCTTTCACATCAACAGTACAGACACTGCCCTCTGGTGTGGTACCGAGGTTACGTAACAACTTCAAACTCTTATTTACATTATCTTGGAGTAATAGAAAGTGATTGCATCTAATACTATTCCAAAAAAACATAGCCTTAATAGGTTATTCTACAATATCCCCTAATTTTTTTGAGCAGTGTAGGATCTTGTTAGTACAGTACCGGAAGTTTCCTGCATATTCACATTGCTTTCACTTGCATTCTTTCTGTCGGCCAAAAAATATATTAGACTTTAAGGGAGGAAATGAGATTACGAGTTTTTGAGAATAAAGTTCTTAGGAAAATTTTTGGACCAAAGAGAGATAAACAGACAGGTGAATGGAGAAGACTACATAACAATGAACTACGTGGTCTTTATAGGAAGCCAGATATTATAAGAACAGTTAAGTCTCGTAGATTGCGATGGGCAGGACTAGTTGTACGTATGGGAAATGAAATACGTGCATGGAAGCTTCTTGTAGGAAAGCCAGAAGGAAAACGCCCAGTTGGTAGACCAAGAATGAGGTGGGAGAACAACATTAACTATGATTTGAGGGAAATAGATTATACAGGGAATGATTGGAAAGCATACGCTCAGGATAGGGATGTATGGAGGGCTTATGTCCGCGCGGCCATTAACCTACGGGTTCGATAGTGCCAGTAAGTAAGTAAGGTCTTAGATAGTAAGAGGTTAAAGCTACCAATTTTCATAGTGTAGAAAATCCTCACATGTCAACTCGTTTTGCCATCCCTACGTGACGGCCGTCTTTACGCCTACAATATAAAGTAAAGTAAGTAATGTAGTCTCACTACAGGCCTCAGGAGGCCCTTGGGGTAGTAGAAGGTTAAGGTTCCCACTTTTTCTCGACAAACGGCACTTGATGTCAGCCGGGTTGTCAGCCCTTTTTTTTTTATTTAGAGCCCCACCACGACCCCCCGGGTTACCTCGGGCATAATGCCCTTATCACCGGGTCTGCTCTGTGTCCCTATCCTGCGTGACGGCCGCCTTTACCCCCAGGACAAGCGTCTGGTACTCATTTCCGTTAGAGGCTGAGTCGACCACAGGGCCATACAATATGCGTGGTGATTTATTGAACTTTGTTATCAGTAGTTTTTGTGTCAGATTCCCAGTGTTTGATTACCTTGCTCTAATCTGACGGGATCTGCAATAAAATGCACGAGGAATTATGATCCATAAGTTTTTAATTCTTTATCATAAGTAATGCCACGAGTGATTTCCAAATTATCGACAAATTCACGACTCACGAAGTGAGGAGTGAATTTATCTAGAGAATTTGGAAATCAAGAGTGGCATTTGTTAGGACTATTTAACGAATAAAATTAAGCTGTTTACTCACAAATCATTATTTAACTGTAGTTATTTCAAAATATTTATATATTTAATGCAAACGGCGATGTTTGAAAACAAATGAGAAACGATAGGTACGCTTCTACTGCTTCTTTTGTTTATCACTGCAACCAGATCATACTATTATTGCCAAGGAACGCAATATTGTAAGAATGCTCTCTAGTGGAGAAAAAATGAACATCAATCTGTATATTAATTCATTTCTGATGTCGTATGATGTAAATATTACAATTATATTTTTCTGGATTATTACCTGGGAAAAAATACATTTAAGAAAGTGCAAACAGTGGTTTATTTTTTTGTGGTATAATAAATTGCTACAAATGTTGACATGTATGCACTATATATACAATCTGGTAGCCGTATTTCTTATAGGCTCAGTCACTGCAAAATAACGGTCAGACCTGTTCAGAATATTAAAAACGAGGAGCTTTGTTTAATATATGGTAATTATAACACTGATAAATATTTCGTGAAACACGACTCTGATTGGTTGTAAAACAGAAATCATTGAAACGTGATTGGTCATTGACTCCCATTTGGGGCATGAGTTAAATAGTCATTTAAAATGACTCATATCCCGTGAGTTATAAAACTTTTCAATTCAAATCATATCGCTATGAATAGGGTCTGATTAAAATGGGACGGATTTTGCAATAAAATTCACTGGAAACTGTAATTCATAAGTGATTAACTCCTTATCAATTAAGAATGACTCGTGCAGCAAGTTATATGACGTATAGATTTAACCTGATTTCTCAGGTTGTAGCCTGCCTAATTCTATTTAGAGGCTCTGGGTTCGATACTACTACCACCACTACTACTACAATAATAGTAATAATAATAGTAATAATAATAATAATAATAATAATAATAATAATAATAATAATAATAATTTCTTTATATTCTCCTGGCGCGACAGGCCTACAAGGCCCTTAGCCTACCAGCCGGCTGCTGGCCTCACATCCACATGTGTCAATCACAGAGGTAGATGATGATCAGCCAGTGTAGGGGTGACATGTGGTCAGCATGTCGAGTCCTAATAATAATAATAATAATAATAATAATAATAATAATAAAATAGTAATGACGATGATGATGATGATGATAATGATAATGATAATACTAATAATAGTAATAATAATAATAATACTTTATTTATTCTGGCAGAGTTAAGGCCATAAGGCCTTCTCTTCCACTCAACCAGCACAAATACAAATAAATATTTGACAAATATAGATATACACTATACTAATTATAAACAGTTAAAGATACATTAAATACAGCAATGTAAATGTCATGTACAAACAACATTTTATACGATAATAGCAATAATAATACTACTTACGATAATAATAATAATAATAATAATAATAATAATAATAATAATAATAATAATAATAATAATAATAATAATATACATCCATAGTAATTCTGCCCGAAGGCAGGTCCTTCACTGCAATCATAGCATTTTCATGCTATGCTTGCAGCTTTACTAGGGAATTGTGTAGGTGTGGTAGTTTCCCTTTGCTTTCCACGCCGGTGAAGGATGATGATGATATTAATGATAACGATGATCATGATGATGATGGCCATATGATTTCAGGGACCGTTTGGGCCTTAAAGTTTTCTGACATTTGTCTTACAGGTGAGGAAAAACCCCGATAAAAACCTCACTCAGAAAAACTGCCCCGACCGGTAATCGAACCCGGGCCCGCTGCGTGACAAGGCAGCACGCTACCTCGAGACCACAGCGGTGGACAATAATAATATAAATAAGATAAATTATACGGGAAACACCAATTAATATATATATATATATATATATATATATATATATATATATATCTTACACTGGATAATAAATTAAGTCGAGTTTAGAGCAAATATAAATTTAGATTTCTTTTAAAAGATGCCAATGTCCGGCAGCCCCTTATTTCTTGTGGTAGGGAATTCCAGTTGCGAGAAGTGGAGATGGTATATGACATGGAGTGATGTGATGTCCTATGTTGCGGTATATTAAGCAAGATACTATGTTGTGATCTTGTGTTTAAGTTATGGTTTGAGGATAGGAACTGGAAACGAGATGATAAATACGTAATGGGGAATCGAGGTATGTAGGATCTTAAATAAGAGAATTAGATAGTGCTACTACTACTACTACTACTACTACTACTGCTAATCATAATAATAATAGGCCTAATAATAGTAATAATAATAATAATAATAATAATAATAATAATAATAATAATAATAATAATAATAATAATTTTTTAAATTAGGAATATTCCACAAAACAGTGTTTCTTCTTCAACCCAAAGTGATTTGTCGCCCGAGGTTCCTGTCTAGAGCATCTTCTTTCCTCCAATCTCTAGCTTCCATACTTCTCCTCACTCCATCCATCCAACGTTCTCTAGGTCTGCCTCCTCCACTTCTTCCATTAGCTTTCTAATTAAGGATCTTCTTTGGTATTCTCTCTTCTTCCATTCTTATGAGGTGTCCATACCATTTCAAACGTTTTTCTTCTATTTTTCCTAATATGCTTTTTTCAACTTTCATAATTTTCCTTATTGTGTTGTTTCTGTCCTTATCCCTTCTTGAAATTCATGTCAATCGCCTCTAAAAATCCATTTCTACTGCTAACAGCTTGTTGGCTTGTTTTCTACTTACTGTCCAGCTTTCGGACCCATATAATAAAATGCTTTGTAACAGAACTTGTAATATAGTTTTCTTCGTTCTGTATAATAATAATAATAATAATAATAATAATAATAATAATAATAATAATAATAATAATAATAATAATAATAATAATAATAATAATAATAATGATGATGATGATGATGATGATGATAATGATAATGATAATGATAATGATAATGATAATGATAATGATAATGATAATGATAATGATAATGGTAATGGTAATGGTAATGGTAATGGTAATGGTAATGGTAATGGTAATGGTAATGATGATAATGGTAATGATAATAATAATGGTAATGATAATGATAATAATAATGATAATGATAATAATAATAATAATAATAATATTAATATTAATAATAATAATAACAAGAGAAAAACACTATTAATGACATAGAATACATTTAGTTCTGGAGAAAAATTACACTGGTTGACAAAAATGAACTTTTTTCTTTCAGAAGAATAAAAATATGAGGTTTTAGAAGTATTTTTCATCCTGAATTTAAATATCATTTCAGTTTTTTCCTATCAGGCAAGAGTTTCCTGTGATATTCACTTACATTTTTTATAATTTTTAATAAAATCCATCTAACTCTAACTCATTCTGACTTATATTAAACTTTTACAGGAATTAATCACTATGAGCTTTAATTTATGGTGAAATTAAATGTTTCTTACCTCTCCTCATATAAATCTTCTAAGTAGATCGCGATTTAGAAAACCATAACGTTCTCATCTTCAGTACTTTTTTGGCGACTGATGTTATGTCGATCGGAAGAAACTCTTCTTCTTCCCTTTGTTCGTGGACCGATGAACCTCTGGATCAGGTCAGAATTTGCGGGAATTTCGAAGTTCATAAGTTTTCCTTTGTTTTTCTGAATTTGGATCTTTTTCCAAACCGTGAGTTCCTTTTGTTTGTCTATTTGTTTAATTAGACTGGCTTTTGATTCAATTAAATGTTTTTCAGACCAAGCATGAGCAGCTACTGCTGACTTTTCCACTTCTCCATTTTTGATGTTTCTAAGATGTTCTTTCACCCTTGTTTTCAAATTTCTTTCCGTTTTTCCAATATAAATTTTGTCACATTTGATCTGATAAATTCCTGATTTGTTTTCATTTTCAAATTCTTTCATTTTTATTCATTCTGATAGTGATTTTCAGGCATATTTTGCATTTGGAACATCTCTCTTCTTGGTCCAACAGTAGTCAGCCAGCATATTAGAACTCCACTTGCCTTGGTACCTCTTTTCCATTGTGGAAATTTGCTGATGAAAACGCTCACCGTGCTCATCAGAGACTGCCCCAAGGTTTTCCATATATATATATATATATATATATATTATTTATGTAATTGTAATGTTATTGCTTTTTTTAGTGTATAATGCTATTGTGTTATTATTTAATTGTAATATTATTGCGTTTTCTTTATGTAATTGTAATGTTATTGCTTTTTTTTGTTTTGTTGTTTATTTTTCAACCGGATTTAAGTTATCGTATATTGTCTATTTTCAGACATCCAAAACAAACAACAGATAACAGTAGCTGAGATCACGATAGGTGTTAAGGCCAAAACACATTCCTCCATTATTCATGAATGTTAACCCTTAAATTAAAAATGTATCTTATTGGATACATTGATTTAATTTATTTAATATTGTTTTTAGATCAATAGAAAGACAACCAAGTAAAAATTACTTAAATTTATGCCAAATTACGCAATAATGTATAATAATAACACAGTTTAACATGAATTTATTTTCCGTGCGGTCCGGAACATTTAAATAACTGGCACGAGAAAATATTGTACTGACAATTTAAGGGTTAACAAAAGATTACCCTGCCAAGGGATGTACAAAATATGTAACAGCATAATTAAGAGAGTGTACCTCGTCTTGTGAGTTGAAGGTCATTTAACACCCGGCGAGTCTAGGTCGTCTTTTGAGGCGAATGGGTTAAGTTTAGGATTAAGGCCTCTCCTGGCGCAATATTACCGTCATCATCAGCCATCACATCTTTGAGGCAGCGTTTCAGGCGACCCAACTTTAGAAGTGAGTTAGAAGTCAGTGTCGGTTAGATGAGTCGGGAGCTCGTTGACCTTGAAACCCTAAGTACTGTCCGGAGGTAGGCAATTTTGACCATTTCCAGTCTTTTCAGATTTGCTATGGTTAACCGAGTCCAGAATGTGGTGATTGCATAGCACGCTATTGGTGATATTTTGATGTGAAATAGTCTTATAGCTGTTTAGATTGACAGCTTTTCGACATTTCGAATGTCAAATGTGGCCTTTGTTGCTGAGTTGTATCTTTCCTGGATGTGCTTGGTGAATGATTTTCCTGTGACTTGCAACGTTACATCGAGATACTTGTAGCAGTTGGTTAATTCTAGTTGGGCATTTCCATACTTGTTTTGTCATCCCTGTTTACGTCTCCTCCTCGTCTAAATTTCATAATCTTAGTTTTGCTTCTGTTAACTTCTAGTTCGTTCATGTGCGCCCACACACCCCGACCTACGAAGCACACACAAGAGAGAGAGAAGAAAAAGCAGAGGATATAGACCGCGGATTCTTCCTGACTCCAGCGATAAACACCGAAGAATGGAAGGGAACCGAACTTCTCCCTAAGACACGTGTTCACGAGGACTGCCACACATGGATTCCACTACAGAGTATGTAACAAAAAAGGGTTCCACCTCGCATGGGACCAGTGCCTCTGCAAGCTATGTGACCAAAAATGTCAACAATACCACCTTATTGACTGCACAGCAAGAAGAAAGGTGCTAAAACTCTATGCAGACGATAATAACTTCCAGTAATTGTATTATAATGTACACAGTGTGTTTTAATAAATCTTTTTATATAGAAATGAGTTACAAATACGCCACTGCCAAAAGCGAATACTATAGAAATGTCGAAATGACAAACTGGTGACATTGAATAAAAAATATACATTGATTTAATTTATTTAATACTGTTTATAAAACAATAAAAACAACAAATTAATAGGAATTACTTATATTTGTGCCAAACTTCACAATAATAAACTGTAAGAACTTACAGTTTTAAAATGTTTTGTTTTCCTTACGGTCCGAAATATTTAAATACCTTCCAGGTGAATATTGAATCGCCAATCTAAGGGTTAATATTGCTATGTTAGTATATAATACGATGCGAGGAAGTGGTTTTTACAGAATCGAGGAAAATGTTTAAAAACCGAGCCATAGTGAGGTTTTTAATTTCCAAAATTCTGTAAAACATTTCACAAACGTGCATTGTACATTATTTTTTGCGCGATGGCGTTTTCAAAATAATAAATCATTTTGTTTATATACAGAATTTTAATGTTTACACATCTTTCTGTGCCTAAAGTTTTATTTTTCTTCTCCACTCGTCTCTCTCCATCCAGTCCATGTCCTCCAGTCCTCTTGCTCTCATTCCAGTTCTTATTTCCTGCATCCACGAGTTTCGAGGTCTTCCTCTCCTTCTTCCAGGTGGACACCATTCCAATGTTTTTCTGGGTAATATTTCTTCTTGCATTCGTTGCCCATACCAATTTAATTGCTTATACCGTAATAATCTATTATTGAAAAACCAATATTCATTTTTTTCTCTTATGACAATAATAAATAATAGTAAAATAATAACATCTTTGTTGGAAATATTTGCGTTCTTTATAAACAATTGACCCGTTAAGAGTGTGGGCAATGTTTATTAGTTGAAACTACAGGAGGCCGTGACACCAATTAATAATGAAATTGCGCAAGTACGTATTTATTGTTTTATATTGTTTCAAATAAAGTTCTGTTCATTTCAAATGCAGTGATTTGTTTTGTATAATTATATTAATACTATCTTTTGGATATTTTGTGTATATACATTGTATGTAGTATACATAGATGGCAGTGGTTTTACTTCCCACACGCGTGTTTGTAATATGTAATATTACAGTATAGTTATTTTATTGGAGTATAGTTATTTAGATTGGCTACCCCGAAATGTAGGAAGTTGAAATTTCAATAATGGTCGCCCTTGCTGTAAGTACGACAAAATGCACAATCGCGCAAAAAATACTTAAATTTGTGTCAAATTACGCAATAACGAACAATAAGATCTTACAAGAATTAAATTAATATTATTATTACCTCACCTCATATCTTATTGTTCTAGACTGCAGTTTCGAAGCTATATCTCCATCATCAGCAGCCTCTCATCGACCGGTGTTATGTCGTTTCTTGGCGGTTTTCTTCTTCCTTCTATCGGTGGACCGATGAACCTTTGGATCAAATCAAAATTTGCGGGAGTTTCGAATTTCATGAGTTTTTTTTTCTTGTTTTTTTCTATGTGGATTTTTTTCCCAAACCGTGAGTTCTTTCTATTTATCTGTGTGTTTGATTAGACTAGCTTTTGTATCAATTAATTGTTTTTCAGACCAAGCATGGGATGCTACGGCTGATTGCCCAGTTCACACTTTTTGACATTTCTAAGATGTTCTTTAAATCTAGTTTTTAAATTTCTTCTTGTTTTTTCTATATAGATTTTGTAAAAATCCCTGCATTTGATCTGATATATTCCTGATTTATTTCTTCTTCATTTTTTTCATTTTTTTGGTTTTAATTGTCTTATTTAGGCTGTATTCATTCATCTCTGTGAAAGCTAAGTAATAGTATATTGCGATGCGAGGTTGGGAAGTGGTTTTTACAGAATTGAGGGAAAATGTTTAAAAACCGAGCGATAGCGAGGTTTTTAATTTCCGAGATTCTGTAAAACACTTCACAAACGTGCGTTGTACATTATTTTTTGCACGATGGTGTTTTCAAAATAATAAATAATAGTAAAATATTAACATATTTTTTGGAAATATTTGCGTTCATTATAAACAATTGACTAACGTTAACAGTGTGGGCAATGTTTATTAGTTGAAACAACAGGAGGCCTTGAGAACAATTATTGATAACGTGGCCGCAAGTACGTATTTATTGTTTTATATTGTTTCAAATAAAGTTCAGTTCATTTAAAATACAGTGATTTGTTTCGTATAATGTATATTAACACTACCTTTTGGATATTTTCTGTAAATACATTGTACGTTGTATACGTAGAGGGCAGTGGTTTTACTTCCCACACATGGATGTAAATGTAATATTACAGTATAGTTATTTAGGTTGCAACCCCGAAATGTAGGAAGTTGAACTTTCAATAATGGTCGCCATTGTTGGTAGGTACGACAAAACGCACTATCGCGCAAAAACGAACTTACAGTTTCACAATATTTTGTTTTCCTTGCGGTCCGAAATTTTTAATTAACTTGGACGTGAATATTGAATCGCCAATCTAAGGATAATCCACCGCTGTGGTCTCGAGGTAGCGTGGTGCCTTGTCACGCAGCGGGCACGGGTTCGATCCCCGGTCGGGGCAGTTTTTCTGGGTGAGGTTTTTATCGGGGCTTTTCCTCACCTGTAAGAAAATTGTCAGGAAAACGTTAAGGCCCAAACGGTCCCCGAAATCATATGGCCATCATCATCATCCTTCACCGATGTGGAAAGCAACGGGAAGCTACCACACCTACAATTCCCTAGGAAAGCTGCAAGTATTAGCATGAAAATGCTATGATTGCAGTGAAGGACCTGCCTTCGGGTAGAATTACTATGGATGGAATATATAGGTTAATACCAGTAATATTAAAATGAGTTAACATACTCTACAATTTAGTTTTATGTTGGCGAAAATTGTATCTGTTACAGCTTTTGAAAATTGTAATATTTCGTTTACATCCTCTTTTTAATGCCGTTAACATATAGAATTCCACAGAATTTGAAGTAAATGAACTTTTTGACATGTTTTTGTTTGAATGTTCGATTTTAGATTGGAGTCAAGATAAAAAACTTATCTTTTAACAAATCATGAGAATTGCCATTTTATCGCATGATGGCCCCAGATTGATGGTGGACGTCCAAATATTATCTCCTAGAACTTCTCTACTTTAAGACAAGTCCGAAGTCTTCTCATCACTTTATCATAAAATTAAAAAAAAAGTCATCTCTGTCATTGTTTGTACCTGGCACCAACATTTCGTCATTCAAACAGCTGAGTCAGTAAATCAATTCGGAAACAAATCTTGACAGTTGCTAGAAACATTAGTTAATTTACGAATTTCGAAAACAATAGTAAATTGATTGCGATATGAGTGTGGTAAACACTTGATAAGGGTCGAGGAAAATTTAAAAAAAAACGAGGCACTTGCACCGAGCTTTTTTTTTTTAATTTCCGTGATTCCGTTATGTGTTTATCACATGAGTATTGCGTACTATTTTTTGCACTATATGCACTATTGTAATAATTAATATTATAACTAACATATTACTTACTTACTTACTTACTCACTGGCACTATCGAACCCGTAGGTTCATGGCCGCGCGGACATAAGCTCTCCATACATCCCTATCCTGAGCTAATGCTTCCCAATCATTCCCTGTATAATCTACTTCCCTCAAATCACAGTTAATGTTATTCTCCCACCTCATTCTTGGTCTACCAACTTGGCGTTTTCTCTCTGGCTTTCCTACAGGAAGCTTCCATGCAAGTCTTTCATTCCCCATACGCGCAACATGTCCTGCCCATCGCAGTCTACGAGATTTAACTGTTCTTATGATATCTGGCTTTCTATAAAGACCATGTAGTTCATTATTATTATTATGTAGTATTCTCCATTCACCTGTCTGTTCATCTCTCTTTGGTCCAAAAATTTTCCTAAGTACTTTATTTTCAAATATCTGTAATCTCCTTTCCTCCCTTAAAGTAAGAGTCCATGTTTCGCATCCATATAATATAACTGGTAGAATAATAGTTTGTGAAGGTTTGGCACCCGAAGATAGAGATAGAGAGAGAATAATAGTTCTATATATTTTCAGATTGACGTTTTTTGAAAGGAGTTGGGACATCAAGAGTCTCTGCAATGCATAATAGCACGCATTTCCAGAATTGAGCCTATGTTTAATTTCTTTGTGCATCTCATTCCTATTTGTGATTATTGTTCCTAGGTATTTGAATTCAGCAACTTCCTCAAAATTTCCCTCATTTGTCATTAGCTGTCCATTTCCATTATATAATGTATTTCTACGTGTGACCATATATTTACTTTAATTGATATTTACTTTCAGTCCTAATTTCTTAGTGTTACTCAATAGTGTGTGCGTGTTGTCCTTTAGTATCCCCTCGCTATCGGCCAATAGTACTACATCATTAGCTTAAACTAACAGCTTATTAATACCATTGAGTTGTAAGCCTTCCTCATTCTCTAAAGAATTAATGGCATGCTCTAGTACAAAATTAAATAGTAGAGGAGATAGTGCATCTTAACTAACATATTAATAAATATAATTGATGATAAATGTTAGATTTCAGAAGGTGTATCGGCTATGTGTGTTGCTATGGATAAATAATTATTGTTGGTCATGTCCCCATCTTATGTATTTTGTTACAGTATATTGCCATACCAGTGTGGTAAACACTTGATAAGGACCGAGGAAAGGTTTAAATAAATAATAGTTTTTAAAAAACTAAAACAACACGCTTTATTAGAAAACCGAACTAAAAAATGAAAAATAATTTTAATTTCCAACACACTTGGGATAAAATTAAAGTGGTTAACAAAAAAAATCATCTCCAGCACATATAGAATAAAACTAGAGTTATCATAAGTAATGCCACGAGTGATTTCCAAATTATCGTAAAATTCACGACTCACGAAGTGAGGAGTGAATTTATCTAGATAATTTGGAAATCAAGAGTGGCATTTGTTAGGACTATTTAACGAATAAAATTAAGCTGTTTACTCACAAATCAATATTTAAATATAGTTATTTTAAAATAATTATATATTTAATGTAAACGGCGATGTTTGAAAACAAATCAGAAATGTGAGGTTATGTTCACTCACTGCTGCTTGATCATATTATTTATTGCCAAATAAGATCGCAATATTGTAAGAGTGCACCCAAGTGGAGAAATAATGAAACACATCAAACTATATATCATAATCAACATTACGGGGTTATTCATTTATTTTTTTAGTAAACAACTCAGTAAAATCAAGGAATCTGTTCATTATTTGCTATATTCAATGTATTTGTCGGAGAAAAATAATTTTCTGACCTGTTCAGAACATTAAAAAGGGGGAGCTTTCTTTATCACAAAAGCAGGAGCTGATAAAGAGCGAGGTAAATCACGACTGTGATTGGTTGTAAATAAAAAATCATTGTAACTTGATTGGTCATTGACTCCCATTTGGAGCATGAATTGAATAGTCAACAAAAGAAAATATTTTTACCATCAAAAGCGTGGGGTGCTCTATATGAATTAATATATTTGATAATAAACAGATATTGGTAAAAGTAAAGTCTCTAAGAAGAAAACGTAAAACTCATAAAAAGCATCTTACACCTTGGATTTAGGGTGCGCCTTATATAAAAGTTGCTGGCCTTTGTAAACAGATATCTGAGGCGTATTTGAAGTATAAGATGGCCGGAAATAATATCAAACGGCGAACTGTGGAGAAAAACCAACAAATCTGCAATATGTCACCAAATAAAACAAAGTGGAATTGGATAGACCACACATTGAGAAAACCAGACGGAGCCATCGAGAAGACTGCACTAGATTGGAATCCGCAAGGAGTAAGAAAGGGGGGGACGACCTAGGTAAACTTGGAAGCGATCAGTAGAGGAGGAAGCAAAGGAAAAAGGAAAAGCTGGAAACAAGTGAAATGGCTGACTGGAAGCAGAGTACGCTGGAGGAACTTTACTGCTGCCCTATGTTCCACTTAGGAATTACAGGAAATAAATAAAATAGTAATTATATTCGGACACAAACGGTATATATTGAACAGTTTTCAGGATGTAAATGAATGCATATTTGTAGAGTTTATAGATAAAAATATTAGTTTTAAAAAACTGAAACAACACCGAACTAAAAAAAAACAATAATTTTAATTTCCAACACGCTTGGGTTAAAATTAAAGTGGTAAACAAAAAAAATCATCTCCAGCACATCTAGAATAGAACTAGAGTTATCAACAAAAATAAAATAATTTTATCATCAAAAGCGTGGGGTGCTCTATATCAATTAATATATTTGATAATAAACAGATATTGGTAAAAATAAAGTATCTAAGAAGAAAATGTAAAAATCATAAAAAGCACCCCACGCTTTTGATCGTAAAATTATTTCCTTTTTGTTGATAACTCTAGTTTTTTTCTATATGTGTTGGAGATGATATTTTTGTTGACCATTTTGTTTTGAGCGTGTTGGAAATTAAAATTATTTTCGATACTATTGTAGTATGAGCTAAAAGTAATACTCTTCTAAAAAATCCTCCGGGCCGGATTTGAACCAGCGACCTATGGATTACTGAAATTATATACTACTAGAGTTCACCGCGCTACCAACTGAGCTCTTACAACGATTGACTAAAAAGTCGATAAGTCCACAACCTATTATACCAGTTTTCGTTTTTCTTTTTGATTTTCTGATGATTCTGGCCAGGATTTTAGAAACGAAATATGAAATTATTGTAATGTCACGGTCCTTTACAAGCATACAATGTTTCAAGTCGATCCAATGTTTTTAACTGGTGAAAATCGTGTTCAAAGATTCCGTTACACAGATACAAATACACTTTTTTTTGATTTTCTGATGATTATGGGCAGGATTTTAGAACATAAATATGAAATTATTGTATTGTCACGGGTTCTTTACAAGTATACAAAGTTTCAAGTCGATCCAATGTCTGTAAGTGGGTGAAAATCGTGTTCAAAGATTCCGTTACATAAATACAAAGACACTTTTTTTGATTTTCTGATGATTCTGTCCAGGATTTTAGAAAATGAATATGAAATTATTGTATTGTCACGGGTCCTTAGCAAGTATACAAAGTTTCAAGTCTATAATGTGTTTCTAAGTGGGTGAAAATCGTGTTCAAAGATTCCGTTATATAGATACAAAGACACTTTTTTGATATTCTGATGATTCTGGCCAGGATTTTAGAAACAAATATGAAATTATTGTATTGTCACGGGTCCTTTACAAGTATACAAAGTTTGAAATCGATCCAATGATTTTAAGTGGGTGAAAATCGCGTTGAAAGATTCCGTTACATAGATAGATACAGGTGAAGCTAATATAAAGCGTGTAAAAAGTAATTATTATAATCAGACACAAACTATATATTGAACAGTTTCAGGATGTAAACGGATGCATATTTGTAGAGTTTATACATAAAAATAAGGTGGGGCTGAACGTAACCAGATATTTACTTACGCAACCTAGGACATTTTACACGCTTTATATTAGCTTGACCTGTATCTATATATCTATCTATCTATCTATCTATCTATCTATCTATCTATCTATCTATCTATCTATCTATCTATCTATCTATCTATCTATCTATCTATCTATCTATCTATCTATCTATCTATCTATCTATCTATCTATCTATCTATCTATCTATCTATCTATCTATCTATCTATCTATCTATCTATCTATCTATCTATCTATCTATCTCTATCTATCTATCTATCTATCTATCTATCTATCTATCTATCTATCTATCTATCTATCTATCTATCTATCTATCTATCTATCTATCTATCTATCTATCTATCTATCTATCTATCTATCTATCTATCTATCTATCTATCTATCTATCTATCTATCTATCTATCTATCTATCTATCTATCTATCTATCTATCTATCTATCTAT